>JAZKJV010003071.1:0-342500 GCA_037367405.1 Ottelia alismoides | reverse complement strand
GATGGCATAGGATAAGCGATCGGCCTTCGAGTGCAAGTTGATAATCCAGTGCACCTGCTCAAGGAGGACATTACCAGCAGGAGAGGGGAGACCAAAGGATTGAAGGGCCCCCGTCCAGACCACCGAGGAATAAGCACAATTGAGGAACAAATGCTCATGCGATTCTACCTCAGCCGAGCACAGCCCACAGGTGGGCGGAAGTGACATACCAAAAGCGTTGAGCCTATCAATTGTAGGCAGTCTTCCAAGAATGACCCTGTACATTGTAAAGGCAAATGAGGGCGGGATATGTCTATCCCAAACAACGCCATACCAGTCAACAAGGCCAGCGCGCTCTCGAAGAATTTCGCAAGCATTAGCAAAGGTAAAACCGGCGCGAGAGTGGGTCCAAGAAGCAGACCCAAGATCACCACGAATAGCCATTTGACTTGCCTCTGCAGACTCTGTTGTAGCTTTTGAGTCGCTGGATCACGATCAAGCGATTTCTACGAATTCCCACTTTTTGTGGGTCCAAATTAAGGAAATTCTTAGCTTTTGAGCTGCTCGATCACGACCAAGCGATTTCTATGAATTCTCACTTTTTGTGGGCCCAAGTTAAGGAAATTCGTGAGAACCACTTGATCATGATCGAATGGTTCTAAAGACCACAACAGAATCTGCTGCATCCTTTGATGTAATCGAAGATCCATTTCCTGCCAAGTAATGCATAGGGATGAGATTCCAACCCATATTTATTTATTTATTTATTTATTTATTTATGAAGCATGTGATGTGCATGTGGGAGAAGTATTGGTTGAGTGGGCCAATTACTCCGTCCTTTTTGCTAACAGGCGATAATGCTTCTTCACCAACAATGAGATCACAACTCCCACACGCAAGCTACCCTAAGGTGCTGTTCGGCTCCCAGGCCTCCTTACCCCATATTTTCTCACTCCTACGTAGGCTTCATTTTTATCTTTTTAAAAAAATATCAATTCTCCATCATCAATTCCATCAAAAAATAATATATTATACCATCATATCATATAAAAATTATAAACTATTCCACTTCTACTCACTTTTTCAAACTCCAATACAATTACATCACAATAACTACTCACTTTTTCAAACTTCAATACAATCATATCACAATAAACCACTTCTAACCCACCCTCAGTTTACCCTCTATCCAAACACCAAAACCCAAAAAATGAGTTACCTGCTACCAATTTAATCCACCTAAACCCACGTACCAAACACAACCTAACGTTCCAGCCGACTTCATTATTATATCTATAATCCATGACAGTCATATGTTACTGATAAAATTTAAATGTAAGAAAAGAATCAGATAAATAAACTCTATGCCTCTCATTTTTTTATATTGAAAACAAAAAGTGTAAATTAATGAAGATTTATTAATATCCGAACTTTACAAGATAAAAGTATTGTATTCGTTCATTAAAATTTGTTTCAATGAGATTTGGGGCTAATTTGAATTAAGATTAGAAAGATAACATGAACACACGCTTCCTCTTGTCTCATGCCGCATTAAAATAAATCTTAGGCAGCGTTCGGCTACCAGGTTACCCTTCCTTTGGGGGAGTTTACCCTTCTTAACCCACATCACCCTCTCTTCCCGCGGGTCCCACTTTATTCTTTTTTAAGAAATTAAATAAATCAATTTTACATCATCAATCCTATCAAAAAAATAATATATTATATCAACATATCATATAAAAATTATAAACTACTCTACTTTTACTCACTTTTCCAAACTTCAATACAATCACATCACAATAACTACTCATTTTTTCAAACTTCAATACAATCATATCACCCCAATCCCATTTCTAACCCACCCCCACTTTAACCCGCTATCCAAACACCAAAATCCAAAAACGGGTTACTCTCTACCAGTTTAACCCGCCTTAACCCGCCAACCAAACACACCCTTAGGGCATGTTTGGTCGCTGGGTTGGACTGGGTTGGGTTGGGTTGAGGTACCCCTGTGAATAGTAAATTGTTACCCTGTGAATAGTAAACTGTGAGGAGGATTGAGAGGGTTGGAAGAAGGGGTACACCGGTGTACCCCAACCCAACCCAGTCCTACCCAACAACCAAACATACCCTTAATGTTTGCGTATTGTTTGGATGTTATATTAAATTGGATGTATAGTTAAATGAATTCTATGTGTATTACCTAAATCACCACAACACCATACATCACTTATCAACATCAGACAATGTAGATAATATCTTCAAGGTCAATTAAAGTATTTTATGATGAAAATAAAATGGCGTTGACAAACTGATGTAACACTACAATGAAATGAGATTATAGTGATGTTTTTTTAATCCATCACTGAATTGTCTACTGCTAAAAATATAATGAGGATATTATTCATCGTAAAATAACTCTTTATGCTTGAAATTAGCGACAAATGTTATATCCATTCTTATATCATTAACAATGATTTATATGACGATGTTTATTCGTTGTACTTTTTCAAAATTTTAACTAATTGGAATAGTTATAAAAGTCGACCGATTAGGCATATTAGTCAGTCCATCTAGTCAAGTCAGTGGCGTGGTCGATCGAATTCTAACCAATCTGCCAATAGTAAGTCAGATGACTATTCAACTATATTAGTTGATTGACTAGTAGATTTTTGCATGAAGTTACAATAATTTTCAGTTTATTAATTTTTTAATATACAATCTTAATCAAAGATGCTTAATGTTTAATTTAAATTCAATTATTTCATTTGTTTCATTACGATAATATATAGAAAAATGTATAAATGTATGCAAATATATAAGGGGATTTTTACCCGGCAGACCCTGTAATCTTTTGCAATTACCACTACGACCTCTGAAACATCCTAATTCCTCCCGCAACCTCGTAAAGTTGCTAACCCTTACCCTACAGACCCTGCGGTTAAGGCCCGTTAATTGACCCGTTAAAGTTGACCAGATTCCGTTATGTTCCTTTATACTATACCCATTTTGTTTATTAAATTTACATTGAATACCACCATCCAACCCCCCCCCCCCCCCCCCCCGCTGCCGTCGTTGCTCGGCTCCACCCCCCCCCCCCCCCCCGCGGCTCCGGCGATGCTGCTCCCCCCGCCCACCAGCTGCCGCAGCTATGGAGGCCCCCCTGCTCGGTGCCCGGCCGACGGAGGCCCCACCCTGCCCGCTGCAGCTGCTCCCCCCCCACCCCCGCGCGCCGACGAGTACCCGCTGCTGCTTCCCCCCACCCCCCGCCCGCCGTTGCTTCTCCCACCCCCGACCGCCGCTGCTTCCCCCACCCCCCGACTGCCGCTACTTCCCCCCCTCCCCGCCGCGCGCGCGATGGAAGACCCCCCCTCCCCCCCTGCGCGATGGAAGACCCCGACACGATGAAGCCCCTCCCCCTGCACGATGGAGCCCTCCACCCCCCGCACGATGGAGGACCCCCCCCCCCCCCCCCCCCCCCCCCCCGGCCGCTGAATCCCCCCCTCCGGCGATGCCGCTGATGCTGCTACCCGCGCGCCGCCGCTGCGCCCCTGTTGATCTCCCCCGATGATGCAGCCCCCCCCCCCCCCCGCCCCCGGCTTCCCCTGGCGATGGAGCCCCCCCCATGCCTCCCCCTGCTTCCCCCGTTGATGGAGTCCCCCTGCTCCGTTGATGGAGGACCGCTGCTGTTCTCCAGACGATGGAGCCCCTGCTGCTCTCCAGACGATGGAGTCCGCCCACCCTGCTTCTCCCGTGGATGGAGGCCCCCTGTGGATGGAGCCCCCCTGAGGATGGATCCCCCCGTCTCCGTCGATTTATTTTTTCTTATTTTTTCAACTAAATAGTAAATTGGTTATGTTAACTCAAGACTAACCCAAGTAACTAACTCAAATATAGTTAGAATTGACGGCAGGGTTTGTTGGGTAAGACGGAGCAAGTTTACGAGGTTGCGGGAGGAATTAGGATGTTTCAGAGGTCGTAGCGGTAATTCAAAAGATTACAGGGTCTGCCGGGTAAAAATCCCATATATACGACTATATAAAAATATTGTTTATATATTTAAAAAACTTAAAATAAAAATGGCTAAAGCCCAATAAATTTGATTAGTCACCATATTGTTGATTAATACTTATTCAGTAACATAGTCGATTGAGTACCGTCTATTAACTTTTGCAACCTTGCTAATCATCACTAAATTTCAAATGAAAATAATAATAATAATGATTAGTTAAAATATTGAAAAAAACAACAGATAAGTACCATTGTATGGTTAGCCACTAATGATTTTTTCCAATAATGCGAGAGTGACATCCGGGTTGGGATTCACCGCATGTGTAATATATTACTTAAAAATGTGGAGCAGTACACTATCTGGAGGATCAGAAATGATGAAGAGAGGTACAATAAGCAAATACATCCTCTGGATAAAACCTCTGGTTTTTGAAAATGAGGTCGTTTCTTCCTCTCCAAATTGCCCACAGAACCACAACGGACAAAGTGCAGTCATTTGTTGAGTTATGACGTTCTTTATCATTAGCCACTAAGGATAAAGAATTACATATGATGTTTGTCGCTAATTTCAAGTAAAAAAATCACTTCATGATTATTGTACCGTCATTAAATATATAACAAAGGACGATTTAGAGTCAGCTTTCAAAAAAAGTCACTTGTTGTAGTGTAATAGCGAAATTCAAAACTAAGCAAGTAACAATTTTTAAGGAGATTTTCCCTTGGATCTTTCACAAACTACTTGGCTTAGGGTTTAATTAATCTGAAAACCAAACACCTTGGCAGGGTCAGTGTATATATACGCGAGCCATTAGGTAATGTGTTATCTTCCTCGCTGTGCATGTACAACATAGACCCCATTCCCTACCCAACACCTAAATTATTACCTCTCCCTTTTTCTTCCCTCTTGACTTGAGGCGAAAATTTGCATTCACGCCCCTATCATATGTGTATCTTTAGCATCCAAAGCTCCTTAACACAGCTCTTTCTTCACGTATTTCGTCTCCTCGATCCTCCCTTATATTCTTCTTCTCTCTTCCACGCTCTCCTCCGCTTCCTGTAGTGGAGATGAACGAGAAGAAGCCCGTAGAGCTCAAGACCGTTGACTCCTTCTCCCAACTTCCCTTCATCGGTCAGCGGCAGCTCGCCAAGGAGAAGAATGCCGGCAACAACAACGGCATTCGCCTCTTTGGGATCGAGTTCCCGCTGGACCGAGACGAGGAGGAAGACACACCCGCCTCGCCTTCCTCCAAAGAAGTCGCCATCACAGGGAGAGGCGGGGTGGCTGACGCAGGCAGCGGATGCGGAGATTCACAACGAAGATTCGAGTGCCACTACTGCTGCCGGAATTTCCCGACATCGCAAGCGCTCGGTGGCCACCAAAACGCTCACAAGCGGGAACGGCAGCAGGCGAAGAAGGCGCACCTCCAGTCCATCCACATGTCCGCCCACCAGTACCATGGCATGGGCGGCCATGTGTACGGTCTCCTCAACTACCACCGGTTTGGGGGGATCGCCCCCCGGTATGGTTACGGAGCTGAGCCGCTACACTTAGCCCCGTACCTCCCATGGGGCAGCACAGCAAGAGCCATCTCTCCGAGACTCTTCGCTGGTCCGGGGTCGGTGGCGCAGCCTATCAACGGCTGCCCTGTTACCAGTGTGCGGAGGGTTACCCCATCACATGCCACAGGAGCACCCGTCCCCCTCGCATTGCTCGAGGGCCACAGTCCGGCGGCCGGGAGCGAGCGCAGGCTAGGAGGTCCCTCGCATGAGCTCGAGTCGAAGGCGAAGATGATGGCCGGGCCTCAAGATCACCTTAGCTTGGACTTGCACTTGTAATTTCGTAGAAATCTTGCAAGAGGTTCTTACTTAGAGCTACCCAAATTCTTCTTCTTCTTCTTCTTCTAAACTTTCTGGCCTTCTTCTGTTTGATATTCTATCGGTCTGGTTGGTTTATATCGTTTAATTACTAGTGCTGATCTTCGCATTATGTGTGTCACAGTAAATTAACTGAATTGGAAGTGGAAGTGTCAAAGTTGAATAGATGGAACAGAGATACGAAAGACATAAACTATTCATGGTACAACTGTCTTTTCTGGGAAGTGGGTGTCATCCGTACGTGAGGTCGTCATCTGCCCCTGCGAGATCTAACATAGAGTTCTCAGCAGATACCATGCTCTCTCTCCACACATGACATTCGGGGATCTTATTTACTCTTTACCTATTCTTTGAATGGTTCGAAGATGCTACTGAGATGGTTACTAGCAGGTGGCTTTTTTTAGACAAATTAATTAAAAGAAAAGAGATCAGATGCTCTTTTACAGGATCAGACTTCTCGTTTATGGATGATGTTATCTAGTGTCCTTGATCACATCACCATTTCGATTTTCTGTTCGTACTGATCTTAGCAGTAAGGGTACTGGACATGGGTTGGCTTTGATTATTCTGTAGCAATAATTCATTTTGTTCGAAACTTGGTTGAATGGAACAGAATTCTTGCAACTATTCAAGACAATGGTCCAAGCTCGAACTGGCCAATGACTTTGACGAAATCGAGACCAGATACATTAGAGTAAACAGTAATTGTAATGTAACCTGTTCAACACCACATAATTTAGGCATATCAAACACCAAGTCTATCTCGACTATTTCTACTGCAGATGTAATAATCTTGAGTGCCTTTTGCTTGGGTTGCAGAAAGAGATTTGATGACCTTCATTATTTGCATGGAGGAACCCTATGTTGCTGACAAAGTGAACCGGGCATGGCCGTCCCTGAGGCTTGTCCTCAGGTGCAATGGCATAGGGCTCATCAACTTTGGGGGCCCATCTTTAAAAAGACTACATATAGTTAGTTCTTATATTTTTATTTCGAATACTAGAGATGAAAATCGATATGCCTATTTTCATATCCATATTTACTTCATCTCTATCGAATACGAATACGGATATGGATACGATTCGGATATGTATTAAGGAAATCATATCTTTAAAAACACGAACACATATGCGAATCAGATGTTTATCGAATCCAAATATGGATCGAATAAAGAGCGAACTCGAATGCGGATTTAATAAAGAGCTAATCCAAATATGAATCAAATGAAGAGTGAATTCAAATATGGATCTAATAAACATGTAATCCAAATACGGATCTATTAAAGACCACATACGAATACAAATTGATATTTAATCAACATTTACGATGATTTTAAAAAATAACAATGAAATATAAATAAGTTGCATCATGACAAAAGGGATCGTCGAGATGACATGCATTCTTAACCAGAAGCAAAAAGGGGATACAATTTCATAACTTTGGTTCGTGCCCATCCCAAATAAACGGAAGTTTATTAATATCATTGATATATTGTATTATATAATGAGGAAA
The DNA here is from genome assembly GCA_037367405.1 of Ottelia alismoides. NCBI lineage: Eukaryota > Viridiplantae > Streptophyta > Magnoliopsida > Alismatales > Hydrocharitaceae > Ottelia > Ottelia alismoides. Next base: position 335,123 of record JAZKJV010003071.1, on the reverse strand, counting down.
GGGAGTCTACTTTGTGAAGTAGGTAACATTACCTACTTTACATCCATTTATAGCAATTTTTATTTTTTTGAAAAATACCACAGTGTATTTTCATAACTATATCCCTCTAAATTCAAATTTCATCAGAAACATAGACTCATATGCCCTTCATCCAGAAGGTAATTTTAATGGTCTTAGATTTGTTGTAATCGACATGTTCTAGATAAAGGGCATATATGTTTCTGATGAAATTTGAATGACATATTAGGGGGATATAGTTATGAAAATCCACCATGGTATTTTTCAAAAAATTAAAAAAATTCTAAAAATAGATGTAAAGTAGGTAAGGTTACCTACTTCACAAAGTAAGCTCCCTTTCCTCATTATATAATACAATATATCGATGATATTAATAAGGGTTGCATGGGGCTGCCCTTCCCCATTTTTTGTTATTTTTCTTTTTTTTGAAAAATATCACCTTGTATATTCATCCCTATATCTCTACTACATGTCATTCAAATTTCGTCATAAACAGACACTTCTACGGCCTCCATCCAGATAGGGTCGATTTAAAAAATCTTGCGACCCTTAAAAATGTATATCTAGATGGAGGCCGTAGGAGTCACTGTTTCTGACGAAATTCGAATGACATATAGGAGGTATATATGGATGAATATACATGGTCATATTTTTCCAAAAAAAATTAAAAACTTTGCAAAAAATAGGGTGGGCGTAGCTCCATTTTTTACTATTAATAGACTTCGGTTTATTTGGGGATGGGCTCCCTTTCCTCTTATTTACTATATAATACTAATATAATAATATAGAGGTATACCTTGTATTATATTAACTAATATATAAAATAATATTAAATATTATATTCGGTTATCTGGATCCGGATATTTAGACCATTATCATACCCGTATCCATATCGGAAATTTTTTACAATCCATTTCCGTATCCTATCCATATTCGATTAATATTTGAATACGAATATCTGTATCCGGTAATTTTTTGAATACGGTAAGCGGATATTCAGATATATTCGTATCTGTTTTCATCCCTATCAAATACCAATCTAATTTCGAAACATCTACATGGGTCCATTAATTATTTACATTTGCATGTCATTTAACTCTTTGTATTCTTAAACGGTTAAAAATCCTTTGGATTCCCCAATGTCACATTAATATCTTAAGAGTTAAGACCCCACAATTAACTTAAACGTGTCCTTTGGAGGCAACTCTGACCTCCTCCTATTTGTGATTTGTGATTTGTGATTTCCTTCACTGCTGCAATTTCTCCTGCTTTTAATTTGCAACTTGTTGTTGTTGGACACTCACAAATCACGACATAAGTTAATGGTATTTTTTATTTGTGCATTACAATTTTTTCTTTAAATCCACAAATCACGGTTATTTTTTAGATCTGTACATCTATTCATGATATTTGTGTAAGTATAAATCACCTCTTGCATTTTTTAGGCAATTACAATTTTGAAAGTTATTGCACATTGTAGAGGATTGGGAAATTATCGTTAACTACTTGAATTGTTGTTTTTTACAAAAAAAAACTTACCTCTCATTGTTCAATCACAAGACATACATTTCCTTTTCAAAGTTTTTGTTATCATTATAATCAATTTTATATTTGTGGTAAGAATATTTTGTTGTGAGATTGTGAATAACTATCAAATACTCTTTTTAGGTAACTTCTTTTATTTTCCATAAAATCAAATCTTTATTATTTAATTTAGATTTCAGGGTTAATGCTGTTTATGACTGAGAAGTTATTTTATTAACATATATCTGTTTAGATCTTTGACTATTAATAAAAAATATCAGACTGGCCTGATTACCACTGTCAATTAAAAAAATTGACTTGATTATTTTTTAACTATTATTGTATTATTTGTTTAAATCATATATTATTTTTATTGCAATTAATTGTTTAGTACTTCTTACTTGAATATTAATATTCTCTAACCTTATTTTTTCTGGCCCATATGATATGGAAAATAGACATTATGAGATAAAACTCTTAATTTTCTTTAAATATTTGTGTTATTGTAGTCAATTGTTATATGTGCTTCTGTGCTTGAACGTTCTCAAAAATTCTAACTTAAAAAAACACATGCCGTACATTTTTCTTCTAGCTATTGCCCATAGCTTTTGTTTGTATTTATGTTCCTTGAGTTGCATTACATCTATAGATGTCTATTCTGATTGTACAAATATTTTTTTATAATTTTTAATTTATGACTTATTATTTGATGCTGGTCCATCAATAACATCCATATTTCTTTTTAAAATTTAAAGAACTTTTTCTAAGAAATTTACAAATTTAAAAATTAAATATTTTTTATAGGGCCCTTTTTTTCTCTTTTGCCTAGGGTCCATGAAATGTCAAGGACGACACTGTGCGCGGTCAGGTTGCGCATGGTGGGAGGCGCAACAGAGGCAGAGGAGCTGGAAGCTTCTTGACAGTGGTGATCTGAGGACGGAAGGTGATGGAGCTCCGAGCGTGGTGGGGTGAGCTACCAGGGCATCAGGAGGGAGTGCGCGACAATCAAACTCGAAGAAGAAGGGGAGAAAAAAACGAAATATACACAGGAGGAAATTGAACTCTCCTAAGGTTGGGAGGAGCAGAGCTCTCTTCCAGTGATCGCTTCAAGTTGTAGGTGAACACAACAAGGCTAGGTGGTGCGAGAAGCTACCAATGCACAAGAGGAATTCCCCTGTGGATCTTGCCAAAAAATTCTTTGAGGTTGGGTTCCTACCACGAACCCAATCTCAGGCCTGCTCCAAGATGATGGCAGATGGCGGGCATTGTAGAGGAAAAAGGAGCTTTATAGGGAGGAGCGAGGATGCTCGTAACCGTGAGGGGAGTTGCGACCGTTATGCGAGAGGGGGGAGACGAGCATGGGCAATGTGTTGCAACGACTGCGAGATGGTGGAACGATGGATGTTACACGGAGGGGAAGGGAGAACAACAACAGGGGGTGGTGGTTCACAAAGGAAGGGGAGGGGGTGGGTCACGTGCCGCGCACAGACGTGATAGGGAGGATGACATCACGTGCGGGCATGTGCGAGCGAGGGAGTGTAGATGGATGGTGGTCACATGTTGAGCACGTGACCGGGTAGGGGGGAGAGAGAGAGAGGGAGGGGTGCCAGGAGCTGCCACGTGTCACCCCAAAAAAATTCAAATTAAAAAGATGAAGAAAATTAGAAAATAAATAGAGAAAGATCTCGGATTGAAAAATTTACTTCACAAAAGTTGTTCATATCTACAAGATCTATAGCTTTCATGAAGGATCCAGGACAAAAGCGGTCATATGTACAAAGTGGTATTTTTTGTGGTCTCGGTGTGTACAGAAAACCAGCTTTTTGAGATTTTGTAATTTTTTGGTGGTTTAAAAGAGAATAAAAATTATAGAAAAATACGATAAAATATAAGAAAATTAGTACACATTAATCTATTTTTTGGATTTTTAATAAATAAGAAAATAGGGAAAAATAAAATAGGAGTGTGAAATACGAGACTTTTGTACAGACTCACAATGGGCACTCAGACACAATCCATTTCTTTGATTTCAATCTTGATATAAATTTAGATTTTTATGCCATTTAATAAAAATTTTATCAAAGAACAAAAATTAAGAAGAATCAAAATTAAAAGGGTTAATTATGTACATAAAAACTCAAGTCAAAAATCACAAAAAGCTAAAGTGCGCAAAAGGCCCAAAACCCAACTTTCACATATGAGCTCCAAATTTTATGAATTGGTCTTATTTTGAAGGTATTTGAAAATGAAGTACTTTAAAAGTGAGTAGACCAAAAGAAGATAATGTATGAGGGAGATATGCACATTTTAACCCGTCAAATGTGAAATTAAACTTTGAGATTATTTGACACTTATTTAAGTTAGTAATTTTTTGTATTTTTTGTTCTTGTTAGTACACAATAGTGGGGGTTTGGGGTCAATCGAAGTTAGGATGAATTAATTAAAAATATGAAAAATTAGCAGCTTTTAGGCTAATTTACACATTATGCAGTTATGCATGATGAAATGTGAATATTATTCACACATGTATGAATGCTAATGTTGCTCTACTAATGATTAAATACATATGAACTTTGGAGAACATAGCCTAATTGACCAATTTTTGCATGATGAATATGAAATTCATCATACCTCTATACTTAAACCACGCTCGTTCCCGAGCATCAATGAATGAATCACCTAGTTGGATAAATTCCTGACCGTGCATGTGACTTTTCAAGGCTCAGTTCATAAAAGACCCTTAATTTGAATGATCATAAAGTTCTAGGCTCAACCATGCTCTAATCAAAAGTAATCCCTCTTCTTTTTATCAGACTCTCTCTCTCTCTCTCTCTATATATATATATAAGGATATGACTTTTAGTGTACTGCATTCATGAGAGTCGAGTCGAGACATCACCCAAAGTTCCAGTTTAGGAGACTCTCCTCTATACCTAATCCTAATAATTCAGTTCTTGCATTCAATCCACCTTCTCATTAGTTTGTCAGACTTGAAAGTGTAGATGGACGGTCAGATGATGGACGACATAGGGTTGTGTATAATTTTCTCCCCCTCACATTAGAACAAGGGGCCTCTTGAGTGCATTTTTACTCAACACATGTATTTTTATTTTGTTGTTTATCAATGTGTCTGTTAAGAGAATTCAGAGTCGTATGCACTTGTTTTTCTAGGAGCACACTGGGGTGTGTCTCTTTTGAGTATCTAAAATACCCTTGACACCCGGACTTGTATCCCTATACGATGCAGAGCCTTTTATGGTGCTAGCCCGACTCCTTGGTCCTAATAGCGTATGGTCCAAGTGGACACTTTGAAAATGTTTGGGAGTGCTCGCCATATGGTGGAAGATCTTTTGAATTTGATTGTAATGATAGAACTTTTCTTTGATCATTTCTTTCTTTTCTTTTCTTTTATTTTTGGCTAGCTCCACTACTTTTACCAACAGTTGGCTCACACAAATCAACAATTATTTAGTTTCATCACACCCTGGCACATAGGTAGATATCAAACGATATCATGCGAACTTGTTCACATACTGGCTAAGATTTTCTAGCACTTAGGTTTCTTGAAGCTTTCTTTAACTTATCCCATCCTCGAGCATCATTAGATCATGTCTTGACTCAAATCACAAGTTATGATTCCTCAAGTGATAATTCAACTCATCTCATTAATCATGCAATTGTGAAAGTGATGTACTAATCATATTCTTTTGAAGGTAGAGATGAAGAGTGAAATATAACGCTCAAATCTTTCAAACTAGCAAAGTGTGGATTATTAAGTTTCAAAAACCCTAATGATTAAGGATGGCTTACTCAGTTTCTCAAGATCTCAAACATCCAGTGTTGTCAAATCCTCAAGCCTCGAGTGAATGTGAATGTGTCAGGAATATATCAACCAAGAAATGCATGAGATGCTTTATGAAATGCAAGATCATGAGTGAATATTTTTATACAAAAGTTTTTTTTTGTTTTTTTAAAAACCAGGTATTATTTACAAAAATAATTTAGTATAATATACATAATATACACTACTTGTATCCATCCCCGATGTTAGATGAAAACCATTAAAATATGAACTATGGATAAAGTATGTAAAATATATACAAACACCCCCTATAATTAGCACGTGCTATGTCCTCATGGCATAAATTGAAATGTAGGCATAGCTCGTACTAAATATAGTTGAGCGAAAAAGAAAAATAGATCGATATGCCCCCTATACTTAAATAAAAGTATGAAAATGGGGCAGTCGAGGGCGAGCAGAAAGAATAGAAGTGATGTATATAAAATGGTACCGACCCCCTATACTTAAGCTCAAGTCAGCCTATGTATGATCGGATAATTACATATGGAAAATCGGGTAGATTTACGCATGTACAAGATCAAGGAAATTTGCGATGAACCTTCTTGTGGGAGTGGGGCGGGAGATAGTATGGAGACGTGGAGGGCGGTGAAGAGGGGGAGGGTGAAGAGGACCAACCATCACTAGAGTTGTCCTCAGAAGAATAGTAGTCGTACGTAGAGGATCTCCAACTATTGTCAGCTATAGGTAAGTGCCATTGGATCAGAGCTATAATTATTGCACTTACCTGATGAACCACTTCCAGATCGGACGAGGACGCTTTGGAAATCACCTGGTGTCTAAGGTCAAAGGTGACTTTCTTGGTCAGTTTGTTTCCATGAGAATAAATGGTAGGAGGATGGACAGTCTTTATCTCCCTATCTTGAGTAACCGGTGTGGCATTTATGAGTTCTTCATCGAATTAATCCCTGTAAAAGTCGACCAATTATTGTAGGGTCATACATGTCTTCGGGCGAGGGAGCATTTTCCTGGTGGCTTTGTGATTGTTAGCTGGGGGCATTCATGTCACTTTTTGATACTCGTGAATTTGGGTAACATCATGGGTTTCCTGAGTTGGTTCCTTGTATGGTTCAAGTATCTCATGAATCACTACCGACGCAAAGATTGGATCACTAAAATAATCGTGACGTTCCTTAGAAATATGGTTCAACTCATCATAAGCTCCAAAATTATTGAATCCTTAAAGGAGCTCTATTAGGATGAGAATCAAAGATTTGTCTAACATTTAGTCTTTCAGGTGACTCTCCTAGGGTTTGTATCTGTGTTCCGTGAGAAGATGTCTGTATGTGAATTGTTTATCTCCTGATCACAACTGTCAGTTTCAAGTTGGTTTTCCTTAGAGCAGGTCGTGCCATTGAGGTTTTTGTGAGTTGTGGTCAAAATTCGGGGATTTGTTTTCCTGAGTTTCACAATCGACAATCACCTTAGCAGAGGATAAGAACAACTTTCCTAAAATGACAGGAGATTTGAAGAATCCTCCGCGGTGCTTAATGTCAAGGATAATAAAGTCTACTTTGTATTTGTCACCTCAGAAGTTTACGACAAGCAAAACAATCCTCCATGGTCTTTTGGTGGATCGATCATGCAATTGAATGATTACCCTAGTCTTTTTTAGTTGTCCGAGTTCGAGTTTTTCAAAGACGGACTTGGGGAGGATGTTTAATGTGGAGTCATTATATAATCGAACACGAGTAAATGGAGAATCCTCAATTTCACACATAATCCGAGTCAACCGCTTGACTTTATGACTCTTGGTTTTTTGATTCATCACCAAAGAACTTGCCATAGATATGACATGATATTTGGTCCTAGATCGCTTCTTGCCTGTCTTTTTGGGGTTTAGTCGACTCTTCACAAATCTCTTAAGATTGGGCACATATTCTATGGCCTTGATCAATAGAAGCTCTAAGATCATACTTTTACAAAATGCTTCCATTTAAGAATTGTCCAATTTTTTGAATTTTCTATTTTTTTCGATTTTTTAATATTTTCCTGTAATATTGTCAGTAGGGGGTCAGAGGTCAGTGATGGTTGTGCTTGATTGTGAGTCACACAATGATTTTGTGGTTCATAAGGTGGAGGCCTCGCTTCTTCTGAATTATGCATAGACTAGGTGAGATCATATATTTTCTCAGTTAAAGTGTCTGCTCTATGATTGATCTGAGCAATATCATCCTCAAATATCTCATAACTTGTGATTGAATAATCATTCTCCATATGTCGTGATTCTGGCATGTAACCTCGAGTAGAGTATTTATTATTAATAGTCGTTATTGTCTGCTTATGAGTCATATTTCCTTGACTCTGACTTTCTCGTGAATTTTCTAAGGAAAATTTGTCATACTCAGGAAGAGAGTCAACCTTAGTAAGGGATGGTTTAAGAGGTTGGAAGTCCATAATAACTGGAAATTGTGTTTCTTTGTTGATATTGGTTACTCTATTTTCCATCTTCAATTCTTCTCGCTCTCTCGTGTCCATAAGATTGTCATAATCTCAGAGAGGTCTATTCCATGAAGAAGTGTGGTCATATGGTGGGATGTATGTGAAAGAAGAGAATGATGACTGAGGGGGGCTGATTTGCAGAGAAGATTCCCCTGAAATGAGTGAGAAGAAGGATATCAGGACGTGGTCGTGGAGACTAGGTAGGAAGACCAGTGTGCTGACATATTCTCAAAGGAGGGATGGAGTGATTTCATGAACTATGATTTGCTTGCGATTGCAGGGTCTTTAATGCATACAAGTCAAACACAAAACAAACACGTAGATTCACCCACTCAACACTTGTGAAGGCACGCCAGGATTCGACCGCTTATCTTTTCAATTTTAATTTTAGAGCTAAAACAATCATGAAAATTAAGCGAAGATGTTAGGTGCCGAAATTTTTCACGAAGACTGCCCCGAGTTCATACAACTAGTTGCACCTACTTTTAGCCAGTATGGGTGCAAGTTTAACCGTTAGACGACTACCTGTGTTACTTGAGGTCGGAGCCTTTCGCAGTATCCTCTAAACGACCCACTATGTTAAGGGAAGTCGAACCGTAAAATGGCTACCCGAAACCCTCAGTGAGAAGTAGCTAATTGTTTTTAAAAATAGTAGTCTGAATGAAAATTTCTGTTTTTGGCTCTAACTTAAGTGTGCGATCTAGTCCTTATAAACAATGAGTGTGTTTCTCCACCAAACACAAGGGTTAATTTTATGTTAAATTTATTAAAAGTCACCTTGATTAGTAGTCCCGGTTTTAAATTAAGGTTATCACTAAAGTTTTAGGTGATCACAAAAATTCACGCCTAACGAGCAATCCCAATTCCCCTTAATTCCTAAGTTGTAAAATCGACGAGGGAGAATAAAAAAAGCCAATGCAAGTGTAAATCAATGATGAATGCTTAAGAAGAAGACTTACAACGATTCCTCGCATTCTTCATGCAGGATGCAATACAAAGAATTTTAAAAAATATATACTGAATGATATTAACAATGAAATCGCCCTAAGTAGATAGTTCTATTAACATGTTGATTTAAAAATTTGACTAAGTCGAATGATCTACTAGTTAGTGAATAATGTGTGTCCTAAAATTTACGAGCACGGGCAAAAATAATTCTAATCTAGCATATGTGCTCCTAAATTCTATGCCACACCACAGAGAGTCCAATCCGAATTGTTACAAATTTTTAGGGTTCAAAGAGAGAGGGACCATGTGAATGATGCAAAAATTAAACTATCTAAGCTCTCTCTCATAAAAATTTAAAATTCAATCTTCATCATGGTAGATCCTTGATTTATATCCAAAATTGCTCCCAATAATCTGCGAAGAGAAAAATTGCAGTTAGAATCAGAAGTGAGAGAAAAATGGAAAATGAAATGCAGAAACTAAAATGCAAAGAAAAAATGACATAAAAATCAGTTTCACAAAAATTAATAATAGAAAATAGTTTAAAACCCTAAAATTTCATTGTTCCCCGGCAACGATGACATTTGATGAACGCGGACTTCGCCTCTTTAATTATCTAAAATTGTAGTATATGAGACGAAATCCGATTCATAAAAAAATACAATCTTTGAATATTGTGGAGTATTTATACTTGGCAAGTCTACCAATGTCGAACATAGGGGACGATGATTTTTAGTTGTGTGGTTTTGATATGTAATTAAATTCCTAATTTATTTCTGTATCGAAAATAATATACGATTAATATGGATAGTGATATCCACATTATTCATATCCACGATAATTAAATCACATTTAATCTTCTTGGATCTCTACTCTCATGGGCCCAAATAATACGAAACTTATTCACATTATTCACATCTTTGATAATTTAATTATCTTAGAAAACTCTCCTTATAACTAAATCAAATTCATATTATTCATGATAATTAAATCGCATTAAATCATTAATTTTCTCAATGCTCAGATACATATATCAACAATGAAATTATCCGTGAGCTCTTTCAAGGTTAATGCACTTTCTCTGTGGATACTTGAAGATGAGGACAACGCGATTGTATTGATCCACGTATAGTGACTTAGACATTGAGATCAAATCTCAAATCTAGATCTTGCGAACCTCCCATAGATGTTTGATTAAATCAAAGATGTAAATCTAATCATCTTATTGCAACTGAATCACATTCAGATCAATGTTCAACATTTGGACCAAGATTAGATTACTTCTCTACTGAGAGGAGTCACTAAAATCCATGCTAGTTTCATTACTCCCTCGGAATGGAAACGTCATGGTTAACAATTGTTTATGATCACATAACCCTCAGGTATTCCTATCAAATGTACATCCTGCATACTAGAAGACCAAGATTAAATCGAAATATTAGATAAATTTTACATCGTTTACTTCAGGGTTTTATCATTAAATTTCTCATTTGATCATTGGGAGTCAGTATCGATCATATGCATCCCAAAAGCATACATCATATCTAGGTGTTGATCATATACTTTCCAAAAGCATATATCAAACCTAAAAATTCAATCAAGATTCCAAAGCGAGACGACCATGCATGGAATTTGATTCTTTTCTATATCTCATGAGTGAGCTCATGTCTTCCGGTTCAGTAAATGAACCTGTATGTTCCTTTGAGAGATCGTATTACTCATAGTCCCTTGCAAGCACACCAGCGTGCCGTTGTATAGACCTTGGTTAGGTCATCAACCCATTAGTATGCCAAATGTACACTCAAACATATAGTAACATATCTGTCACTGGTCAAAGGATGCGTGCCTATATCATGATAGCATGACATAGGACTTTGGTTATCTCGATCTCGTTAAGTCAACTCTTTGACCTAACTAATATGACACCTCCGAATCTCTATTTCTATGCAGAGGACCTGCATCAAGAGGTCGGTCAGATATCAACCTTTTGAGAAAAAAGTGCCATCTCCTTCTCAGGCTGGAGATCCTCTCTTAATAATCATTTGACGGTGCTTGATGAGTCCTCAATCTAATACTTTAGATATTCATCCGAGCACCATCGTCTATGGTTCAATAATTGAATCAACAACTATAAGATCATTAAGATGGCTATGGTATATAACCCAAATTGTACTAAGAGAACTATTATGAAAATTAATCATTCTTCATTTCAGATCAGGGAATGATATTTTCAATAACATTTATTGTATAATGGATCTCCATGGGCTCGCATGTCCAACAATTTTTGATATGACTTGTCAGACACCGCAGGTCCTCCAAGATCGGATGATAGGATCCTCATCTCAATTTGATCTATCAAGTGGCACCATTGTCGGGGAGCAACACATAGGATAGAGTATATACATTATTTGTTTTTTTTATTTTTATACATTATTTCTCCATAAATAATTGTTTTTCTGTTCTGATCAATTTCTTTTGTTGACTTTTCTACAAGGGACTACTATGCAAGGATGGTCTTCTAAGAGATCGAAGAAGCCAAGCAGAGTGGAGGTTGGCCCCTACTTTGTAAGTCGGTAGGAGAGAGCAGTGGAGTAAACAGAGAAGAGCATAGCAAAATTGCTTTAGAATTAATTTATTTTCTTTTGTGAGAGAGAGACTCATTAATTATTGCAATAATACAAGGCAGACTTGGAAACTTGACATTAACAAGCCTATTTTACTAGGTGTCTGTTCACCTAGGGTCTTGTTCGATTTTATCATGATTTTCTTTGACTTGTACCTTTTATTCTCCTTATTTTACACTTATTTTCTTTTATCTCCTGTAATTAGAGTATTCTGTCCTTATTTTTATATGATTTTTGTGAATGAGCCTACAATTTTTAGGATTTCTTGATCAAGTAATTTAGGTCAAAATATATAATATCTACTTGTACTATAATCTCTGATACATTTAAATGTAGATAAAATTATATTTGTGCTTCACTCTAATAGTAGTCTTGCATAGGGCGGTTTCATCGGCTTGCATACCGCATATAGTGTAATTTAAATCTCTATCTTGCATCTCACATGGAGAGACTGGGAAGCATAGTACGTCTTCTTACTGAGTATACATCATTCTAACAGAAGGGTGAGATTTCCATCCTAGTGTCCCCTTGCGTTGCTTTTTCTCTATCTCCCTTAGTTTTTGTTAACTTAGATTTTAAATAAAATTTTTAAAAAATCATTAGGTATATATTTATGAAAATACTCAAAAAGTACAGTTTCAAAAACTAAAACAAGGGGATTGTTAATTGCACTTTGTCTATAAAAAATTCGTATTGGGCTTCATTGTATTGGGTTCTTAAAACCCACCTTGTTTTTAGGTACACTCCAAACTAAGGGAGGCATGACCCATAAGGATTAGAGGCAAAAATTCAGTATGTGGCTACCTTGATTATCACCTGGGCTCGGTGAAGTACCATCACTTCTATCAAATGTGGGCGAGTAGGGCTTCGTCTGCTTGCAGATTTAGTCTAAATTAATGAGCTTAGGCTACCCCTTCACGAGGGTGCCTATCTCATCGTCCCGCATCTGAGTACCTCACAAGGGGTAAGAACTTCATATGCCGGTGATGAATCCCAATTCATCACTCTTTATTCCTTTATTTTAGCTAGAAATCTCAGCAAAATGCCATGTAAATATGTGTAAATATCATAAATGGTCAAAATGCATGCATCTTGTAATTGTGCATAATTAGCCTGTTTTTGTGTGAAAATAAAGGAATAAAGAAACACAAAAAAAGAGGGAAATATTTAAAATAAATATTGAGCTACAAACCCCAAGGGAGGGCTCAGCATGGGCCTGACCGCAAAAGAAACCAAGTAGAGGGAGATAAAGTCAATCATAGTGTACATAACCCTATATATATAAATAAATTTATTTTCCTCAAAATAAAAATAAAAAGGTATTTCTTATATTGTGTACATATTAATAAAAATAAAATAAAAATCAGAAAAATAAAAAGAAAAAGAAAAAAAAATAAAAATCACTTCCCACCTTGTATATATACCATGTACACATGTATATAGATCTATTTATTTAACTCATGTAAATAAATCATAAAAATAAAAAATTCCTTTTTATTCCAAATTTTATGTTGTAAATAAATAAAATATAAAATTGGAATAATTGTACAAAAATAAACAATTAAAAATAAAAATAAAAATAAAAAATACATATGTGTATATACCTATATATAATAATATAATGTAAATACGTTATTTATTTTTTCAAAAAAACACTAAAAAATATTTTGAAAATAAATAAACATTTTTCATTTTGGAAATTTTTCAAAAAAAGTCATTTACTAATTTTAAATGATTTTACAAAGAATTAAAAATGGAATAATTTGATTGGTCCACGGGGGATTGTTGACCCCCGGTCAACCCTCCCCCGCGGACCCCCTTCCAGGCGGATCGTGCTTTCGACCCGATTTCTCAGAATTTTCCCAACTCGATCCGACCTCCATTTACTCAAACCCCAGGCTCCATTTGACGTTGATTGATCCGAGACCCTCGCCCGGGGATCTTTCTAGGGATCCGTGCTTCACAATCGCCTGCCCGACTCCATTTTAGCCGGACCTCTACCACTATTTAGCCGAGCTTCGCCGCACTTTTCTAGCATCTTTTGCCTTCGTCTTCCAATCCCAGGCGATCCATTCCTTTCCCTAGAGTGACAACTATCAGAGGAGAGTGTCACAACAAGGAGGAAAGGGTTGCAGCCACTGATCCGGTGGTTTCGCCGCTGTGCTCCACTGCCGAGCAAGCTCGAGCCTCTAGCCCCGACGAGCCATCGAGGCAACGACCCCAGGAGCTTCTCGAGCCCCAGCACAGTCGACCTCAACCATCAGGTACCTCCGATACTTCCTAGGTTAGGATAATTTCAGATTCACCCAATTTGCGCCGCCGGCCTTCGCCGGTTGATTCACTCCGATCCGTCCACCCATTTGATCGACCGACCCTCGATTCACCTTCACAAAACTCCCATACAACTTCTACGTACCTCCGATCACCTTGGATCGCCCCGGAACCAAGGCTCAGGATCCTCCGTCGTCGCCTCGCCGGAGACCTCCGTTCCGCCACACCAGACCACCCCCTTCGCACATAACCGGGTCGAGGCACTTTTCCCTCGACCCAGCGTTCTTCCTGTGCAAGTAGCGTCAAAGAAGGACCCCATCTGGGGGTCCAACAGTCGAAGAACAGGAGCTCCGCGCTGCCTTCGTCGCCGGATCTCTCCAAAGCTCCTCAGCCTCATCGGAGCATCCTAGGAGCTGCGGACCATCGTGACCAATCTCTTCCACATCTCAACAGCCTCATCGGAGCCCTCCACCGCGTGGATTGGGCCGGCGAAGTTCACCGACGAGCTGTTTTTGGAGGAGCTTCAGTCACCGTTCGATCGAGCCTCGCGCCAAGTTTTGATCTCAGCCGTCCATTTGCGAGAGGCCTCAGCCGTTGATCCATCTGAGGATCTGATCCAGGCCCCACATCATCGAAAAGGAGCATGCGCATCTCAGACGTCAGATCCTACATGTGGCTCGCTTCCAGCCGTGGATCGTTAATAATAGGGGTAATTTATCTTAGGCCCCTGTCCTTTCATTATTTCCATTTAGTTTTGTAAATATTTCAGTGCGTTGTTTTTATTTTGGATAATTTGCATCTGGTACCCTATGTTTACTTTATTTGCATTTTAGTCCCAGTCTATGTGGAACACGTGCATCGTCACGTGATATTTTGGGACATTTTGCATGTATGGGCTTGGGATTTGTTTATGTTATGGAATTAAATTTAGTTTCTGAAATTTGCATTTATACCCCTGTGCGTGGTTTTAATTGAACATGTGTTGATTGTTGGGGATTTTTGCGCTTTTAACCCTAAGGTTTTCACACGTATTAATATCTAGCCCCCCGAACTATGTTTTCTTACATTTAGGTCCCTACGTTGTAGCTCTTTTATTTGTTGGATAAAATAGCAAATAAACTCCAAATTGAGTGAAACTTGGACACTCCTGCCACTGTGTAAAAATTTTATTATTTTTTTGAACATTTTTATTGCTTTTTGTTATTTTTTAAAAAATAAAAAACACGTATTTTTGCTACTGTTTGAAAAAGAAAATCAATAAAAAATATAAAAACTTTGCTAAAAGTTCTAAAAAAATTAGGGATAGTTAGTTTTGTTTTTTTTCTACCTTCTGACCAATTTTTAGCTCATTGGGATTTATAAAACCCATAAAAATTGAAAAACCCTAAAAATCTTATAAAAATCATTAAAAATTTTATAAAATTCAAAAAATGCAAACTCTTTTCCTGTAGCTTAGTTTTTGTATATATTTTTCATAAAAATTATCTCCAGACTTTTATAGCCACTTATATATTTTTAATTGGCCTTTCAAGTCTGGCTGCACAGTAACCTATTGTTTTCCTCTTTCTGCATTTTTAGAAAATCAAATAAAAATCGAGAAATTCCCAGAAAATTAACAAAAATACTTAAAAACATAAAAAACACAAAAACAATTTTATTTGAATTTTGTGTGCATTTTTGGGTGTTTAAATAAATTGTTGAACTTGCTTGTTTATACATTTTATTATATTTGCTTATATTATTAAAAACACAAAAAAAGTTAGAAACCATTAAAATCCACCAAAAACATTTTCTTTATTATTTTATGTTTTTGACTTCTTCGTAGACCGTATGGACCAACCCGTGCTCCTTGAGTCCGACCCTGGTCGCTATACTAGGTTAATAAATTAGCGAGGACCGTAATTTGATTTTATTGTTTTATCATTCGATTTGGTTGTTCTACATTTTTCTTGTTGATTGAGACTTGCTATTCGGGTCGCAACGACTCTGATTATTTTTACCTTAGCCCGACAGTGAGAATCTCGGTCATCAGAATGGCGCCGTTGCCGGGGAGCACGGCTTAGTAGTCTTTTTTGACTTTTCACGGTTTTCTTTTCCGCAGCTTTTCTGTAGATATTTGTAAATATATTGTTTATATGATTCATTTACATATTTTTCTAGACTGACACAATTCTGTTTCTGTTTCTTGTGAGGGCCCGAAGACCGAGGTGAATTTTTCGGAAGCCGAAGCAACCGTGGGATTCGGAGGCGACTCTCTTCTTTACGGAGCTGCATGAGAGCGCGAGGAGGGGAACCGAAGTGCGGGAGCCACGGAATAACTGTGAAATAACCG
This sequence comes from Ottelia alismoides, assembly GCA_037367405.1. NCBI lineage: Eukaryota > Viridiplantae > Streptophyta > Magnoliopsida > Alismatales > Hydrocharitaceae > Ottelia > Ottelia alismoides. Next base: position 319,105 of record JAZKJV010003071.1, on the reverse strand, counting down.
TAGCTTAGATTAGAAATAGATTAGGTTTATTTTCTGCAAAAACTATTAATTTGTAATAATACAGGGACAAAGACTTGGACATTTGGGTGATATCGGGGTCTGTTTCGCTGAGCACTGGTGTGCTCGGGTGACCTCACCGCAATTTTCGTCGGTTTTGATTTCTGACCGTTTATTTACAGCTTATTTGATTTACGTGATTTTAGCCCTATCTTAGGATTTACTGTTATTGTGATGTAATTAATTAGGAACCAAACACCTAATTATCTTTCTGTGCCTATAGCTCGATAATTAGACTTAATTAACTAAATCACAAAGAAAAAGTTGGATTACTTAGGCTCTAGTCCACATGCCTTTAGGATTCACATACAACGGGTGCATGATCCGTTGCGGCAGACACCGAGTGGCTCCCAAGATAGGACTCCAGACTTAGACTTGAGTACCCGGCTACTGTGCTTACATGTAGAAATTGCTTTGTCTAGGGCCGGATTCTCGTGCATCATATAGGTAGTTTATATTCTATCTTTATTTTATGCGCGGATCACTCTGCATGTAGACTGCTGGAGTCAGGTACGCATTTCTTACTCTGCATGCATCATCGATTTTCACGCATCGGCTTTTTTGTCTTCTCCCCCTGTTTTTGGACTTAAAATAATCAGGAGAACCGAAAAATTCGTTAGGCGTTGCTTGCTTTGAAAAATACCTAAAAAAGAAAAAACTATAAAATTGGGACTGCTAAACACACTCGACCCTAAAAGACACCTCACCTAAAAAATTTGTTTTGGGGAGAGCAACCCCCTCATTGTCTGGTTTGGATGTGCGAGAGAGCGACTCGCACACTAAGCTAGAGCCACATCCGAGCCCCGATCAGGCTACCGGCCTTTTATACGGGACAGTGTGGTAGGCGGATTGGATTCCTATCAGGTCGCGTAACCGCTCTGATATCCTGACATGATCACGTAAATAAAATTGACAAGATAATTGACCGAACTCTTACGGTCTTCAGCTCAGTGTTGAATAGGTGAATCCGGGGTTTATTTTCTCATCTTGTGTGTTTCCATATCTCATCCGCCAGACTCGCCAGATCGAGATGATGGGCAGGAGGTCTCTTAGGCAGCCTCTGGCTGCACCGCTTTTTAGCACTCCAGCCCACTCATCTAGGTTGATTCGTGAGAGCCCAGACCCGCTCTACGAACCCGAGTTCGATTCCGCCCTGTTCCCCCTTGACCACCCTTCTTTTATTCCTGAGTTACCAGTGCCATATGCGAGACAACAGACAGATGATATTTCGACACCTGAGTTTGGGTCTTTTGCCTTTGCAGAGACCATGACCAACAGTGAGGAGCGCACTGATGTCCGAGGCCAAAGACGACCACATACGTTCTGGACCCGGGTGCGATCAACACCACCATGTTAGCTTCCCTTGAGACCATGCAGTGACAAATACGTAATCAGGGAGCTTTCATGGTGGAGATGAGGAGAGAGATGGAGAGGTTCTGAGAGCAGAGAGAGCAGCCGAGAGCCGCATGAGGAGATGGAGGACCTGACTAGCCAGTAGCCGCAACAGCAGCAACAGAGCAGCCGAGACCGATGCGGGAGTTGCACAACCCTGGATCGACTCAGACACACAGCTGGTTGGTACTTCAAGCGATCGTGGGGGACTTCAAGTTCCCCCTGAACATACTTCAGCTTCTTCCACGCTTCCACGGGCTTGCCACCGAGGAGCCCCATCTACATCTCCAGGAGTTTCTGATGATCTGCAGCACCGTACACGATCGATAGGTGGACGAGGACACCATCCGGATGATCGCCTTCCCCTTTTCACTGGAAGATAGAGCAGCCACTTGGCTGAAGCATTTGGGGAAGTTTGTTGACACCTGGGAGCAGCTCCGCACCGAGTACTTGAACAAGTACTATCCACTCGGGCGGACCAATGCAGCGAGGGTCCTGATCAGCAACTTCTCCATGCTCCCCAACGAGCAGTTTCACGAGGCATGGGAGAGGTTCAGAGAGCTGACCGATAGATGCTCGCACCACGACATCATGAAGCCGAACCTAGTTCAGAGCTTCTTCTGCGGGTTGACACCAGAGCTGTAGGGCCTGGTGAACGCTTCTTGTGGCAGTCCCTACTTCGCCAAGGATGAGGATCGGGTCTGGGCCATCTACGAGGATATGGCAGAGAACTATACAGTGATACCCCAAACCTGACTCTACACTCAGGGACGCCCCCTGCCACAGACCGTGCAGTACCAGAGGATAGCATGGATCTATGCTGGTCCTCCCACTTCATCCGCGGCAGCCGCATGGGCTGAGTCCACAGCCACATACATGGGCATCATCAATGAGAAGCTGGACCAGATCGAGCTGATTGAGAAGAAGCAGTGCCAGGGTATCACGCAGATGGATCAGATGGCACAGACGCTGAGTGACCTGAAGACACAGTTCATGTGTCTCCAAGAGGTACAGGCGGCTTCTCAGCCCCATCTTCAGTCACGAGGAGATCCGAGCAGCAGTGGTAGCTCGTCCCAACGCTCCAGTCAGCCTAGACAGGTTCACCTTGTACAGGCGGAGCCGTACCAGCAGCCACAATCGTACTACCAGTCACCACCATCCCCAGACACTCAGATGGTGGTCTACCAGTCGGATCAGCCCCTGGCAGTACTCCCCCTACCCACTTACGAGCTGGAGCCGTTGATGGATGTCAACGGGATTTGGTGCGATCGACCCCATCCCGGTATCCGACGAGACCATCTCGGATTCCGTTGGTCACCCGGAGGTGCCAATTCCCAACATCAACCTCCAGTTCAGGGTGGCCAGTACAGCCATCAGCGAGAGCACCAGCAACCCCAGCCCCCAGTACAACAGCAACAACAATCACCCCAGTATGGCCCTCGTCTCTTTCAGTAGGGACAACCATGGAGGCGAGATCAGCCTCCACAGCAGCAGTATCATCCACAACAGTACCCCTCTCACCCGCACCAGCAGCAACAGCCTCGCTACCAGTGAGGCCACCCGTCAGGTTCTCATGGGCCAGCCTATGAGAACCCCGCCTTAGACGACCTAGCCCGCCTCATGACAAAGCAACAAGCTACCTTTAGACGGGAGATAGATGAGTTCCCCCAGGAGATGCGGGAGATCGTGAGAGGGAAGGCCGCCATCCCTGCCCAGATTGAGCCGAATCTGAACAACCTGAAGAGGAAGTATGAGCAGGTAGAGTTCACAGAGATTACCACTCCTAATGATTCATTTGGTGATTTGTCTGCATACATATTTGATGCTGATTTCGTTACACTTAAGAGCAGTAGGATGTCAGCAGGCGGCGCCTCCTCTGAGCGATGATCCCATGCCACTCTAGGAGCGCCAAACGAGGAGGAGCGTGGTGCTGAGGCTGCGAGAGATGATGACGGTGGTGCTGACGCCACCATGGATGATGATCCACCCGACGGTACTGAGGCCGTCACTTCACCAGAGAGAGGAGGTGGTACTGAGGCCACCACAGTTGCTGAGCCAGAGCGCGGTATTGATGCCGCAAGTCCACATGCCGAGGGTGGTACTGAGGCCACCATTTCTACTTCTGCTAGTCATGTTGTCTTTCCGTCTGTACATGTATCTCAGGACGTTTCTGGAAATAAAGGAAAGGGTTTGTTATTTTCGGATCCACATGTGTTGATTGATGATGTTTGTGTGGATTCTGCTGTTCATGAGCATGCCGGACCCTATCCTAGTTCTTCATCTGAGAAAGACCCCGTGATCCCCTTTCCACGAGCACTTCACATGGCAAAGGGGAAGAAAACAGAAAATAAAAAAAGAATCATTAGATAGAGTTCAACCAGCAGATGATAGATAGATTCCATATACAGCTGACTCTTCAGGAGGCCTTGGAGCACATCCCTCTACTCCAGAGATCACTCAGAGACAGGACCACAGTTAGGAGGAAGAGGAGGAACGATCAGTCTGAGATCCATGTGCTTACTCGTACCACGTGTTTCGTGATACAGAACCATCTGCCAGCCAAGAGGCCAGATGCAGGAGCCCCGTATGTCAGATGCCACATTCATGAGCAGAGGTTCAACCGCACTTTATTAGACAGCAGTTCTTCGATCAACCTACTTCTGGCAGCCCTCCTCGACCACTTCGAGTTGGGTCCTCTACGACAGAGCAGGACGAACCTTCAGCTTGCTGATCGATCTGTCAAGAGGCCGAAGGGGTTGCTGAAGGACGTTGTCGTCACAATTCAGGGCCTGAAATTCCCCGTGGACTTCGTTGTGTTGGAGAGATCCCTGAGTCCGTGACCGATGTCCCGATCATTCTAGGACGCCCGTTCTTGGCCACAGCCAAGGCAGTGTCCGACCATGATAGCGGGAAGGTGTACTTTCGCGTCGAGGGCGAGAGTATACAAATAGAGACGGTCGAGGAGACTAGAGCCAGGGATTCAGCTTGCTCAGAGCCGACTTCCGATTCAGAGCAGATGACAAAGGTCGGGCGAGACATCCACCAGGACTGCGATTTTGTGATTATAGATGATGAGGCAGTTTGTGTAGATCCAGTCGCACAGGCCATCCTCTCACCTTCAGAGTTCGCTGATGCAGAGATGCCAGCAGCGGGGAGATTGGAGAGCGCATTCTTGGTCCAGGATACATCTAAGGCAGCAGAGCAGGTTTCCGACCGCGAGACAGATTTTTGTGAGTATGATACAGATCCCCTCGGAGTCAGATATTGATTGGGCAGAGTTTGATGATTTGATACTGTATCTGACTTCCACTGAGCCTACAGCTAGGGAGGAGGCTGATCCCATGCAGAGTAGAGACAGTCCAGCTGAACAGCCTTCTCCAGATTCAGATTGTGAGCGAGAGTTCTCTTTCTCCCATGCAGATTTGGTAGCATTCACTCAAACTTTTCAGAGGCCAGATCCGTCAGCACCTACTTGTCCAGAGCTGAAGCCGCTACCGTCATCGGTGAAGTATAGGTTCCTTGTGAGTGAGCATGAGATGTACCCGGTCATTATCTCCGCTGATCTAACTGGAGAGCAAGAATCCTGTCTGATGGGGGTTCTTGAAAAGAACCGCAAGGCGATAGGATGGAGTGTAGACGATCTCTGTGCTCCCACCATATCTATCTCGAGGAGGAGGCAAAGCCGTCGCGTGGGTTCCAGCGGCGGCTGAACCCGAATCTTTGAGAGGTTGTCATGAAGGAGATCTTGAAATGGTGGAGCACCGATTTTATCTACCCCATATCTGAATCCAAGTGGGTCAGTCCATTGCATGTGGTGCCCAAGAAGACGGGCATCACCACAATTGTTAGTGAGTCTGGAGAGGAGATCGCTACCCGGGTACCCACTTCTTGGTGGGTCTGTGTGGACTATAGACGATTGAACCATGCCTTTAAGAAGGATCATTTCCCCTGCCCTTTATTGATCAAATCATTGAGAGGCTAGCAGGGAAGAGCCATTATTGTTTCTTGGATGTGTACTCCGGGTATAATCAGGTGGCCATTGCGTCAGAGGACCAGGACGAGACTACCTTCACCTGTCCCTTCGGGACATATGCTTTCAGACGCATGCCATTTGGATTGTGCAACGCTTCGGTGACATTCCAGAGATGCATGTTGTCCATCTTTTTGGACATGGTGGGGGAGTGCTTGGAGGTCTTCATGGATGATTTCTCGGTCTACGGCAATGGATTCGATTCTTGTCTTGACTGCCTAGACCGAGTCCTTCAGCGATGCATTGAGGTTCATCTTGTGTTGTCTTAGGAGAAGAGTCACTTCATGGTGACTCAGGGGACGATGCTTGGTCATATCATCTCCAGCAGAGTCATGGAGGTCGATCCGGCCAAGGTGGATGTCATTAGAAAACTCAGTCCACTGTCCAACTTGCGACAGTTACAGTCTTTTCTGGGGCATGTCGGTTTCTACCGATGCTTCATTCATGATTTACGCAGGATTGCTCGACCGTTGACTGATCTGTTGACGAAAGACACCGAGTTCTTTGTAGATGATCAGTGTCTATAGTCATTTAAGACTCTCAAGAGTCGAGTTGTAGAGGCTCCTGTTCTCCAGCCACCTGATTGGTCTCTCCCATTCGAGATCATGACGGACGCCTCCGATTTTGCCGTGGGGGCCATGCTGGGACAGAGGAGGGATGGAGTTCCATTTTCTATTCACTATGCTAGCCGTACATTGGATGCCGCACAGCGGAACTATACCGTCACTGAGAAGGAGATGCTAGCCGTAGTTTTCGCCCTAGATAAGTTCAGATCTTACATCATTGGATCTACAGTGACTATTTACACTGATCATACCGCCATCAGGTACCTCATGGTAAAGAAGGATGCCAAAGCCAGATTGACCAGATGGATCCTTCTACTCCAGGAGTTTGATATAGAGATTAAGGATAAGCCTGGAGTCAAAAATGTGGTGGCGGATCATCTCTCCCGATTGGAGTATGTTGAGGATTCTGAGCAGATATTGAGCCTATTTGTGAGACCTTCCCAGATGAGGCGATCCTTGCTATCGCCTCTCTCCCATGGTATGCCGTTATTGTGAACTATCTTGTGGCCAAGAAAGTTCCACAAGATTGGCCCAGGCAGAAACTTGAGACCTTCCTCGCGAAGGCCATGTTTTACCATTGGGAGAATCCCGTCCTTTAGCATGAGGGAGGGGATAGTATCTAGCATCGGTGCATTCCTCAGGAGGAGTATCACAACGTCCTTACTTACTGCCACAAGCTTGAGGCAGGAGGACATCACTCTGGGAGGAGAACGTCACAGAAAGTGCTCCAATCCGGCCTATGGTGGCCTACTCTCTTCTAGGACTTTGATGAGTTCGTGAAGAGGTGTACTGACTGTCAGAGGATGGGCACTTGTGGACAGCGTGATATGATGATGATGCAACCCATACACTTCTGCGAGGTTTTTGACGCATGGAGCATCGATTTCATGGGTCCATTCCCTAAGAGTCAGGGATTCGAATACATTCTGTTGGCCGTAGATTATGTGAGTCGTTGGGTTGAGGCCATCCCCGCCCGAACCGCAGATGCTAGGACTGTATGCAAATTTTTGAGGAAGAATACCATTTCACGGTTCGGGGTACCTCGAGTGTTGATATCTGACGGGGGGACTCATTTCGTCAACGACAAGGTAAAGGCCCTTGCTAGCGATTTCAGCATAGACCATCGAGTTGCCACTCCATACCACCCCCAGACGAATGGTCTTGCTGAAGTGTCAAATAGGGAGATCAAGACTATATTGCAGGAAGTCGTCCGCCCTGACCGAAAGGATTTGTCACAGCTTTTGGACTCGATCTTGTGGGCATATAGTACATCTTTAAAGACGCCTTTGGGTACATCTCCCTTTCACCTCGTTTATGGGAAGCCATGCCATTTACCTATTGAGCTGAGATATAGGTAACTTTGGGCTATTACAGATATACTTTTGGATCCAGAGAGTGTAGGAGATCAGAGAAGGGCAGAGTTAGCAGCCCTGGAGGAGCTACGTGATACAACCTTTTCAAACAGCCTACATTATAAGCAAAGAGTGAAGGAGTGGCATGATTCTCATATCAGCCACAAGCAGTTTGAGCCAGGAAAGAGAGTATGGTTGTTTGATGCTAGGCTTCGTCTATTTCCAGGGAAGCTACAGAGCAAATGGAAGGGACCTTATTTGGTTAGAAAGGTGCATGACAATGGGAGTATTGATAAATCTAAGTTGTCTTCTGATGCTAAATTTCGTGTTAACGGCCAGCAGCTCAAGCCATATCTAGATCATGAGCTGCGGGTCGTTGACGTTGCCCCGATTCATTTTGCGTGAGATGTGGTCTCTTGACTCACATCTATTGCATCTCACGCCTGATTATCACTGTTCTTCTGACTTGTATACATCCAGTTGTCCATATCACTCTATTCTTTAGTCCCACACCCCTTTTCTCATCCTATGATTACGTTATACTTAGGGTATACTTTACCCAAAGTATGGGGGGGGGGGTGTAGGACTCTCGGGTATTCTATTGATTCTTTCTACCTCTGTTTTGCTGCCTATACTTAGGGATATTTCACCCCAAGTATGGGGGGGGGGGGGTAGACCCTGTACATCCGTCCACTCGGATTTCCCTTCATGTACAACTTGCTATACTTAGGATTACTTGATCCTAAGTATAGGGGGAAACACCGAGTCCTCTTCAATCTATTCTTTGATTCGTCTTTGTATATATCATTTCTTTTCACTTCCCTATACTAAGCACGCATTATGTCTTCTTCATCGCTCTTGATCACTCTGAGGACATCGTTTGAGCTAAGTATAGGGGGATGTCCTATATATTTCACATATACTTTAGCCATAACTCGTACTATGTGTGAGTGTGTTAATAAATAAAAATGGCTAAAAATCCATAAAAATTTAAAAAAAACATTCCCTTGCACATAAAATTCTTCTTGCACATACCTATTTATTTATAAAAATTATTTTTGTACAAATAATTTGTGTAAATAGTTTGTACATATTTTCATATCAAAATTATGTACATAGTACAACTATTTTGTAAAATATTTTGAAAAACAAAAAGTTTGCAAACATCTTGTGTAAATTTTTGTAAATATTTTTGCAAAACTTCGCATTCATGCATACATCCATGTTTTCGAACATTTTTCAAAAAATTTGCACATGTGTAAATATTTATAAAATTGCATCTTTGTAAATACTTGTGCAGTTTTTCCAAATCATAGTTGACATTTAAATTGGCCTGGAATTAAATTGGAAAATGGAGCTTGGTTAAGACCTTAATCCACCTAATTATAAGAGGAACCTTATAAGGCTTAGGATTAAGACTTTTCAGGTCCATTGGGACTTAATTCTTTGAGTCCACTAGGCTATGAGCATATGTCATCTTGATAAGCCTAAGTAGATCACTTAACAACACACGCATGACTCTCAGAGACAATGGCTTTACTTGCACCAGCACTTTACACATAGCTCTCCACAGATGAGGTGGTGAGGAGGCAGTTTCCTTTGGCTTGGGGTAGCATATGAGGGTAGTACTTTTAGGCGGAACCTCTCTTCTTCTTCTAGTGAAGGAAGTGTGTCTCAACTTGGTCTAGTGCGTCTCAACTTGGTTTGGTGGTTATGAAGTCTAAAGACAGAAGCTGTGGGTTGCAATAAAGCTTCAAAAGAGGGATAGTCTACTGGCTCAAGAGGAAAAACTCCTTGTATATATGCTGCACCATGTAGATATGTTGTACAGATGCACATGAAAAAATGTGCAAAAAAAAGAACTCCAAAAAAGTGGTGGGTCGGATTGAAAATTTAATAATCCCTCCGGACTGTACATAGTCAAATAAAGCAAAGTTTATGTTATACATGGCCATCTCATGAAGCTTGCAGCGGGAGACTCAACTACACTCGTTAGAGCTCCCAAGGATACATGGCTATACTGGTCATGGTCCGTTCTCTTCTTCCCCCTCTTCTTGAGCCGGTTGCACTTGAACTTAGAAGGGAATACCCCGCTTTTCGAGGAAAGAATTGCTAGACCGAGGCATTAGAGTTACCAGGTTGGGGGAGGTTGTTTCTTTATTACTTCTGAGGTGGGGAGCTACATATCACTTACACTGTACAAGGAAAGATTCATGGTCATTAGAGTTTGTGTATGTAGACTTGTTCTGATCTGGTTTATTGAGGAGTCTTGACCATAGATTGGTGGAACTTAGTGGCTGTTAAGTTTTAAGCTTAAGTCCAAATATGGTTCTGACAAATTAATAATCCAAAGGTCTGACTGAGCTCCATATTTCAATTTAATGAAGGAAAGTTTAATAATCAACCTTGATTTCTCCTCTTTTTCTTTTTCTTTCTCTTTTGCATTTCTTTTTCAAATAAGTGTTTGCGAGGGGACTAGCAAAAGTAAAGTATAGGGGGGGTGATGAATCTCCATTCATCACTCTTTATTCCTTTATTTTAGCTAGAAATCTCAGCAAAATGCCATGTAAATATGTGTAAATATCATAAATGGTCAAAATGCACGCATCTTGTAATTATGCATAACTAGCCTATTTTTGTGTGAAAATAAAGGAATAAAGAAACACAAGAAAAAGAAGGAAATATTTAAAATAAATATTGAGCGACCTAACCCCAAGGGAGGGCTCAGCATGGGCCTGACCACAAAAGAAACCAAGTAGAGGGAGATAAAGTCAATCATGGTTTACATAACCCTATGTATATAAATAAATTTATTTTCCTCAAAATAAAAATAAAAAGGTGTTTCTTATATTGTGTACATATTTATAAAAATAAAATAAAAATCATAAAAATAAAAATAAAAAGAAAAAAAATAAAAATCACTTCCCACCGTGTATATATACCATGTACATATGTATATAGATCTATTTATTTAACTCATGTAAATAAATCATAAAAATAAAATAAAAATATCTTTTCATTCCAAATTTTATGTTGTAAATAAATAAAATATAAAATTAGAATAATTGTACAAAAATAAACAATTAAAAATAAAAATACACATGTGTATATACCTATATATAATAATAATATAATGTAAATACATTATTTATTTTTTCAAAAAAATAAATAAAAATGATTAAAAAATACTTTGAAAATAAATAAACATTTTTCATTTTGGAAAATTTTCAAAATAAAGTCATTTTCTAATTTTAAATGATTTTACAAAGAATTAAAAAATGGAATAATTTGGTGGGCCCACGGGGGATTGTTGACCCCTGGTCAACTCTCCCCCGCGGACCCCATTACAGGTGGATCGTGCTTTCGACCCGATTTCTAGAATTTTCCCAACTCGATCCAACCTCCATTTACTCAAACCCCGGGTTCTATTTGACGTTGATTGATTTGAGACCCTCGCCCAGGGATCTTTCTAGGGATCCGTGCTTCACAATCGCTTGCATGACTCCATTTTAGCCGGACCCCTACCACTATTTAGTCGAGCTCCGCCACACTTTTCTAACATCTTTGGCCTTCGTCTTCCAATCCCATGAGCTCCATTCCTCTCCCTAGAGTTACAACTTCGGAGGAGAGTGTCGCAGCGAGGAGGGAAGGGTTGCAGCCACTGATCCGGTGGTTTCGCCGCCGTGCTCCGCCGCCGAGTGAGCTCGAGCCTCTGGCCCCAACGAGCCATCGAGGCGACGACCCCATGAGCTTCTTGAGCCCCAGCACAGTCGACCTCAGCCATCATGTACCCCCGATACTTCCTAGGTTAGGATAATTTCAGATTCGCCCAATTTGCACCGCCGGCCTTCGCCGGTCGATTCACTCCGATCCGTCCACCCATTTGATCGACTGACCCTCGATTCACCTTCAAGATACTCCCCTACACCTTCTACGTACCTCCGATCACCTTGGTTCGCCCCAGAACCAAGGCTCGGGCCTCCTCCATCGTCGCCTCGCCGGAGACCTCCGCTCCACCTCACCAGACCACCCCCTTCTCACATAACCGGGTCAAGGCACATTGCCCTCGACCCAGCGTTCTACCTGTGCAGGTAGCGTCGAAGAAGGACCCCTTCTGGGGGTCCAACAGTCGAAGAACAGGAGCTCCACGCCGCCTTCGTCGTCGGAGCTCTCTAGAGCTCCTCAGCCACATCGGAGCATCCTAGGAGCTGCGGACCATCGTGACCGATCTCTTCCACATTTCAGCAGCCTCATCGGAGCCCTCCACCGTGTGGATTGGGCCGGCAAAGTTCATCGGCGAGCTGTTCTTGGAGGAGCTTCAGTCACCGTTCGATCGAGCCTCGCGCCTAGTTTTGATCTCAGCCGTCCATTTACGAGAGGCCTCAGCCGTTGATCCATCTGAGGATCTGATCCAGGCCGCACATCATCGAAAAGGAGCCCGCACATCGCACACGTCAGATCCTACACGTGGCTCGCTTCCAACCGTGGATCGTTAATAATAGGGGTAATTTCTCTTAGGCCCCTATCCTTTCACTATTTCCATTTAGTCCTGTAAATATTTTAGTGCGTTGTTTTTATTTTGGATAATTTGCATCTGGGATCCTATGTTTACTTTATTTGTATTTTAGTCCCTATCTACATGGAACACGTGCATCGTCACGAGATATTTTGGGACATTTTGCATCTATGGGCTTGGGGTTTGTTTATGTTATGGAATGAAATTTAGTTTCTAAAATTTGCATTTATACCCCTGTGCGAGGTTTTAATTGAACAAGTGCTGATTGTTTGGGATTTTTGCGCATTTAACCCTAAGGTTTTTGCACATTAATATCTAGCCCCCCGAACTTTGTTTTCTTACATTTAGGTCCCTATGTGCTGTAGCTCTTTTATTTATTGGATAAATAGCAAATAAACTCCAAATCGAGTGAAACTTGGAAACATGGCTCCTGCCACTGTGTAAAAATTTCATTATTTTTTGGGACATTTTTTATTGCTTCTTGTTATTTTTAAAAAATCAAAAACATATATTTTTACTACTGTTTGAAAAAGAAAATCAACTAAAAATATAAAAACTATGTGAAAATTCTAAAAAAATTAGGGATAGTTAGTTTTGTTGTTTTCTACCTTCTGACCAATTTTTAGCTCATTTGAATTTATAAAACCCATAAAAATTGAAAAATCCTAAAAATATTATAAAAATCATTAAGAATTCTATAAAATTCAAAAAATAAAAACTCTATTTCTGTACTTAGTTTTTGTATATATTTTTCATAAAAATTATCTTCAGACTTTTATAAGCCACTTATATATTTTTAATTAGCCTTTCAAGTCTGGCTGCACAGTAACCTAATGTTTTCCTCTTTCTCCATTTTCAGAAAATCAAATAAAAATTGAAAAATTCCCAGAAAATTACCGAAAACACTTAAAAACATAAAAAACACAAAACAATTTTATTTGAATTTTCTGTGCATTTTTTTATTTTTAAATAAATTGTTGAACTTGCTTGTTTATACATTTTCTTATATTTGCTTATATATTTAAAAATAATTTTTTTAAAAACCATTAAAATCCACCAAAAACATTTTCTTTATTCTTTTATCTTTTTGACTACTTCGTAGGCCGTCTCGGCCAACCCGTGCTCCTTGAGTCCGACCCTGGTCACTATACCAGGTTAATAAATTAGCGAGGACCGCTATTTGATTTTATTGTTTTATCCTTCGATTTGGTGGTTATACATTTTTCTTGTTGATTGAGACTTGCTATTCGGGTCACAATGACTCTGATTATTTTTACCTTAGCCCGATAGTGAGAATCTCGGTCATCAGCCGCTCTCAACTTCCTCACTCTTATTCTTTTATTGAGTTGTTGGACCAAAACCGATATCAAGGATCTCATAAAGTGCAGACTACAGGTTATAAAGGAAGTAAGAAGTATGAGATACTTTTCTGACAGTACTCACTCTCCTATAGGGTTAGCCTCTAGGATTTATTCAAATTGAAAAGATAATAATATCCGAAATCTTACAGCTCCATAGACATGAGTTGGTGAACATGTTGTTTTGTGTCTATCTACATTAGTTTCAGTGAAGGATATGGTAATATCCTTAAGCGCATCACAGAAGCATGAGGATCTCATCGTATGCTATCGGGAGCGACTAGTCGCACTAGTTTCTCGAGGCAGCGAAAATTAAAAAATTTTCATGCGATGAAACCAAATGATCTAAGAACACTTCTCATATTGTTTCGTCTAAACCACATACAAGTATTAGGGGTTACCTCTTGAAGCGTGGTTGCGATCGAGTCTCTAAATGAAGAGACCTCCTGTTTCAAGTCTAATCCGACAGAGGAGATGCTTGCGAGCACGTTGATGAAATGCGTGCTCCTCGCAATCCATGTTGTTGATCCAAACGGTGAATCTCCTAATCTTGTCACACGAGATCTGATGTCTTCTTTACGAGCGAGGTGCTCCGAAGGAGATGGAGATCAACGAGCAAACAGTCTGATATCATAACGACGACGCTGTGGCTATGGCGACTCTCTCTAGGGCTCCATGGTGGACGGCCACAAGAGAGAGAGGGCATGTAGAGAATGAGAGAGAGAGAGCACATTAAGGTGTTGTAAATTAGAAGATCAAGGGATGCCTCTTCTTATATAGGGTTTTGGGAGTCCATGGATCACAATCCATGGACTACATAAAATCAGTGGATGAGATTGATTTGTGCTTCTTTCAATGGCCAAGATTTTATTAGGAAAACACAAAAAATCAATCAATTTAATTTAGATTAAATATGTATTGGAGATATTGGAAAGGAGATTGCCTCATCCTTTCCTAATGGGAGTTGGTGGGAATCTTATGTAATCTCATGAGATTACATTATTTCATGGAAATCTCCAATATTTACAACAACACTTGTTCTAAATTATTCTACAAAAATAATTCATAATTATTTTGGGAATATCGCTATCTTGCCATAGGAAAATTGTGAATCACATTAACTACCCAAAATAAAATGCAAATTACATTTTCAATTAATTGTCTAATGTGAATCCAATTCACATCAACATTTAATTCACAAATGTAAATTTCAAATATCTCTCTCTTATATATTATAAATCACATTTACAATATATATGATTAATATGGATAATGCTATCCACATTATTCTTATCCATGATAATTAAATCACATTTAATCATCTTGGATCTCTATTCTCATGTGCCCAAATAATAAGAATCACATTTACATTATTCACATCTTTAATAATTAAATCACACTTATTTATCTATGATAACTCTCCTTATAATATGAATCAAATTCATATTATTCATAATAATTAAATCACATTAAATTATCAATTTTCTCAATGCTTGGATACATATATCAACAATGAAATTATCCTTGAACTCTTTCAAGGATAATGGCTTTCTCCGTGGATACTTGGAGATAAGGACATGGCGATTGTATTATTCCACATATAGTGACTTGGATATTGAGATCACATCTCAAATCCAGATCTTAAAGACCTCTCATAGATGCTTGATTAAATCAAGACCGCAAATCTAATCTTCTCATTGCATCTGAATCACATCACATTCACATTATTCACATCTTTGTTAATTAAATTACATTTAATTATCTATGATAACTCTCCTTATAATATGAATCAAATTTATATTATTTATGATAATTAAATAACATTTAATTATCAATTTTCTCAATGCTTGGATACATATATCAACAATGAAATTATCCTTGAACTCTTTCAAGGATAATGCGCTCTCTCCGCAGATACTTGGAGCTAAGGACGGTGTGACTGTATTGTTCCACGTATAATGACTTGGGTATTGAGATCACATCTCAAATCCATATCTTGCAGACCTCTCATAGATGCTTGATTAAATCAAGACCGCAAATCTAATCTTCTCATTGCATCTGAATCACATTTAGATCACTGCCCAACATTTGGATCAAGATCAGATTACTTCTCTACTGATAGGAGTCACTAAAATCTAGACCCGTTTCATCACTCCCTAGGAGTGGAAGATTCATGGTTATACAATCATTTATGATCACATCACTCTCAAGTATTCCTAATACCTGTACATCTTGCATACTAGAAGACCCATAATAAACCTGAAGTATAAGATCAATTTTACACTGTCCACTTCAGGATTTTTTATCATTAAGTTTCTCATTTGATCATTGGGAGTCAATATCGATCATATGCTTTCTAAAAGCATATATCATACCTAGGTGTTGATTATATACTTTCCAAGAGTATATATCAAACCTACAAATGCAGTCAAGCTTCCAAAGCGTGACGACCATGCACCAGGGCCGTCCCTGTGGCTTGTCCTCAGGAGCAATGGCCCAGGGCCCATCAACTTTGGGAACCCATCTCTAAATAGGCTACATATAGTTAGTTCTTATATTTTTATTTCAAATACCAGAGAGGAAAATGGATATGCCTATTTTCATATCCATATTCACTTCATCTCTATCAAATACGAATACAGATACGGATATGATTCGGATATGCATTAAGAAAATCATATGTTTAAAAACACGGATACATATGCGAATTAGATGTTTATCGAATCCGAATATGGATCTCCTTTGGCTGAGCAAGTCATGCGACAACCCGAGCTTCTTCCGAAGCTCATCCCAAGCCACCCCCACTTCGCCAATGGGCCTGCTCCGATCAGGTAACCTCTTCGCCCTCAGTTTCTTTGACTTTTCTCTCAATTTATTTACTGTCTACAATAAACTCACCCACCGCCTGATCATCCCACAACCTTCGCCAGATCATCCTCACCTTCGCCGACCACCCTTCCCTTCTCCAGAACCATCCCCGTTCTGACCCATCTCCACCTCCACTTCACCGGAGAAGAAGCCCCAGGCCATCATATTCCCCCGCCTCCACGGCCTCCAGCCCACCTCACCTCACTCACGTACATCGAGCTTCGGCTACACTAACACTAGCAGGTGTTGCACATCTTCATTGATTGAAGTTGGCATAGGAGCTCCGTCGAGCTATCCTCCTCCGGCGAAGCTTCACCGACCTCCAGCTTTGATCATCCCCGGAGCCTTGCCGCATCTCCAGGCTTCTCTATAGGACCTCAACTATCTTCCTCGACCATATGGCGTGCCCTCGGAGCACGTAGGAGCCACACGAAGGTCACTGTAGCCCTGCCTTCTTCAATGGCCGGCCACAGAGCATGACAAGAAGTTACCGTCTTATCAAATCGATCGGACGGACATGATGAAGACACGTGTCTAGCCCGAGCCTTTCGTTGACCCTCCAGGCTCGGGTCTACTGAACCTCGCGACAAGCCTCCATCAGATGCCACGTGCCCCGAGCCTGCAATAAGCCCTGAGCCTGGGCTCCTCACGTGCACCCCACGTGAGGGCTTGGGCAATTTGCAATGAAGACCCAGGAAGTTTTGTTATTTGCATATTTGTTCCTAGGCGCACGCCTCATGTGCGTGCCTGGGTATTTTATAGGGAGGTTCTCATAGTTAATAAAATTAGAAAAGGCCCCCGCTTGCAGCAGAAAAATTACAAAGAGGTCCAGGTAGTTTTTGCAAATTGCAAATACGTCCCTCTATAGACGTATTTGTAATTATTTATCACTTTATTTCTTGCATTTTATTTACATTTATGCCCCTGCATTGTCTTCTTCATAACTTGAGCATCATAGGTCCAAATTGCATGATTTAAGTGTCGTTTTGATCCTTATTTCTTCATCTATCTCATGGCATATTTAATTTTCTTATCTGACACCCTTTTAAATGAATTGAATTTTTAATGTTATATGATGACTCTCCCTCAAATGCCTTGTTATAAAATAGATGTTTTCTCATAATGTTATACTTAATTCGACTCTGAATTCAATTCACAATCTGATGCTTAACTTAACGTGATCATTTTAAGGGTATATTTATAATAATCATCTGCATAGGTAACCCTTGCATATAATCATTCATTTTTCTCATTGACTAAAAAATGCATGCATCATTTAACTGCATTATAAATTGCATGAAGACCTTAGAATTGAGAATTACTCATGCAAGCTCTAAATTGATCAAAATTTGACAAAGAAATAAAGTAGCATGTGTCCCTATGTTCGACCTTGGTAGACTTGCCAAGTTATAAATATTCCACAACATTCAAAGATTATGGTTTTTGTTGAAATGTTTTTCGCCTCCTATACTACAATTCCTAATTATTAAAGAGGCGGATTTCATGTTCATCAAATGGCACTGTTGCTGGTGACACGACTCACCTTTATTATTTGTTGAATTTTGATATATTTCTGTGTGTATAATTTCAAGATTCACAGGTCTTCCTTCCATGCATTATTTTTGCATCATTTCTGCTAGGGTTGCTAATTGAACCGAACTGTAACGAACGGACCTATGTTCGAGTTTGGTTCGATAAGGAAGTTCGAAAGTTCGAGTTCGTGTTCGGTTCGATAGGATATGTTCGAGTTTGAGTTCATTTAGAAAACGAATGTTTGAGTTCGATTCGATAATAGTTCGTTAACAATTTACTTAACTAAAAGTTATTTATATGAACAAGTTCAAAACTGGAGTTTGATAACAAGATTCGATAAGCAGTAAAATAAAAAATTATTCAAATTAAAGTGGTACAAAGCCTAATAAATACCATAATTTCTTTAACCTCGAAATTCATCAAGTGCATAAATACTAAGTTACACATAGAAATTCATATGCATATACATACATCGAACTCGAACTTTTATCAAACAAACATATGTTATGTTCATGTTCAGTTCGTTAAACTATCGAACTAAAACTTGAAGTTCATGTTCAGTTCATTTAGAAATGAACGAACATTTTTTGAACTATTATCGGACGAACTCTAATTGAATACGAACATCGATTAGCTGCCCTAATTTCTGCTGATTAATTTCCTCTCTATTTTTCTAACATTTCTCTTTTATGACAGGGTCCATGAAGATCGAGGAAGCTTGATCTTCATGGAGGCGTGGAGTCGGGAGCTCCCGCTGAAGAGGCCGCAAAAGAATTGATGGAGAAATTTTAGGATTATTTACCAGTCTATTTGCATTTGCATACTATAAAAAATTGTCGCATGTGCATTATTTTAACCGTCCTCATTAGAGGGCTTGCATGTTGTAAAAAAGTGGAAAAAAAGAAAAGGAAAAAAAGATTAGATCACTAGATGATCTATCCCCCCCCCCACACACACACTTGCACATATACACTCACCCCCCGTCTTCCTCCTCTCTGTATATTTCACAATCATACTCTCTCTCTCCCCTCTCACACCTTAAACTGACAAATTGCACAAACCCCTCTCATCCTCTTCTGTGAAAACACAACCCCCTCTGCCCTTGTATCTTAGTGTATATACTTATCCAAACACAGACACCTTCTTACTCAGATCCTTTACTTAGCTATTTGTAGCCTAAGTATAGGGGGATCTTCCTATCCATCCATCCCTCGTGCTGTCTTCTTATACTTGGGTCTATCTTTAGCCTAAGTATAGGGGGACCCTCCTCCTCAGTTGCGCTATATCACCCTATATTTGACCGAGCTATGGCTTCATATCGCTTATGCTATGAGGACATAGCAAATATTAGGTATCAGGGGTATATCGTATACTATTGTATACTTACTTTAGTCGTAGCTCGTATTTTTAAACTTTTTGAAAATTCTTTTTCAGGCTTGGCTGAACTGAGTTTTGTAAAAAATCCTGTAAAAATATTTTCTTAAAAATTGTGGGATTAACAACCCTTTTAAAAAAACTCCATAAAAATTTGAAAAAAAATAAAAACCTTTCTTTGAATTAGACTTTGACTACTAGGCTTAGTAGATACTCTCAGTGAGGGAACTTCGGTCTCCCTTAGCAGAGTGGGTGGTTTAGAGGACAGTGTATACGGCTCCGTCCTTAAGGACCACGGGTCCGTCTAACGACCCGTACTTACACCCATACTAGCTGAAAGTAGATACTTTTATTCATATGAGTCTGGACCAGTCATTGTCTCTCCAAAGAATTAAAAAATGAAACATTAAAATTCATAAAAATATGAAAAAGCTAAAAATCACAGAAATAGTCACTAACTAAGGAGTTGGTATATTCCAGACACATTCACATTCACTCAAGGCTTGAGGATTTAGAGGACACTGGATTTCTATGATCTTGAGAGTCTGAGTTAACATGCCTTAGTCATTAGGGTTTTGAAATTAATAATCCACACATTCCTAGTTTGAAAGATTTGAGCGCTATATTGCACTCTTCATCTCTACCTTCAAAAGAATATGAACAACACAATCACTTTCACAACTGCATGATTGATGAGATGAGTTGAAGTATCATTTGAGGAACTAGGACTAGAGATTTGAGTTTAGACCCGATCTAATGATATTCGAGGATGAGATAAAGTTAATGAAGGCTTCAAAAAACCTGAGTATCATCAAAACCCTAGCCGGTATATGAACAAGTACATATGATATCTCTTTGAATTTACCTATGTGCCAGAGTGTGATGAAACTTAATGATAATTGTTGATCAGTGTGCGCCAACTTTTGGTAAAAGTAGTGGAGATAGCCAACAAAAGAAAAGAAATATCAAAGATCTATCCTCCAAAGTCAAATTATAAATGAGCTTCCACCAATGGCAAGCGCTCCCAAACATTTTCAAAGTGTCCACTTGGACCAAGCGCTAATTAGGACCAAGGAGTCGGGCTGACACCAAAAAAGGTCTCCGCATCGTAAATGCTACAGGTTTGGGTATCGAAGGTATCTTAGATACTCAAAAGAGACACACCCCTGTGTACTCTTGATGAACCGAAAAATTCAGCGAACGACTAAGGTAGATAGATAACTAAGGTCGTTGCGACCTCAGTCGCTCGAGAAGACTCGGCTCAATCAAGAAAAATATATAAGATCAGACCACCAATCAAAAAGATATAAAATCAAGAAATCAAGCTATAGCGGTCCTGGCTATGCGATTAGCCTGGTGTAGCACCCAGGGTCGGACTCAGGGAGCACGAATTGGCCTTGCATCCTACGAAGTAGTCAAGATCAAAAATGAGAAGAAAAATGTATTTTGGTGGTTTTTTTATTATTTATATATATATATATTTGGATTTTTAGTAATAAGGGAAAAATAAGAAAAAAGGCACACAAGCACAACTCAACAAATTATTTAATCACTCCAAAACACTCCAAAAATTCAAAAAAATGTTTTTATGTTTTTTAGGTTTTTTAATGTTTTTGGTGATTTTTTCAGAATTTTCTAATTTTTATATGATATCTAAAAATCAAGAAAGCCAAAAACAGGAGCAATATGTCCAGCCAGGCTTGAAAGATCAATTTAAAATAGCAACTTGATCTGTAAAAGCCTGGAGGTAATTTTTTGACAAGTATAAACAACAAAGAAAATTCAGGAAAAGAATTTATAATTTTTTGGATTTTCTAGAAGTTTTTAGATTTTTTATGAAATTTTTAGGGTTTTTCAATTTTTAGGGTTTTTTATATCCAAAAATCACAAAAAATGGATAGAAATTCAAAGACACTAAAATTAACTTACACTAAGTTTTTGTAATTTTTAAAAGAGTTTTTCTATTTTTCTTTGATTTTCTAAGTCAATCAGTAAGAAAAATCAAGGTTTCTGAATTATTAAAAATATCAAAAAGCCTAAAAAATGTACCAAATTTAAGGGAAATTTTTACACAGTGGCAGGAGCCACGTGTCCAAATTTCACGCAATTTGGGTTAAATTTGCTATTTTATTTAAATCAAACAAAGGCTCACTGTTCAGAGGGACCTATATGTAAGACAAAGTATTTTTAGGGGCTGAATAATAACAAACATAGAAAATCCATGGCCCTTTGTGCAAAAAGTCCACAATTCACACGCGGGGCACGTGTTTCAGGCATGGAGGGGTATATGTGTCATTCTTATTCTAAAACATTCAAACCATAACACAGAGAAAGCACGGGGTATAAAATGCAATTTATCCAGAACCTCACGTGTCGATGCACGTGGACCACATATGAAAGGACTATAATGCAAATAGGGAAAATATAAAGGTCCAGAGTGCAAATATCCAGAAAATAAAAAACACTAATCTATATATTTACAGGACTACAAAACAAAAACCAAAGGAGCAGGGGCCTAAGAACAATTTACCCCTTAATTATTGGACGACCGAAGAGACGCCACGTGGATGATCGGAAGGCCGAGATGCATGGCTAACCCTTCGTTGGAGCGAACGGTCCAGATCAACCTCAGATGGATCTGACGGTGGGCAGTTGCTCCTCAAATAGATGGTCTGGATCAAATCTGGAGCTTCGAGGTTGAACGGACGGCGGAGGAGGGTCCTCCAAGAACTGCTGGCCGGCGAGCTTCGCCGGCTCCGTACGCGTGGTGGAGGCCTCCTCTGGAGCTACTGGAAGGTGGAACGTGATCGCCAAGGTGCTCCGCAGCTAATGAGATCCTCCGATGATGCCGGAGACCACCGAAGTGGCCTAGCGACGGTGGGGGGAGGAAGCTCTTGGGCTGAAGCATCTCGACCCTCAGATAGATCGCATTCACCTGCAAAATAGCCTAGGAAGCTTCCTGGGTCGAGGGCAAACTGCCTCGACCCGGTTAGGGGTGACGTGGGTGGCTGACAAGTCGAGATGGGCAACTTCCGGCGAGGTGACGGCGGTGGAGGTTGAGCCTTGGTTCCTGGGCGAACCAAGGTGGGTGCATGGGTGCAGAAGATGGAGAGGGGTCTCACGAAGATGATGGTTAGGTCGGATGAGAGGAATGATAATCGGAGCGGATGAAATCAGCCGACGACGGTGATGGGTCGATTTGGGCGAAAGATGAAATTAGACTAAACGAAGGAGAATCGGGTCTACCTGATGAATGGAGTCGACTGGGGACGAGCTCGGCGAGCTCTGGGTCATAGCCTCGAAGGATCGTCGATGCCCGAGGCTCCGGCGCACCTCGCGGCGGCGCACGACGACAGGAGTCGCCGGATCAGTGACGAAGGGCTTCCTCTCCTCTCTTCGACACCTCCCTCGCAAAGCTGTCACTCATGGGAGTAACGTGGAGGTCCTGGGATGAAGGAGCAGCACCAAAGATGACGGGAATTGTGCAGCGGAGGAGACGCTATATAGTAGTGCAGGTCCGAGAAGAAGGGGTCAGGTCCGGCTTGGTGAAGCACGGACCCCTAGGCAATGTGTCAGGCGTGGATCTCGGATGCACGGAGAGTGATTAGGACCCGGGGATTAGAAAAATAGTGATCGGGTCAAGCGGGGGTAATTGGGAGAAAACGGGTCGGTCGCGAGATCCGCGGGGAAAGAGGTCCACAGGGGAGAGTTGACCGGGGGTCAACATCCCCCGTGGACCAATCAGAATCCCCCTTTTATTATTTATTTGAAAATTCGATTTAAAATAGTAAATGATTTTATTTTGAAAAAGTTAAAACATAAAAAATGTTTATTTATTTTCAAATTAATTTTTAGTGATTTTTATTTATTTTTTTGAAATATAAATTATGTATTTACAAAATATTATTAATATATATAGGTATATACATGTATTTATTTTTTATTTTTATTTTTAATGATTTATTTTTATAGATTTATTATTCTTGTTTTATATTTTATTTATTTATAGAATAAAATTTGGAATAAAAGGGTATTTTTATTTTATTTTTATTATGTATTTACATAGGTGAAATAAATACTTTTATATACATCTTTACATGGTATATATACAACGTGTATTTTGATTTTATTTTATTTCTTTTTATTTTATTTCTTTTTATTTTATTTTTATTTTTCTAAATTTTAATTTCTTTATTTACACCATGAAATATAGAATGTGAAAATATTTTTATTAGTTTTTTATTAATTATTTACATGGAGGAAATAAATAGATGTGTTATTCTATACACATGGTCTATATACACTGGTGAGAGAGTTTTATTTATTTTTATTCCTCTTTTATTTTTCCCGTTTTTATTTTTATTTTATATTTACAAATATGTAAAAATATAAGAAACACTTATTTATTTTTATTTTGAGGAAAAATCAGTTTATTTCTATACATAGGTATATGTACACATGAATGACCCTATCTCTCTCTACTTGGTTCTTTTTGAGGTCAGGTCCATGATGAGCCCTCCCTTAGGATTAGGTCACTCAATATTTATTCTAAATATTTCCCTCTTTTTCTTATATTTCTTTATTCCTTTATTTTGGCACAAAATCATGCTAGTTATGCATATTTACAAGATGCATGTACTTTGGCAATTTGTGAAATTTATACATATTTACATGGTGTTTTGCTCAAGTTTCTAGCTAAAACAAAGGAATAAAGAGTGATGAATAGGGATTCAACACCCCCCTATACTTTACTTTTGCTAGTCCCTTAGCAAACACTTATTTGAAAAAGAAGTGCAAAAGAGAAAGAAAAAGAGGCGAAATCAAGGTTGATTATTAAACTTTCCTTCATTAAATTGAAATATGGAGTTCGGTCAGACCTTTGGATTATTAATTTGTCGAAACCTTATTTGGAATTAAGCTTAAAACTCAATAGCTTCTAAGTTCCACCAATCTATGGTCAAGACTCCTCCATAAACCAGATCAGAACAAGTCTACATACACAAACTCTAATGACCATGAATTGTTCCTTGTACGGTGTAAGTGATATGTAGCTCCCCACCTCAGAAGTAACAAAGAAACAACCTCCCTCAACTCAGTAACTCTAATGCCTCAGTCTAGAAACTCTTTCCTCGAGAAGCGAGGTATTCCCTTCTAAGTTCAAGTGCAACCGACTCAAGAAGAGGGGGAAGAAGAGAATGGACCATGGCTAGTGTAGCCATGTATCCTTGGGAGCTCTAACCAGTATAGCTGAGTCTCCCACTGCAAGCTTCACGAGATGGAACATGTATACCACAAGCTTTTGCTTTATTTGACTATATACACTCCGGTGGGATTATTAAATTTTCAATCCGACCCACCACTTTTTTGGAGCTCTTTTCTTTTTGCACATTTTTTTCATGTGCATCTGTACAACATATATACATGGTGCAACATATTTGCAAGGAGTTTTTCCTCTTGAGCCAGTAGACTATCCCTCTTTTGAAGCTTTATTGCAACCCACGGCTTCTGTCTTTAGACTTCATAACCACCAGACCAAGTTGGGACGCACTTCCTTCACTATAAGAAGAAGAGAGGTTCCACCTAGAAGTACTACCCTCATATGCTACCCCAAGCCAAAGGAAACTGCCTCCTCACCACCTCATCCGTGGACAGCTATGTGTAAGGTGCTGGTGCAAGTAAAGCCATTGTCTCTGAGAGTCATGCGTGTGTTGTTAAGTGCTCTACTTAGGCTCATCAAGATGACATATGCTCATAGCCTAGTGGACTCAAAGAATTAAGTCCCAATGGACCTGAAAAGTCTCAATCCTAAGCCCTATAAGGTTCCTCTTATTATTAGGTGGATTAAGGTCTTAACCAAGCTCCATTTGTCAATTTAATTCCAGGCTTAGTTTAAATGTCAACTATGATTTGGAAAAATTGTGCAAATATTTACAAAGATGCTATTTTACAAATATATACAAATATGCAAAATTTTTGAAATATGTTTGAAAACATGGATGTATGCATGAATGCGAAGTTTTGCAAAATATTCACAAAAATTTACACAAGGTTTTTGCAAACTTTTTGTTTTCAAAACGTTTTACAAAAATTTTGTACTATATATATAATTTTGATAAGAAAGTATTTACAAGCTATTTACACAAAAAGATTTTACAATCATTTGTACAAAAATAATTTGATAAATAAATAGGTATGTGCAAGATGAATTTTATATACAAGGGACATTTTTTTAAATTTTATGGATTTTTAAGTTTTTATCCAGTTTTATTTATTAACACACTCACACAAAGTACGAGTTATGGCTAAAGTATATATGAAATATATACACACCCCCCTATACTTAGCTCGAACGATGTCCTCAGAGTGATCAAGAGCGATGGAGAAGACATAACTCGTGCTTAGTATAGGGAACTGAAAAGGAATGGCTATATACAAGACGAATCAAAGAATAGAATGAAGAAAACTCGGTATTTCCCCCTATACTTAGGATCAAGTAATCCTAAGTATAGTAAGCTATACATGAAGGGAAATCTGAGTGAAAGGATGTACAGAGTCTACCCCCCCATACTTAGGGTGAAATATCCCTAAGTATAGGCAGTAAAATAGGAGTAGAAAGAATCAATATAATACCCGAGAGTCCTACATCCCCCCTATACTTAGGGTAGAGTACACCCTAAGTATAGCATAATCATAAGATGAGAAAAGGGATGTGGGACTAAAGAATAGAGTGATATGGACAACTGGATCTATACAAGTCGAAAGAACAGTGATAATCAGGCGTGAGATGCAATAGATGTGAGTCAAGAGACCACATCTCACGCAAAGTGAATAGGGGCAACATCAACGACCCGCGGCTCATGATCTAGATATGGCTTGAGCCGCTGGCTGTTCACTCGAAAGGTAGCATCAAAAGACAACTCAGATATATCTATACTCCCTTTGTCATGCACCTTTCTAACCAAATAGGGTCCCTTCCATTTGCTCTGTAGCTTTCAAACAACCATACTCTCTGTCCTGGCTCAAACTTCTTGTGGCTGATATGAGAATCATGCCACTCCTTCACACTCTCCTTATAATGTAGGCTGTTTGAGAAGGCGGTATCACGAAGCTCCTTCAGGGCTGCTAACTCTGCCCTCCTCTGATCTCCTACACTCTCTGGATCCAAAAGTATATCTGTGACTTCCCAAAGTGACCTATGTCTCAACTCGACAGGTAAATGGCACGGCTTGCCATAAACGAGGCGAAAGGGAGATGTACCCAAAGGCATCTTGAAAGATGTCCGATATGCCCACAAGACCGAGTCCAAAAGCTGTGACCAATCCTTTCGATCAGGGCGGACGACTTTCTGCAATATAGTCTTGATCTCCCTGTTCGACACTTCAGCAAGACCATTTGTCTGAGGATGGTATGGAGTGGCAACTCGATGGTCTATGCTGAACTCGCTAGCAAGGGCCTTTACCTTGTCGTTGACGAAATGAGACCCCCCGTCAGATATCAATACTCGAGGTACCCCTAACCGTGAAATGATATTCTTCCTCAAAAATCTGCAAACAGTCCTAGCATCTGCAGTTCGGGCGGGGATGGCCTTAAACCAACAACTCACATAATCCACGGCCAACAGAATGTACTCGAATCCCTGACTCATAGGGAATGGACCCATGAAATCGATGCCCCATGCATCAAAAACCTCACAGAAGTGAATGGGCTGCATCGGAATCATATCACGCTGTCCACAAGTGCCCATCCTCTGACAGTTAGTACACCTCTTCACGAACTCATCAGAGTCCTTGAAGAGAGTAGGCCACCTCTCCACGAACTCCCAATGGTAAAACTTGGCCTTCGCGAGGAAGGTCTCAAGTTTCTGCCTGGGCCAATCTTGTGGAACTTTCTTGACGACAAGATAGTTCACAATATCAGCATACCATGGGAGTGAGGCGATAGTAAGGATCGCCTCATCTGGGAAGGTCTCACAAATAGGGTCAATCTGGTCAGAATCCTCAAGATACTCCAATCGAGAGAGATGATCCGCCACCACATTCTTGACTCCAGGTTTATCCTTAATCTCTTTGTCAAACTCCTGGAGTAGAAGGATCCATCTGGTCAATCTAGCTTTTGCATCCTTCTTTGCCATGAGGTATCTGATGGCGGTATGATCAATGTATATGGTCACTCTAGATCCAATGACGTAAGATCTGAACTTATCTAGGGCAAAAACTACGGCTAGCATCTCCTTTTCAGTGACAATATAGTTCCGCTGCGCGACATCCAATGTACGGCTAGCGTAGTGAATAGCAAATGTGACTCCATCCCTCCTCTGTCCCAGCACGGCCCCCATGGCAAAATCGGAGGCGTCCGTCATGATCTCGAATGGGAGAGACCAATCAGGTGGCTGGAGAACAAGAGCCTCTATAACACAGCTCTTGAGAGTCTTAAACGACGATAGACACTTATCATCTACAAGGAAATCGGTGTCTTTCGTCAACAGATCAGTCAACGGTCGGGCAATCCTGCTGAAATCATGAATGAAGCGTCGGTAGAAAACGACGTGCCCCAAAAAAGATCATAACTGCCGCAAGTTGGACGGTGGATCGAGTTTTCTAATGACGTCCACCTTGGCCAGATCAACTTCCATGCCCCTGTTGGAGATGATGTAGCCAAGCACCGTCCCTTGAGTCACCATGAAGTGACTCTTCTCCCAAAACAACACTAGGTGAACCTCTATGCATCGCTGAAGGACTCGATCTAGGCAGTCAAGACAGGAGTCGAATCCGTCGTCGTAAACCAAGAAATCATCCATGAAGACCTCCAAGCACTCTCCCACCATGTCCGAAAAGATAGACAGCATGCATCTCTGAAATGTCACAGGGGAATTGCATAGCCCAAATGGCATGCGTCTGAAGGCATATGTCCCAAAGGGACAGGTGAAGGTAGTCTTGTCCTGGTCCTCGGGCGCGATGGCCACCTGATTGTAGCCGAAGTACCCATCCAGAAAGCAATAATGGCTCTTCCCTGCCAGTCTCTCAATGATCTGATCAATAAAGGGTAGGGGGAAATGATCCTTCTTAGTGGTATGGTTGAGTCGTCTGTAATCCACGCAGACCCGTCAAGAAGTGGGTACCCAGGTAGCGATCTCCTCTCCAGACTCTGTGACAACTGTAGTGATGCCCATCTTCTTGGGCACCACATGCAATTGACTGACCCACTTGGAGTCGGAGATGGGGTAGATAAAATCGGCGCTCCACCACTTCGAGATCTCCTTCATGACAACCTCTCTCAGATTCGGGTTCAGCCGCCGCTGGAACTCAAGCGACGGCTTTGCCTCATCCTCGAGATAGATGTGGTGAGAGCACAGAGCTGGACTGATCCCCTGGAGATCCGCTACACTCCATCCTATCGTCTTGCAGTTCTTTTCAAGAATCCCCATCAGATGGGATTCTTGCTCTCCAGTCAAATCAGCGGATATAATGACTGGGTACATCTCATGCTCACCAGTAAGGAACCTATACTTTAGCGACGCTGGTAGCGGCTTCAGCTCTAGACAAGTCAGTGCTGGCAAATCTGGCTTCTGAAGAATCCGAGTGTATGCTGCCAAATCTGCTCGGGAGAACGAGAACTCTCTCTCGCAAACTGTATCTGGAGAAGGCTGCTCAACTGATCTGTCTCTGCTCTGCTCAGAATCAACCTCCTCAGCTGTAGGCTCAGTGGAAGTCAGACACGGTGTGAAATCATCAAACTCTGCCAAATCAGTATCTGACTCCGAGGGATCATACTCACAAAAATCTGTAACGCGGTCAAGAACCGGGTCTACGGCCTGAAAGGTATCCTGGACCAGGAATGCGCTCTCCAAGCTCTCCTCTGCTGGGGTCTCTGCATCAGCGAACTCTGAAGGTGAGAGGATGGCATGTGCGACTGGATCTTCCCAAACTGCCTCATCATCTGTAATCACAAAATCGTAGTCTTGGTGGATGTCTCGCCCTGACTCTGTCATCTGCTCTGAATCTGTGGATGGCTCTGAGCAATCTGAATCTCTTTCTCTAGTCTCCTCGACCGTCTCTATTTGTATACTCTCACCCTCGACGTGAAAGTACACCTTCCCACTATCATGGTCGGACACTGCCTTGGTTGTGGACAAGAACAGGCGTCCTAAAATGATGGGGGCATCGGTCACAGACTCAGGGATCTCCATGTCCAACACTACGAAGTCCACGGGAAATTTCAGCCCCTGAATCGTGACGACAACGTCCTTCAGAAACCCCGTTGGCCTCTTGACTGATCGATCAGCAAACGGAAGGACCGTCCTGCTCTGTCGGAGAGTGCCCAACTCGAAGTAGTCGAGAAGGGCTGCCGGAAGTAGGTTGATTGAAGAACCGTTGTCTAATAGAGTACGGTCGAACCTCTGCTCATGAATGTGGCATCTGACATACGGGGCTCCTGCGTCTAGCCTCTTGGCTGGCAGACGGTTCTGTATTGCGAAACACGTGGCTCTGGTCAGTACATGGATCTCAGACTGATGGTTCCTCCTCTTCCTCCTAACTGTGGTCCTATCTCTGAGTGATCTCTGGAGTAGAGGGATGTGCTCCAAGGCCTCCTGGTGAGTCAGTTAGATATGGAATCTGTCTATCATCTGCTGGCTAAACTCTATCTGATGACTCTTTTTAGGATTTTCTATTTTCATCCCCTTTCCCATGTGAAGTGCTCGTGGAAAGGGGATCACAAGGTCCTTCTCAGGTGAAGGACTAGGAGAGGGTCTAGGCTGCTCAAGCACGACAGAATCCACACATACATCATCATGCATCACAGGTGGATCAGAATAAAACAAACTCTTTCCTTTATTTCCAGAAGTGTCCTGAGATACAAGTATAGATGGAAAAACAACAGGACTAGCAGAAGTGAAAATGGTGGCCTCAGTACCACCCTCGACATGTCTCGCAGCATCAGTACCGCGCTCTGGCTCAACAGCTATGGTGGCGTCAGTACCACCTCCTCAAACTAGTGAAGCGACGGCCTCAGAACCGTCGGTTGGATCAACGTCCCTGGTGGCATCAGTACCACCGTCATCATCTCTCGCGGCCTCAATACCGCAATCCTCCTCGTCTAGCACTCCTGGTGTGGCGTGGGATCGTCGCTCAGATGAGGCACCGCCTGCTGGCATCCTAACGCTCCAAAGTGTGACAAAATCAGCATCAAACATGTATGCAGACAAATCACCAAAAGAATCACTAGGAGTGGTAATCTCTGTAAACTCTACCTGCTCAGACTTCCTCTTCAGACTATTCGGGTTGGGCTCGATCTGGGCAGGGATGGCGGCCTTCCCTCTCACGATATCCCGCATCTCCTGGCGGAACTCATCCATCTCCCGTCTGAATGTAGCCTACTGCGCGGTGATGAGGCAGACTAAATCGTCTAAGACGGGGTTCTCATAGGATGGCCCATGAGAACCTGACGGGTGGCCTCGCTGGTAATGAGGCTGCTGCTGGTGCTGGTGAGAGGGGTATTGCTGCGGATGATGCTGCGGCTGGTGAGGCTGATCGTGCCTCCAAGAATGTCCCTGCTGATAGGGACGAGGACCATACTGCTGTGTGGGATGGGATGATTGTTGCTGCTACTGATACACTGGGGGTTGCTGCTGCTGGTGATCTCGCCGATGGCCGTACTGGACACCCTGAACTGGAGGCTGCTGCTAGGAACTGGCACCTTCGGCCGACCAACGGAATCCGGGATGGTCTCGTCGGATACCGGGCTGGGGTCGGTCGTACCAAATCCCGTTGACGTCCATCAACAGCTCCAGCTCGTAAGGGGGTGGCAGGAGTACTGCCAGAGGCTGATCCGGCTGGTAGACCACCATCTGAGTGTCTAGAGATGGTGGTGGCTGGTAGTACTGCTGCGACTGCTGGTACGGCTCCGCCTGTACAAGGTAAACCTGTATAGGATGCGTGGAGCGCTGGGACGAACTGCCGCTGCTACTTGGATCCCCTCGTGCCTGAAGACGGGGCTGAGAAGCCGTCTGTGCCTCCTGGAGACACATGACATGTGTCTTCAGGTCACTCAACAACTATGCCATCTGCTCCATCTGCGATATGCTCTGGCACTGCTTCTTCTCGATCAGCTCCATCCGATCCAACTTCTCACTGATGCCCATGTCAGCGACTATGGACTCGGCCTGTGTGGCTGCCACTGACGAAGTAGAAGGACTGGCGTCTACCCGTGCCATCCTCTGAAATTACACGGACTGTGGCTGAGGGCGTCCGTGGGTGTAGAGTCGGGTCTGGGAGATCACTGTGTAGTTCTCGACCATCTCCTCGTAGATGGCCCAGACCTGATCCTCGTCCTTGGCAAAGTAGGAACCGCCACAAGAAGCGTTCACCAGGCCCTACAGCTTTGGTGTCAACCCGCACAAGAAGCTCTGAACAAGGTTCAGCTTCGTGATATCATAATGCGGGCATCTATTGGTCAGCTCTCTGAACCTCTCCAATGCCTCGTGGAACTGCTCGTTGGGGAGCATGGAGAAGTTGCTGATCAGGGCTCTAGCTGCGTTCGTCCGCCCGAGTGGATAGTACTTGTGCAAGTACTCGGTGCGGAGCTGCTCCCAGGTGTACACAAACTTCCCCAGATGCTTCAGCCAAGTGGCTGCTCTATATGCCAGTGAAAAGGGGAAGGCAATCATGCGAATGGTGTCCTCGTCTACCTGACGGTCGTGGACGGTACTGCAGATCATCAAGAACTCCTGGAGATGTAGACGGGGCTCCTCGGTGGTGAGCCCATGGAAGCGGGGTAGAAGCTGAAGTGTGTTCGGGGGGAACTTGAAGTCCCCCACGATCGTCGGAAGTACCACCCAACTGTGTGTCTGAGTCGATCCAGGGTTGTGCAACTCCCTTATCGGTCTCAGTGGCTCTTCTGCTACTGGATGCTCAGCTGCTGCGGCTGCTACTGGCTGATCTGGACCCCTGCGTCCATCGGCTCGCGGCTGCTCTCTCTGCTCTTTGAGCCGCTCCATCTCTCTCCTCATCTCCACCATGAATGCCCCTGGTCTTGTATCTGTCTCTGCATCATCTCTAGGGAAGCTATCATGGTGGTGTTGATCGCACCCTGGTCCAGAACATATGTGGTCGTCTCTGGCCTCTGACCCTCGGTGTGATCCTCTCCGCTGCTAGCCATGGTCTCTGCAAAGGCAAAAGACCCAAACTCAGGGGCCGAAATATCATCAGTCTGCTGTCTCGCATCTGGCACTGTCATCTCAGGTACAGAAGAAGGGTGGTCAAGGGGGAATAGGCGGAATCGAACTCGGGTTTGGAGAGCGGGTCTGGGCTCTCACGAACCAACCTAGATGAAGGGTTGGAGTGCTGAAAAGCGGTGCAACCAGAGGCTGCCTAAGGGACCTCCTGCCCATCATCTTGATCTGGCGAGTCGGGCATATGAGATCTGGAAACAAACAAGATGAGCAAACAAACCCCGAATTCACCTACTCCACACTGAGCTGAAGACCGTAAGAGCTCGGTCAATTATCTTGTCTATTTTATTTAGGTGATCATGTCAGAGCGGTTACATGACCTGGTGACGAACGCCCCGCACCCTTAGTTAACTCGGTCAAATTAATGTCCAAATTAATTAATAGTTCGTTGCAGTCGGATACGAGAGGCTAGTCAAAAACCACTTATCAATCAATGTTAAGTTAATTTTAAGCGGCAAATATTTTTTTACTTGGTGGAGTCCAAGGTCGATCTCAGGGAGGCATCTGTCTCCTTAGGTGAATTTTAGCAAGTGTCCAAGTGTTGATTTTCGAGGAGTAATTTTTTTGGTTTTTTTTACTTTTTATGCAGACTTATGCGGAAAATGCAAGCCAATTTAACGTTTCAATTTAATTAATATATCAAATGAAGTCCACAAATTATGAAAATTGGCCAGATGGTTAATGATGATGAAAATGACTTACACTAATTTTTTTGGAATTTTTCGACACTGAATAAATTTACTGTGAATTAAATGAGCAGACAGGGTGATTTTCAATATTCAATTTTTAATAAATATCAAACCACAATTTTTTCAAGATCTAAAATTATCCTAGATAGCTCTAATGATAAGGGACCTAGGAAAATTAACAGCTCCTAATTTCACTGTGAAATGAATTAACTAAAATTAAATTAAGAAAATCACTCAATAATTTATTTAGGCCTAGATATGCGTGCAAATGACATGAAATTTTTATGGTATGTTAAGAATCGTATCCTTAAGCTACTGTGACTTTTTGATGATTTTTGGAAGCACAGAGAATTAACTATAAATCAAAAGGTGTCACTGGGCAAAATATGTCAAAAATTCACCAATCAATTCATTAATAATTCAACTGAAATTACAAAATTATGACACGTGGCCCAATAGACAGAGAACAAAATTCTCAACAAAATGCAATTTTTAGATTTGCAAAATGAAGTAAAATGCAACCTAGGGATGCGTGCAAACACAGGGGTGTAAATGCAATACAAAAACAATTAAAAATACAATAAGCAAATATGCTGACAGGGACTAAAATGCAATTACCTATAATGCTGGGGATTAGAATGCAAATTCTCCACAGGGCACGTGCTCCTCACGTGGGCTCAGCTTCACAGGGACCTCTTTGCAAATAGGGAAAGCTCCAGGGGCCTCTGTGTAAATTACCCAGGCCGCACGTGCTCCTCACGTGGGTGGCCTAGGCTCGGATGGCTGTGGAGGCTCGGATCTAGGCTCGGGCGCTCTGGAGGTCTGGAGTGAGGTTCGTGCGACCCGAACCTAGGCTCGGAGAAGAGGTTCAGGCGACTGGGCTACGTGGCGTAATGAAGGCCCTCGGATCGAGATTGATCCAAGGGGTGTCGGTGCGGACACGTGGCCTAACCTTGGGCCTTTGGATCGATGATGATCCAACGGTCTCTGGGCTCGAAGAAGACGGCGCCGTGGCTCGCGGTGGGGGCCGTTCGATCGATGTGATCGAACGGCAGCTGCTCTTCTGCTCCGACGATCCTCCGCCGCCTGCAGAGGAGAAGGCGGGGCTCCGGAGAAGGTGCTGTAGCTCCGCCCGTCCTTCCTCGAGGCGCTGACGCTCTCCGACTTGTCGGAGATATACCAGAAGCTGCGCGGATGGTCGATGAAGGCTCTGGTGGCCTCAGAAGTGAGAGAGGGACGTCGGGAGTAGCTGACGACAAAGCTCGAAGTCGTCTCCGATGAAGCTCCGATCAGTGACAAATGAAGTACCTGCAAGGGTCAGAGACTAGCCGAAGCTCGTGCGTGCTAGTGTGGAGAGGTGAAGGTAGTCGGCGAGGCCTATGGCGAAGGGGGGAGATGGTCGAGCGATGGAGCTCCGGCCAAATGGCGGAGCTGGTGATCAAAATGTTGCGAGGTGTGTCGTCGGAGGTCGTGAATGGTGTCGCGAGGATGAGAGCTTCGACGCGAAGCTCAGCGGGATGAAAGGGAGGCGAGAGAGTGACTGGTGACGGCGAATAAAGTCGGAGAAAACAAAGATAAAAATAAGAAACGATCGTAGGGGAAATGGAGGATTTCACCTGGGTATTGGGCCTCCTGCTTGAGGTCCAGGTCATCGCTCGAGGGCCGGTGATCGCCCGAGCTCGTGCAGCTGCTCGTGGGAGTCGCTGCGACACGGCGGAGCTGCCGTGGATCTCGCCGGAGCTGATACCCTTCGTTGCTCGAAGACGCGTCGAATTGCTGTCACCAATGGGAAGGTCTGAGCTCAAGGAAGCTTTCTGGAGTGACGGATGGGGGTGAAGGTTGCCGGTGGTGGCGTATTTATAGGTTGAAGGTGGTGGGTTGGCTGGTGATGAGGCGAGGTAGGTGGTCGACGTGGGGCGACTCTGGTGGAGGTGGTGGAGCGTGAGGGAGCTGGCAATGGAGAGGGATGAGTGGGGCTCATCGTGGGAGTGTTGGCTGACGTAGATGGTGGCTAACGTGCAGCCGGAAATAGAAAGGGGGCGCCCCTCCCGCAAGGCAAGGGACGTGGGAGAGAAGGGCGCCCAGAGGTAGGAGACGAGGTCTTCACCGTTGGATCTTGTGATCCAACGGTGGTGATCGAAGCATGGCGGGCGGGTAGGATTAGATCGGGGCGTGTAGATGATGGGCTGCGGTGGAGCCACGTGGCGAGGTGGGGAGGATCGTGGATGCGATCGAGTGGTCTTTAAAGCGCCACGTGGCGTGTTCTGGTGAGAGCGGGAACGTGCGGCGTGGATTAAGGCCGGAGATGATCTGATGGTCCAGGCTTTAGGTGCGCATGGGCAGAGCTGGGCCGTTGGATCTGGAAGAGGATCCAACGGTTGGAAGATGAGGCGGATGAGGCGAGGGGAAGCGGGCCGCGTGGCGCAACCAGAGGGCGCCACGTGGCCTGCTATGAGTGGCTGGAGGAAAATACACGTGTAGAGAGAAGAGGGGGCCGAATTTGGAAAAACTCAAAACATGAAAGTTGTAGATCTCGATGAGATCTACAAGTTTCGTGTTGACCAAAGACGGAGATGAGGTCAAATATGATATATAAATACAAAGATACAATTATACACCTATGTAGTATACAAAGTGGCCCAAGAATCCAACTTTCTCATACAAGTTCCAAATTCAATGAAATTAGTCTCATTTTAAAGGTCTTTTAATGTGTAGTATTCAAGAGTAAGTAGACCTAATTCGGAGTTTGTATGAGGGCTTTATGTGCATTTTAGTGTACAGGGGTTCTAGGGCTTTATTGACTATTTTACAAGGGCGATTTTTGACATTCTTCCCTATATTATTAACTAAGGAATACATATTATAGAGAAGAGGTTATTTTAGTGAATAGGTATTTTACAAGGGATTTTTGGCTTCTTATTTAACTGTAGATGGACTGCTAAAATGTTTGAATTATGGATGTATGCATGAATGTTATTTATGCAATATAAAGGAAAATATGCCTCTATTTGCTCGGGAACAAGGCTCTATTTTTGACTTTTGAAGTGATGAATCACAGATTCATCAACCCCCTATACTTAAACCTTGCTCGTCCCCGAGCAACTAAATGAAATGCAAGAGTGAAATGATTTTGGGTTCCATACCAAGGTCACGAACAAAAGTTAAAAAAAATAGAGCTTGACTCGAACTTTGGATTAATTATGTGTCGGAACCTTATTGGGATCTGAGTTTAAGACTTAACAGACTTCAAGTTCCACAAGTCTTCTATTCAAGACTTCTCAACTCACCTGATCAGAACAAGTCTACATACACAAACTCTAATGACCATGAATCTTTTCATGCAGTGTAAGTGATATATGACTCCCCACCTCAGAAGTAACAAAGAAACAACCTCCCCCAACCTGGTAACTCTAATGCCTCGATCTAGCAACTCTTTCCTCGAGAAGCAGGGTATTCCCTTCTAAATTCAAGTTCAATTGGCTCAAGAAGAGGGGGAAGAAGTATAGACTTTTGGGAGCTCAGCCAGTGTAACTAAGTCTCCCGCTGCAAGCTTCATGAGATGTAACATGGGGACCATAAGCTTTTGCTTTTCTTGACTATGTACACTCCGGTGGGGTTATTAAATTTTCAATCCGACCCACCACTTTTTTGGAGTTCTTTTTGGCAATATTTTTTTTCAATAAAATGCCTCTGTACAACACATCTACATGGTGCAGCATATATACAAGAAATTTCCTCTTGAGCCAGTAGACTATCCCTCTTTTGAAGCTTTATTGCAACCCACAGCTTCTGTCTTTAGCCTTCATCACCACTAGGCCAAGTTGAGACGCACTTCCTTCACTAGAAGAAGAAGAGAGGTTCCGCCTAGAAGTACTACCCTCATATGCTACCCCAAGCTAAAGGAAACTGTCTCCTCATCACCTCATCCGTAGAGAGCCATGTGTAAAGTGCTGGTGCACGTTAAGCCATTGTCTCTAAGAGTCATGTATGTGTTGTTAAATGCTCTACCCGGGCTTGTCAAGATGACATATGAACATAGACTTGCGGACTCAAAGAATTAAGTCACCTGACCTGAAAAATCTTAACTCCAGTTCCTATAAGGTTCCTCTGGAATTAGGTGGATTAGATCGGGGCGTGTAGATGATGGGCTGCGGTGGATCCACGTGGCGAGGTGGGGAGGATCGTGGATGCGATCGAGTGGTCTTTAAAGCGCCACGTGGCGTGTTCTGGTGAGAGCGCGAACGTGCGGCGTGGATTAAGGCCGGAGATGATCTGATGGTCCAGGCTTTAGGTGCGCATGGGCAGAGCTGGGCCGTTGGATCTGGAAGAGGATCCAACGGTTGGAAGATGAGGCGGATGAGGCGAGGGGAAGCGGGCCGCGTGGCGCAACCAGAGGGCGCCACGTGGCCTACTATGAGTGGCTGGAGGAAAATACACGTGTAGAGAGAAGAGGGGGCCGAATTTGGAAAAACTCAAAACATGAAAGTTGTAGATCTCGATGAGATCTACAAGTTTCATGTTGACCAAAGACGGAGATGAGGTCAAATATGATATATAAATACAAAGATACAATTATACACCTATGTAGTATACAAAGTGGCCCAAGAATCCAACTTTCTCATACGAGCTCCAAATTCAATGAAATTAGTCTCATTTTAAAGGTCTTTTAATGTGTAGTATTCAAGAGTAAGTAGACCTAATTCGGAGTTTGTATGAGGGCTTTATGTGCATTTTAGTGTGCAGGGGTTCTAGGGCTTTATTGACTATTTTACAAGGGCGATTTTTGGCATTCTTCCCTATATTATTAACTAAGGAATACATATTATAGAGAAGAGGTTATTTTAGTGAATGGGTATTTTACAAGGGATTTTTGGCTTCTTATTTAAATGTAGATGGACTGCTAAAATGTTTGAATTATGGATGTATGCATGAATGTTATTTATGCAATATAAAGGAAAATATGCCTCTATTTGCTCGGGAACAAGGCTCTATTTTTGACTTTTGAAGTGATGAATCACAGATTCATCAACCCCCTATACTTAAACCTTGCTCGTCCCCGAGCAACTAAATGAAATGCAAGAGTGAAATGATTTTGGGTTCCATACCAAGGTCACGAACAAAAGTTAAAAAAAATAGAGCTTGACTCGAACTTTGGATTAATTATGTGTCGGAACCTTATTGGGATCTAGTTTAAGACTTAACAGACTTCAAGTTCCACAAGTCTTCTATTCAAGACTCCTCAACTCACCTGATCAGAACAAGTCTACATACAGAAACTCTAATGACCATGAATCTTTTCATGCAGTGTAAGTGATATATGACTCCCCACCTCAGAAGTAACAAAGAAACAACCTCCCCCAACCTGGTAACTCTAATGCCTCGATCTAGCAACACTTTCCTCGAGAAGCAGGGTATTCCCTTCTAAGTTCAAGTTCAATCGGCTCAAGAAGAGGGGGAAGAAGTATAGACTTTTGGGAGCTCAGCCAGTGTAACTAAGTCTCCCGCTGCAAGCTTCATGAGATGTAACATGGGGACCATAAGCTTTTGCTTTTCTTGACTACGTACACTCCGGTGGGGTTATTAAATTTTCAATCAGACCCACCACTTTTTTGGAGTTCTTTTTGGCAATATTTTTTTTCAACAAAATGCCTCTGTACAACATATCTACATGGTGCAGCATATATACAAGAAATTTCCTCTTGAGCCAGTAGACTATCCCTCTTTTGAAGCTTTATTGCAACCCACAACTTCTGTCTTTAGCCTTCATCACCACTAGGCCAAGTTGAGACGCACTTCCTTCACTAGAAGAAGAAGAGAGGTTCCGCCTAGAAGTACTACCCTCATATGCTACCCCAAGCTAAAGGAAACTGCCTCCTCATCACCTCATCCGTAGAGAGCCATGTGTAAAGTGCTGGTGCACGTTAAGCCATTGTCTCTAAGAGTCATGTGTGTGTTGTTAAATGCTCTACCCAGGCTTGTCAAGATGACATATGAACATAGACTTGTGGACTCAAAGAATTAAGTCACCTGACCTGAAAAATCTTAACTCCAGTTCCTATAAGGTTCCTCTGGAATTAGGTGGATTAAGGTCAAATCAATTCTATCCTCAATATCTGCTCATAACTTAGTCCAGAACCCACTAGCTTTTCACTTTGCATATGCAAAGTATGCAGATGAGATGAGATGTCATGCTATGAAAATGCAAGACTCTTTTTCTTTTTCTTGGATGCATATATGATATGCATGAGTAAATAAGAAGCCTCTTTTCATTATTTATTTATTATATTTTTTTTTCAATTTTTACCCACCCGTACTTATTGTAAAATATATACAAAAATACGCGAAAGTACGAGCTATGGGTAAAGTATATATGTAATATATACACGCCCCCCTATACTTAGCGTGTGCTATGTCCCCAGAGCACGAAGAGCGAGGAAAAAGACATAGCTTGTGCTAAGCGTAGGAGAGCAAAAGGAACAAAAAGTATAGAAGTCATCTCGCCCCCCTATACTTAGGCTCTGGCAGCCTAATGTAGAAGAAGATCAGAAATGGGGCGGACGAGGGAAAGATGGGAAGTGGATAAGTATCAATGCGTGCATCGGTCCCCCCTACACTTAGGCTCAGGTCAGCCTAAGTATCGGTAAGAAATGAGTATGAGGACCAATGTGATCTGGAGAATGTACATTGAACTGACTCAGGTGACCCCTCCCCCCTATACTTAGGATCTGGTCAT
The DNA here is from genome assembly GCA_037367405.1 of Ottelia alismoides. Classification (NCBI taxonomy): domain Eukaryota; kingdom Viridiplantae; phylum Streptophyta; class Magnoliopsida; order Alismatales; family Hydrocharitaceae; genus Ottelia; species Ottelia alismoides. Next base: position 279,409 of record JAZKJV010003071.1, on the reverse strand, counting down.
CCTGAGTATAGTCCAAGATAATGGTTCGATGATGTGGGGATGGGTTACTAGAATCGCGGGGGTAAAGGATAGGATGTACAAAACTGATGGTATACACAGATGAGTCGGTGTGAATCTTTCAAGATGCTGCTGATGGCTGGAGTTCACTGCTGCAAGGTCTCATACGCGGCTTGAGGTGTATCTGCTGTATCTGTCTCGCGCATGAATACAATCTCCTCCACATGGACTAACTGTTCATTGGATTCGACGAAGTGCTTCAACAACTGCCCATTCACTAGGAATGTCGGTGCGTCATCTGCGAGATCTGAGATCTCGACACATCCACTATCATGCATCGTACGGACGACAAATGGTCCCGTCCACTTAGACTTTAACTTGCCTTGGAAAATCTTCAGCCTAGCATTGAACAACCATACCTTCTGTCCAGGAACAAAGGTCTTTCGTCTGATATATCTATCATGCCAATGCTTCACCTTGTCTTTGTACACCAAACTGTTGTCGTATGCTCGGTTTCTGATCTCCACAAGCTCATTCAGATCCATGTCTCTCTGTTTCTGACCCAGGTGTGTGTTCCAGTTGACCTTTTTATTGCCTATTCTGATTTGTGCACTAACTCTGCGGGCAAATGGCACGGCTTTCCGAATACCATTCGGAATGGGGAGGTGCCTAACGATGTCTTGTAAGCCATCCTATACGCCCAGAGGACTTGATTCAAGATCTGAGACCAGTCCTTCCTGTCCGGGCGGACAAGCTTTTGCAATATGTTTTTCACCTCCCTATTCGACACCTCAGCCATACCATTGGTTTGTGGGTGGTAAGGACTCGCGACACGGTGTTCGATGCCGTAGTCCTTCAGGAGTTTCTTCACCTCCCGATTCACAAAGTGGATACCCCCGTCTGATATCATCATTTTGGGGATCTCGAACCTAGAGATTATGTGATCTCTGATGAATTTACAGACAGTCCTGCTGTCTGCGGCTCGGGTCGGGATAGCCTCCACCCATCTGGACAGATAATCTACCGCAAGGAGGATGTATTCGAACCCGTGGCTGACAGGGAATGGGCCCATGAAATCGATACCCCAGGCGTCAAAGACATCACAAATGATGACCGGCTGCATTGGCATCTCATCCTTGGAACCAACGGTTCCTCCCATTCTCTGGCAAACTGGGCACGACTTCGCGAAGGCGGTGGCATCACGAAACAGAGTCGGCCAGTAGAAGCCACACTGAAGTACCTTCCATGCGGTCCTCTTCCCGGAGTGGTGTCCTCCTGCCTCCAAACTGTGGCATAAAGAAAGGACACTCTGGTATTCCTCTTGAGGAATACACCGTCTCCAGACACACTCCGGTCCTTCGAAGAAAAGGATCGGATCCTCCCAATGGTAGTGTCTAGCGTCCGACTTGAGTCGGTCGATTTGGTTCTTGGGCCAATCTTCGGGAACTTTCTTGGATACAAGATAATTCACGATATTGGCGTACCATGGGAGTGAATCGATAACAAGAATCGACTCGTCAGGGAAGGAGTCTCGAATTGGTGAAACCTCGGAAGTATTAAGATCTTCGAGACGAGAAAGATGATCGGCAACTACGTTCTTCTTTCCAGGTTTATCATGGATGTCCAAATCAAACTCCTAGATAAGTAAAATCCAACGAAGAAGACGCGCCTTCGCGTCCTTCTTCTCCATCAAATATCGTAGTGACGTGTGGTCTGTGAATACAGTTACCTTGGATCCAATTAGGTGAGATCTGAATTTGTCCAAGGCAAACATTACTGCAAGCATTTCTTTTTCCGTAACCGTATAGTTACGTTGAGCAGTATCAAGCACTTTGCTTGCGTAGTGAATTGCAAACGGGACGCCATCTCTTCTTTGTCCCAATACAGCCCCAACAGCATAATCAGAGGCGTCTGTCATGATCTCAAAGGGTAGGGACCAATCTGGGGCTTGTAGTATGGGTGCGTCCATGATCATTCCTTGTAACAGCTTAAAGGCCTCAAGACATTTATGATCTACAATAAACTCCATGTCTTTGCCTAGAAGCTCAGTTAGCGGTCGGGCAATCTTAGAAAAATCCTTAATGAATCTCCGATAAAATCCAACATGCCCGAGGAACGACCGCAACTGCTTTACGTTGGTGGGTGGCTGGAGTCGTCTGATCACGTCCACCTTGGCAGGGTCAACCTCCATTCTTCTCTTGGAGATGACATGCCCCAACACTATGCCCTCCGTCACCATGAAGTGACTTTTCTCCCAGGAGAGCACCTGATTAACCTCACAACATCTCTTGAGGACTCGGTCCAGATTCCTAAGACAGGAATCGAAAGAATCGCCATGGACCGAGAAGTCATCCATGAAGACTTCCAGGAATTCGCCGACCATTTTGGCGAATACAGCAATCATGCACCTTTGAAAAGTACCTGGAGCATTGCATAGCCCAAAAGGCATGCGCCTGAAAGCATAGGTACCAAAGGGGCGTGTAAACATGGTCTTTTCCTGGTCCTCCGGAGTTATGGCTACTTGATTGTAGCCCGAGAACCCATCTAGGAAGCAGAAGAATTCTTTCCCCGCTAATCTTTCTAAAATCTGATCAATGAACGGTAGGGGGAAATGATCCTTCTTCGTCGCGGCATTCAGGCGTCTGTAATCCACACAGACGCGCCACGACGTGGGCACTCTCGTTACGATCTCCTCTCCGTACTCGTTGGTGGTCGTCTGAATTCCCGACTTTTTCGGGACAACATGGATTGGGACCACCCACTTAAAGTCGGAGATTGGGTAAATAAAACCCGCGTCGCACCATTTTTCTATCTCCTTTTTCACGACCTCTCGTAAATTTGGATTCAACCGACGTTGGAATTCACGAGAGGGTTTGGCTTCGTTCTCCAAGTAAATATGGTGCGAACACAGAGCGGGATTTATCCCGTGGAGATCGGAAATGCTCCAGCCTATCGCCTTGCGGTTTTCCTCCAGGATCTCTACCAAGCGAGATTCCTGCTCCTCGGTCAATTACGAACTGATAATGACCGGAAATTTCTTGTCTTGGCCCGCAAGGAAGGCATATTTCAAGGTTGTGGGTAGGGGTTTGATCTCAGGAATAGTGTGATCATCTAGAAAATCTGGCTCAATCTGCTCTGGTTCGGTGTTGAAAGTGGCTGGATCATTTTCTGTTATAACTGCCACCAAGCGCGGCTCTGGAGTCGGATCGTCAAAGGTCTCCATGCAATCGGCAAACGCCTCGTCCGACTCATCATCCTCATCTTCCGATTGTCCTAAGGATGTAAGGACCGACAGGCCCAACTGGGCCTCTACGTCATCGAAGATGTAGGGCGATGCAGGCTCAGAGCTGTACTCGTTCCTGAGGATCTTGCAGACTGACTCATGCACTGGATCATCTTCAAAGGAGATGGTTACATCGGTGCTGGCTGGGTTCTGTCTCCATGGCCCAACTAAGTCTACATGCTCGCAGTCTGTTCTGGTAGAAGAGTACTCGGTGCTGAATTCGGAATCCGGTCTCTGCCATCTTGTCTGCTTCATTTCAAGTTCCTCATCTCTGCCTGGAGTTTGGAACTGAATCTTCCCATTCTTATAATCAAATAATGCCCCTGCTGTTCTAAGGAAGGGTCTACCTAGAATGATCTGGGAATCTCTCCAATTACGAGGGGTTTCCATATCCAGGATAGTGAAGTCCACCATGTATTCTTGCCCCTCGACTTTGATCACAATGTTCCTCAACTCACCTTGGGACCTCTTAGTTGATTTGTCAGCAAACTGTAGAAGAGCTCTAGATTTCCTAAGAGGTCCGAGATTAAGCCGCTCATAGAGGGATGTGGGCATCAAATTGATTGAGGAACCATTGTCCAGGAGAGTGCGTGCAAACGCGATGTCATCAACATGACTCACCACATAATGTGCACCCATATCTCTTCGTTTCCGAGGAAACGAGTTCTTTATTGCACAAGTCGTGGCTACTGACAGAACGTGTTTCTCAACACGGCTTTTGGTCTTCCTGCTAACCCTAGTAGGTGTGCATCTCACCTTAAGGTATTTTTGGAATGTAGGAGTCATCTCCACGAACTTGTCAAAAGGGATTGTGATCTTGATGTGTTTATTGCAGAATTCAGCCATCTTAGGGTCATCTTTTTGGATTTTCTTCTTTTTCTTCTTTCCACCTTTGAGAGCTCGGGGGAAAGGGATTATTGACTCAGGTTCGGAAACTGAAATCTTCTCATTAATTTCGGGAACTGAGTTCTTAACATGACTCTGACTCTGATACAGACTCGGACTCTGACTCTGACTAAGAAGAAAATGCTGAGGCGAAACCGGTGATGCTTCTTCCGCTTCTTTCGGACGATCCTCCTCAGATGGAGGTGCGGGCTCTTCATCGGTGTCGTCTGACTCTATGCAAATGCGAGACTGATGCTTCGAGGACTCAGATGTCCTCTTCTTCCGCCGGTGTTGATGGTGGTGATGCTCCTCCTCTTCTTCCTCCGAGTTCTCCTCAGGTAGAGTCTCGGAGGTTCCTTCCTTCTGCGCCCGTGCCCGATCAGGTATGGTCACGGTCCTTCCGCTCCTGAGGGACATATGATTTACATTATCGTACGAAAGGATCTCATGTTCAGATAAGTAATTATCTGAATAATATACCTGATCTCGAGGTCGGTTCTGGCCCTGGTGTACGCTGTTTGGGTTGGCCTGAACCTGTGCGGGAATTGGGGTCCTTGGCGCCATTTGTTGGTCCTGGTTACGAGAGACCCGATTGATGTCGGTCCTCATGTCCAGGTAGTCATTCTGCATCTGTTGGACCCTATCAGACAGGGTCTGGATCGCCAAGGTGAGGGACTCCAATTCGGTGGGCTGGGTTTGCTGCTGTGTTGATGCCGTCCTGTATTGGCTCTGCTGGCCATGCCGATACTGTTGCTGATGGGACGGTGTTGGCCCCTGCTGGTAAGTGCGTTGTTGCGGCTGGTACCCCTGTTCTGGCCTGGACTGGAAGCGCGGGATGACGACGGGCCTGGTTTCTTGGTAGACTGGGGATGGGCGGTGTGGCTGATCCTTCCCCATCTCGATTTGCCGGACTATTGGGTTACGGCTATACCAAAGCCCGTTGATCTCGTATACTGGCGGAGGCTCCTCCGTTTCCACTTGTGGGGGTGCATGATGGTTCTGCTGGGTATAAATCTGATCCCAACTGCTCTGAGACCCCGATGCTTGTTCCTGTATAAGATGGACTCGATGTACAGGTACAGGTGGTGCAGAAGGGGCAGGTAGCTTGATCTTAGCTACCTTTTCAGAAAGTTCCTCCACTTTCTTTGGAAGGCTCGAAAGAGACTCCATCTCCGCGACTCTCTTGTGGATCTGCTCGACCATGGTCAGCTTGTCGGCAATCATCCCCATGCTGGGGATGAGGTCTTCAGTCAGATATGCTACAGTCCTTCGAGTTGTCTCATTGGATAGGATTGAGGGAGACAACTGATAGGCCCTTGTGGCCTGTGACCTGCCGGTTTCCGCCATCTGCTCTAGGATCTTCCATACAGCATGCTCGTTTTTGTTCAGATAGCTTCCTCCACAGACGGCACTGACTAACCCCTGCATCTCTGGGGTTAAACCACAGATCAAGGTCTGGACTAAGATCGCCTTTGAAATGCCGTGGCAGGGGCATTTCTGTACTAAATCATTGAACCTATCCCAAGCATCATGGAAAGGCTCACTAGGTCCTTGGGCGAAGCTGGCGATCTTTGTTCTCATCTGATTTGTCCTACTGAGAGGGTAGAACTTTTTCAAGAATAGGTCCTTGAACTGCATCCAGGTATTGCATACCACCCCTAAGTTTTTCAACCAATGAGCCGCCTTATCACCTAAGGCAAAAGGGGTGGCCTTAAGCCGAATATAATCTTGGCCAACATTAGGATGGCTAAGATTGTTGCACACCAACTCGAAGTCACGGAGGAAAGTGTATGGTTCTTCATTAAGGTTTCCGTTGAACTTAGGAAGCAGACTAAGGAAGTGGGGCTTCAGCTCAAATGCCTGGGTGGGAACTGCAGGTGCCAACCAGTTCTGAATCTCGTTCTCCACCGGGTTATAGGTATCAACCATTGGTCGGTCGATTCCTTCTGCCACTATGATATGTCCCATCCGCGCCGTGAGATCTGCATTCTTCTATTCGGCTTCAGCGAGGCGAGCAAGAATCTGTTTTATTTGTTCCTCATCTGGTGGTACTTTTGGCGGCATCTCGTCCTCCAGTCCTGGGGGGAAAGTAAGGTCGATGTCAGAGGATAACTCAAGGAAAGGATTACCGAGGCGATGATCTTCCTCGATAATCTCGGAGGAGATGAAAGGGTTGGTTTGAGAGTAACCACCCTGAGTATGAGGGAACCAAGACTCAAGAGGGTCATGAGTCCTGGGTGGTCCAAGGTGCGCTTGGGCCGATGAAGACGAGTCACTTGGGGGACTCATAGAGAGATCGGTGAATAATGCGTCGAGATCTCCCCAATTACTCATCTTGATGTGACGAGAAGAAGATAGGGTTTTTACCCCTACCTGAAGCAAGCAAAATCAATCCAAAACCCTGAGTTCACACTCAACACCTGTAAAGGACTCGAAATCGAGTCCGATTAATCTTGTAATTTTTAAGTGTGATTTTTCAAACAAGATAGCAAGGATTACGCAGCCTATAGGGAAGTCGGCTTAGAGCCGGATGCGTCTTCCCTGTTTATCCTGTCGCCTAATGATGAATCTGTGATTCATCACTTCAAAAGTCAAAAATAGAGCCTTGTTCTCGAGTAAATAGAGGCATATTTCCCTTTATAATGCATAAATAGCACTCATGCATACATACATAATACATTCATTTTAGCAACCATTTGCATTCAAATAAGAAGCCAAAAATCCTCTGTAAAATACCCATGCACCAAAATAACCTCTTCTCTATAAATTGTACTCCTTAGTTAATAATATAGGGAAAAAGGCCAAAAATCACCTTTGTAAAATAGCCAATAAAGCCTGAGAACCCCTGTACATTAGAATGCAAATACATCCTTCATATAAACTCCGATTTAGGTCTACTTACTCTTAGAATACTCTACATTAAAAGACCTTTAAAATGAGACTAATTTCATCCAATTTGGAGCTCGTATGAGAAAGTTGGGTTTTTGGGCCACTTTGTATACTACATATGTATATCTATGTATCCGTGTATTTATGTATAATATTTGACCTCATCTCCGTCTTTGGTCAACATGAAACTTGTAGAGCTCATCGAGATCTACAACTTTCATGTTTTGAGTTTTTCCAAATTCGGTCCCCTCTTCCCTCTACACGTGCATCTTGTTCCAGCCACTCACAGCAGGCCACGTGGCGCCCTCTGGATGCGCCACGCGGCCCGCTTCCACTCGCCTCATCCACCTGCATCCTCAGCCGTTGGATCTCGCTTCAGATCCAACGGCCCAGCCTTTTCCACGCACGCCCCTTGCCTGGACCATCCGATAATCTCCTGCCTTGATCTACGCTGCTCGTTCGCGCCTTCACCAGAGCCCTCCACGTGGCAGCATCTACGTCGCTGGATCAGACCCCTGATCTCTCAATCGCAGCCGCCCTTCTCCCAGCGAATCACGGCCCTCTGATCAACATCCTCCTCATCCAGGCCGTTCGCTTGCGCTTCGACCACAACGCGCCACGTGGCTACACCTCAGCCCTTCATCTCCGCGCCCTAGATCTAATCCTACCCGACCAGAGCCCCTCGATCACCACCGTTGGATCACAAGATCCAACAGTGGAGACCTCGTCTCCTACCTCCTGGCGCCCCTCTCTCCCACGTCCCTTGCCTTGCGGGAGGGGCGCCCCCTTTCTATTTCCGCCACCACGCCTACCACCATCTCCGACCACCAATCACTCCACGTCCTTCCCCACTCATCCGTTAGCCTCGCCAGCCACTTCATTTCCCACGTCGATCGCTAGCTACACCCCACTACCTCCATGAACTTCGCGCCATCACCAGGCCGCTCCTCTACTTCACCCTTTAAATACTCCACCACCGGCCAACGTCACCCCCATCCGCCATTCCAGGGAAGAACCTAGAGCTCGGAGCTTTCGATTTGTGACAGGAATTGAGTGAATCCTTGAGCGAAGACGGACCTTCTTCTCCGGCGAGATCCGCGGTGCCACCGCCGTGTCGCAGCCCTCCTCCGAGTTGCTGCTTGAGCTCAGGGCCTTACCACCCCTTCGAGCGACGACCTGGACCTCGAAATCGAGCTCCAAACCATAGGTAAACGCCTCCATCCATCGCCGATCTTCGCTTCATTTTTTCTTCACTTTTCTCGCTTGTTACTCGCCGCCTCCGGTCATCTTCTCGCCTCCATTCCATTCCGCCGAGCTTCGTGTCGAAGCTCCCATCTTCGCGGTAGCCTTCACGACCTCCGACGACGCATATCACCGTACCTCGATCTCCAGCTCCGCCACTTGGCCGGAGCCCCTTCGTCAGACCACCTCCGTCACCTTGAGGCCTCGCCAGTCAACCACCCACCCTCACGAGTGCACGCACGAGCTCCGGCTCTGCCTCTAACACGTGCAGGTACCCCTCTGCTCATTGAACGGAGATTCACCGGAGACAACTTCGAGCTTCATCGCCACCGTTCCCCAGAGCTCCTCCTCCGCTTCTGAGGCCACCGGAGCCTTCATCGACCATCCACGAATCTTCCGCGATCCCTCCAACTCGCCATCGACCTCCACTGACGTCGGGAGGGAAGGGCGGAGCAGCAGCCTGATCGCCGGAGCCCCGCCTTCTCCTCCGCAGGAGGCGGAGGGCCGTCGAGGAAGAAGAGCAGCTGCCGTTCGATCGATCGATCGAACGGCTCTCACATCGCCACGTCGCTCGCCACCGGACTCGCCTTCGACCGTAGGATCATCACTGATCCCACGTCTGGGAGAACGCCACGCGTCTTCACCGCCACCCTTTGGATCGATCTTGATCCAAAGGCCCGCAGCTCGCCACGTCGACAAAGACCGAGCCTCGGACAACCCGAGCCTACTCCGAGCCTCAGTCCGGACCTCCAGAGCGCCCGAGCCTCACTCCGAGCCACCGCAGCCTTCCGAGCCTAGGCCGCCCACATGAGGAGCACGTGCGCTCTAGGTAAATTGCACAGAAGCCCCTGGAGCTCTCCAAAATTGCGAAGAAGTCCCTGTGAAGCAAACCCCACGTGAGGAGCACGTGCCCTGTGGAGAATTTGCACAAGAGTCCCCCGCATTATAGGTAATTGCATTTAAGTCCCTGTCTGCATATTTGTTTATTGTAATTTTAATTTCTTGTATTGCATTTACACCCCTGTGTTTGCATGCATCCCTAGATTGCATTTTACATCATTTTGAAATTCTAAAAATTGCATTGTGTTGGAAATTTTGTCCTCCGTCTATTGGTCCACGTGTCATATTTTTGTAAGTTCATTTGAATTATTAATGAATTAATTGGTGAATTGTTTACATATTTTGCCCAGTGAAACCTTTTGATTTATAATTAATTCTTTGTGTTTCCAAAATTTATCAAAAAGTCATAGTAGCTTAAGGACATCATTTTTAACCTACCATAAAAATTTCATAGCATTTGCACGCATATCGAGGCCTAAATAAATTGTTAAGTGATTTTCTTAGATTGATTTTAATTAATTCATTTCACAGTGAAATTAAGTTCTGCTAATTTTCCTAGGTCCCTTCTCATCAGAGTTACCCAGGATAATTTTAGTTCTTGAAAAAAATGTGGTTTGATATTTATTAAAATTTAAATACTGAAAATCACCCTGTCTGTTCATTTAATTCACAGTAAATTTATTTATTGTCGAAAAATTCCAAAAAAAATAGTGTAGGTCATTTTCATCATCATTAACCATCTGGCCAATTTTCATAATTTTTGGACTTCATTTGATACCTTAATTAAATTGAACGTCAAATTGGCCTGCATTGTCTACATAAGTCTGCATAAAAAATTAAAAAGAAAAAAATTACTCCTTGTAAATCAACACTCGGATCCTTGTTTAAATTCACCTAAGGAGACAGATGCCTCCCTGAGATCGACCTTGGACTTCCACCAAGTAAAAAAAATATTGCCGCTTAAAGTTAACTTCATATTAATCCATAAGTGGTTTTTGATTAACCTCTCGTATCCGACTGCAACGAACGACTTTAACTTAATTTGGACAATTAATTTGTTCGAATTAACTAAGGGTGCGGGAGCGATGTCAAAATGGCGCCGTTGCCGGGGAGGCACGGTTTAGGTTAATTTTTAGCAAATTTTTGAGTGTTTGATTTTCCTTCCCCGTGTAGTCTGACCCCCGGTTTTCTTGTAATTATTTTCTCCCATTTATTTTTGCATTATTTTATCTTTGTGCAACTCTCTGACCTCCAATTATTTTTTGTGTGCGAGGACCGCGAGGAGTCGGCGACGCTTCGAGGACTTGGCATTTAAATTTTTGAGTGAAAGAGAGGCTTTGTAATTACATTTTATTTTATCTTTCTTTCGCATCATTTCCAGCGGTTCCCGTTTGGGATCTCGCGTGTGTAAAGATAGTGAAACTGTGTCCCGTGTGCTGTGTGGGTGAATTGTAACTTAGCTTGCACTAGCGGCTCCTCGAGCCACTCTAGGACTTGTTTGTGCTCGTAATCAATAGGACCACACAATACACTTAAAAGACGCACTTAGACCGCAGTACTTAGCCAAAATTAAACTGTTCTTCACGTTAATAGAACTGCCTGTCTAGGAGCGGCTTTTCATCGCTTGCATTTGCATGTAGAGTAAAGTTTTCAATTCTGTATTGCATCCTGCATAAAAAAAGCGAAGGGATCACTGTAAGTATTCTCTACTCAGCATAGCATCATCGATTTTTCGTGCATCGGCTTTTCTCGATTTCCCCCTCTGATTTTCTCACTTAAATTAAACAGGAAATTGGGACTGTCCAATAGGCGTGCTTTGTGGTGGACTAATTAATGTGATAACGTAACTTTAAAAATCGGGACTGCTAACAGTATTGACCAAAAAAGAGAATAAAATCTGAAAATTGTTTGCGGGAGATTAATCCTCGACCTTGTTTTCAGGCTGAGTGAGGGTACTTGAGTGTGTGTGCACACCCTAAGGCAGAGCCCAAATCCCCGCCTTCCATATCACGAGCCAACTGATCTTAGCAAATATCACGAGTGTGATACTTTTAAACTCATTGACAAGTACCAAGTAGCCTCCGCCTTCGCAGGTAGATAGGGGCGAACCAGCGGTACTCTGCGACAAGGCCTAGCTTTGTCAGCCTCCGCCTGCTTGCAGGTAGATAGGGGCACGTCATTGAGTCCCCACTCCGGATAGGAGCGCAGAAAGGGAGGATCGGCGGTATCTTAGGCGACAGGATAAACAGGGAAGACGCATCCGGCTCTAAGCCGACTTCCCTCTAGGCCGCGTAATCCTTGCTACTTTTGCTTGAATATCACACTTAAAAACTACAAGATAAATTGGACCCAATTTTGAGTCCTTCACTGTGTTGAGTGTGAACCCAGGGTCTTGGATTGATCTTGTTGCTTGCTTCAGGTAGGAGTAAAATCCTATCTTCCCTCTTCATCAAGATGAGTAATTGGGGAGATCTCGATGCACTATTCACTGATCTCTCTATGAGTCCCCCAAGTAACTCGTCTTCGTCGGCCCGAGCGCACCTTGGACCACCCAGGACTCATGACCCTCTTGAGCCCTGGTTCACTCATGCTCAGGGTGGTTACTCTCAAACCAACCCTTTTATCTCCTCCGAGATTACCGAGGAAGACCATTGCCCCGGTAATCCCTTCCTTGATTTGCCCTCTAACACCGATCTTATTTTCCGATTTCCAGAACTAGAGGACGAGATGCCGCCAAAAGTTCCACCTGATGAGGAACAGATCAAAAAGATTCTTGCTCGCCTCGCTGAAGCTGAACAGAAGAATGCAGATCTCACGGCGCGGATGGGACGGATCATAGTAGCAGAAGGAATCGACCGACCAATGGTTGATTCCTATAACCCGGCGGAGAACGAGATTCAGAACTGGTTGGCACCTGCAGTTCCCGCCCAGGCATTTGAGCTGAAACCCCACTTCCTTAGTCTGCTTCCAAAGTTCAACGGAAACCTTAATGAAGAACCATACACTTTCCTCCGTGACTTCGAGTTGGTGTGCAACAATCTTAGCCATCCCAATGTTGGCCAAGATTATATTCGGTTGAAAGACACCCCTTTTGCCTTAGGTGATAAGGCTGCTCATTGGCTGAAAAACTTAGGGGTGGTATGTGCTACCTGGATGCAGTTCAAGGACCTTTTCTTGAAGAAGTTCTACCCTCTCAGTAGAACTAATCAGATGAGAACAAAGATCGCCAGCTTTGCTCAAGGACTCAGTGAACCGTTCCATGAGGCTTGGGAGAGGTTCAATGACTTAGTACAGAAATGCCCCTGTCACGGCATTTCAAAGGCGATCTTGGTCCAGACCTTGATATGTGGTTTAACCCCAGAGATGCAGGGGTTAGTCAGTGCCACCTGTGGAGGAAGCTATCTGAACAAAAACGAGCATGCTGTATGGAAGATCCTAGAGCAGATGGCGGAAACCGGCAGGTCACAGGCCGCAAGGGCCTATCAGTTGTCTCCCTCAATCTTATCCAATGAGACAACTAGAAGGACTGTTGCAGATCTGACTGAGGACCTCATCCCCAGCATGGGGATGATAGCCGACAAGCTTACCATGGTCGAGAAGATCCACAAGAGAGTTGCTGAGATGGAGTCTCTTTCGAGCCTTCCCAAGAAAGTGGAGGAACTCTCTGAAAAGGTAGCTAAGATCAAGCTACCCGCCCCTTCTGCACCACCTGTACCTGTACATCGAGTCCATCTTGTACAGGAACAGGCACTGGGGTTTCAGAGCAGCTGGGATCAGACTTATACCCAGCCGAACCATCATGCACCCCCACCAGTGGAAACAGACTACGAGGAGCCTCCGCCTGTATATGAGATTAACGGGCTTTGGTATAGCCGTGACCCACTAGTCCGGCAAATCGAGATGGGGAAGGATCAGGCACACCGCCCAACCCCAATCTACCAAGAGACCAGGCCCGTCACAGTCCCGCGATACCAGTTCAGGCCAGAACAGGGGTACCAGCCGCAACAGCGCACCTACCAGCAAGGGCCAGCACCGTCCCATCAGCAGCAGTATCGGCATGGCCAGCAGGGCCAATACAGGACGACATCAACACAGCAGCAAGCCCAGCCCACCGAATTGGAGTCACTCACCTTGGCGATCCAGACCCTGTCTGATAGGGTCCAGCAGATGCAGAATGACTACCTGGACATGAGAACCGACATCAATCGGGTTTCTCGTAACCAGGACCAACAAATGGCGCCAAGGACCCCAATTCCCGCACAGGTTCAGGCCAACCCAAACAGCATACACCAAGGCCAGAACCGACCTAGAGATCAGGTATATTATTCAGATAATTACTTATCTGAACATGAGATCCTTTCGTACGATAATGTCAATCATATGTCCCTCAGGAGCGGAAGGACCGTGACCATACCTGATCGGGCAAGGGCGCAGAAGGAAGGAGCCTCCGAGAATCTACCTGAGGAGAATTCGGAGGAAGAAGAGGAGGAGCATCACCACCACCACCGCCAGCGGAAGAAGAGGACATCTGAGTCCTCGAAGCAGCATTCTCGCATCCACCTAGAGTCAGCCGACACCGATGAGCCCGCACCTCCAACTGAGGAGGAACGTCCAGAAGAAGCGGAAGAAGCGCAACCGGTCTCGCCTCAGCATTTTCTTTTTGGTCAGAGTCCAAGTCAGAGTCTGTATCAGAGTCAGAGTCAGAGTCGTGTCCAGAACTCAGTTCCAGCAGTTAATGAGAATATTTCAGTTCCCGAACCTGAGTTGGAGTCAATAATCCCTTTCCCCCGAGCTCTTAAGGGTGGAAAGAAGAAAATCAAAAAAATCCAAAAAGATGACCCTGAGATGGCTGAATTTTGCAATAAACACATCAAGGTCACAATCCCTTTTGACAAGTTCGTGGAAATGACCCCTGCATTCCAAAAATACCTTAAGGTGAGATGCACACCTACTAGGGTTAGCAGGAAGGCCAAAAGCCGTGTTGAGAAACACGTTTTATCAGTAGCCACGACTTGTGCAATCAAGAACTCGTTTCCTAAGAAACGAAGAGACATGGGTGCACACTATGTAGTGAGTCATGTTAATGACATCACGTTTGCACGCACTCTCCTGGACAATGGTTCCTCGATCAACTTAATGCCCACAGCCCTCTATGAGCTGCTTAATCTCGGACCTCTTAGGAAATCTAGAGCTATTCTACAGTTTGCTGATAAATCCACTAAGAGGTCCCAAGGAGAGTTAACGAACATTGTGATCAAAGTCGAGGGACAAGAACACATGGTGGACTTCACTGTCCTAGATATGGAAACCCCTCGCAATTGGAGAGATTCCCAGATCATTTTAGGTAGGCCCTTCCTCAGAACAGCGGGGGCCTTATTTGATTATAAGAAAGGGAAGATTCAGTTCCAAACTCTCGGCGGAGATGAGGAACTTGAGATGAAGCAGACGAGATGGCAGAGACCGGACTCCGAATCCAGCACCGAGTACTCTTCTACCGGAACAGACTGTGAACATGTAGACGTAGTTGGGCCATGGAGACAGAACCCAGCCAGCATCAAGGTATCCATCTCCTTTGAAGATGATCCAGTGCATGAGTCAGTCTGAGAGATCCTCAGGAACGAGTACAGCTCTGAACCTGCATCGCCCTACATCTTCGAGGACGTAGAGGCCCAGTTGGGCCTGTCAGTCCTTACATCCTTAGGACAATCGGAAGATGAGGATGACGATTCGGACGAGGCGTTTGCCGATTGTATGGAAACTTTTGACGATCCGACTCCAGAGCCGCGCTTGGTGGCAGCTTTTACAGAACATGATCCAGCCACTTCCAGCACCAAACCAGATCAGATTGAGCCAGACTTCTTAGACGATCACACTATTCCTGAGCTCAAACCTCTGCCCACAACCCTGAAATATGCCTTCCTTGCTGGCCAAGACAAGAAATTTCCGGTCATTATCAGTTCGCAATTGACCGAGGAGCAGGAGTCTCGCTTGCTAGAGATCCTGGAGAAGAACCGCAAGGCAATAGGCTGGAGCATTTCCGATCTCCACGGGATAAATCCCGCTCTGTGTTCGCACCATATTTTCTTGGAGAACGAAGCCAAACCCTCTCGTGAATTCCAACGCCGGTTGAATCCAAATTTGCGAGAAGTTGTGAAAAAAGAGATAGAAAAATGGTGCGACGCGGGTTTCATTTACCCAATCTCCGACTCTAAGTGGATGGCCCCAATCCATGTTGTCCCGAAAAAATCGGGAATTCAGACGACCACCAATGAGGACGGAGAGGAGATCGTGACGAGAATACCCACGTCGTGGCGCGTCTGTGTGGATTACCGACGCTTGAATGCCGCGACGAAGAAGGATCATTTCCCCCTACCGTTCATTGATCAGATCTTAGAAAGATTAGCGGGAAAAGAATTCTTCTGCTTCCTTGATGGGTTCTCGGGCTACAATCAAGTAGCCATCGCTCCGGAGGACCAGGAAAAGACCACGTTTACATGCCCCTTTGGTACCTATGCTTTCAGGCGCATGCCTTTTGGGCTATGCAATGCTCTAGGTACTTTTCAAAGGTGCATGATTGCTGTATTCGCCGAAATGGTCGGCGAATTCCTGGAAGTCTTCATGGAAGACTTCTCGGTCCACGGCGATTCTTTTGATTCCTGTCTTAGGAATCTGGACCGAGTCCTCAAAAGATGTTGTGAAGTCAATCTGGTGCTCTCCTGGGAGAAAGTCACTTCATGGTGACGGAGGGCATAGTGTTGGGGCATGTCATCTCCAAGAGAGGAATGGAGGTTGACCCTGCCAAGGTGTACGTGATCTGACGACTCCAGCCACCAACCAACGTAAGACAGTTGCGGTCGTTCCTCGGGCATGTCGGATTCTATCGAAGATTTATCAAGGATTTTTCTAAGATTGCCCGACCGCTAACTGAGCTTTTAGGCAAAGACACGGAGTTTATTGTAGATCACAAGTGTCTGGAGGCCTTTAAGCTTTTACAAGGAATGATTATGGACGCACCCATTCTACAAGCCCCAGATTGGTCTCTACCTTTTGAGATCATGACGGACGCCTCAGATTATGCTGTTGGGGCTGTATTGGGACAAAGAAGAGATGGCGTCCCATTTGCAATTCACTACACAAGCAAAGTGCTTGATTCTGCTCAACGTAACTATACAGTTACAGAAAAGGAAATGCTTGCGGTAGTGTTTGCCTTGGACAAATTCAGATCTCACTTAATCGGATCCAAGGTAACTGTGTTCACAGACCACACGGCACTACGATATTTGATGGAGAAGAAGGACGCGAAGGCGCGTCTTCTTCGTTAGATTTTACTTATCCAGGAGTTTGATTTGGACATCCGTGATAAACCTGGAAAGAAGAACGTAGTGGCCGATCATCTTTCTCGTCTCGAAGATCTTAATACTTCCGAGGTTTCCCCGATTCGAGACTCCTTCCCTGACGAGTCGATTTTTGTTATCGACTCACTCCCATGGTACGCCAATATCGTGAACTATCTTGTCTCCAAGAAAGTTCCCGAGGATTGGCCCAAAAGCCAAATCGACCGATTAAAGTCGGATGCTAAACACTACCATTGGGAGGATCCGATCCTTTTCTTTGAAGGACCGGATTGTGTCTGGAGACGCTGTATTCCTCAGGAGGAATACCAGAGTGTCCTTTCTTTATGCCATAGCTTAGAGGCAGGAGGACACCACTCCGGGAAGAGGACCGCATGGAAGGTACTTCAGTGTGGCTTTTACTGGCCGACTCTGTTTCGCGATGCCACCACCTTCGCGAAGTCGTGCCCAGTTTGCCAGAGAATGGGAGGAACCGTTGGTTCCAAGGATGAGATGCCAATGCAGCCGGTCATCATTTGTGATGTCTTTGACGCCCGGGGCATCGATTTCATGGGCCCATTCCCTGTCAGCCACGGGTTCGAATACATCCTTCTTGCGGTAGACTATCTGTCCAGATGGGTGGAGGCTATCCCGACCCGAGCCGCAGACAGCAGGACTGTCTGTAAATTCATCAGAGAGAACATAATCTCTAGGTTCGGGATCCCCAAAATGATGATATCAGATGGGGGTAGCCATTTTGTGAATCGGGAGGTGAAGAAACTCCTGAAGGACTACGGCATCGAACACCGTGTCACGAGTCCTTACCACCCACAAACCAATGGTATGGCTGAGGTGTCGAATAGGGAGGTGAAAACCATATTGCAAAAGCTTGTCCGCCCGGACAGGAAGGACTGGTCTCAGATCTTAGATCAAGTCCTCTGGGCGTATAGGACGGCTTACAAGACACCGTTAGGCACCTCCCCATTCCGAATGGTATTCGGAAAGCCGTGCCATTTGCCCGCAGAGTTAGTGCACAAATCAGAATGGGCAATAAAGAAGGTCAACTGGAACACACACCTGGGTCAGAAACAGAGAGACATGGATCTGAATGAGCTTGTGGAAGTCAGAAACCGAGCATACGACAACAGTTTGGTGTACAAGGACAAGGTGAAGCGTTGGCATGATAGATATATCAGACGAAAGACCTTTGTTCCTGGACAGAAGGTATGGTTGTTCAATGCTAGGCTGAAGATTTTTCAAGGCAAGTTAAAATCTAAGTGGACGGGACCGTTTGTCGTCCGTACGGTGCATGATAGTGGATGTGTCGAGATCTCAGATCTCGCAGATGACGCACCGACATTCCTAGTGAATGGGCAGCTGTTGAAGCACTTCGTCGAATCCAATGAACAGTTAGTCCATGTGGAGGAGATTGTATTCATGCAGGAGAAAGATACAGCAGATACACCTCAAGACGCGTATGAGACCTTGCAGCAATGAACTCCAGCTATCAAGCAGCATCTTGAAAGATTCAAATCAACTCATCTGTGTATACCATCAGTCTTGTACATCCTATCCTTTATCCCCCGCGATTCTAGTAAACACCTCCCCACATCATCGAACCATTATCTTGAACTATACTTAGGATAACCAGATCCTAAGTATAGGGGGGAGGAGTCACCCGAGTCGATTCACTGTACATTCTCCAGATCACATTGGTCCTCATACCCATTTCCTACCGATACTTAGGCTGACCTGAGCCTAAGTATAGGGGGGACCAATGCCCGCATTGATACTCACCCACATCTCATCTTTCCCTCGTCCGCCCCATTTCTGATCTTCTTCTACACTTAGGCTGTCTGAGCCTAAGTATAGGGGGGCGAGACGACTTCTATACTTTTTGTTAATTTTGGCTCTTCCACGCTTAGCACGAGCTATGTCTTTTTCTTTGCTCTTCGTGCTCTGAGGACATAGCACACGCTAAGTATAGGGGGGCGTGTATATATTACATATATACTTTACCCATAGCTCGTACTTTCGCGTATTTTTGTATATTTTACAATAATTACGGGTGGGTAAAAAAAAATAATGAAAAAAAATTGGCTTCTTATTTACTCTTGCATATCATCTCTGCATAGAAAAATAAATAGAGTCTTGCATTTTCATAGCATGACATCTCATCTGCATACTTTGCTTATGCAAAGTGAAAAGCTAGTGGGTTCTGGACCAAGTTGTGAGCAGATATTGAGGATGGAAATGATTTGACCTTAATCCACCTAAATTCAGAGGAACCTTATAGGAACTGGAGTTAAGATTTTTCAGGTCAGGTGACTTAATTCTTTAAGTCTGCAAGTCTATGTTCATATGTCATCTTGATATGCCTAAGTAGAGCACTTAACAACACACACATGGCTCTTAGAGACAATGGCTTGACGTGAACCAGCACTTTACACATGGCTCTCTACGGATGAGGTGATGAGGAGGCAGTTTCCTTTAGCTTGGGGTAGCATATGAGGGTAGTACTTCTAGGCGGAACCTCTCTTCTTCTTCTAGTGAAGGAAGTGCGTCTCAACTTGGACTAGTGGTGATGAAGGCTAAAGACAGAAGCAGTGGGTTGCAATAAAGCTTCAAAAGAGGGATAGTCTACTGGCTCAAGAGGAAATTTCTTGTATCTATGCTGCATCATGTATATATGTACAAAGGCATGTTGAAAAAAAAATGCCAAAAAGAACTCCAAAAAAGTGGTGGGTCGGATTGAAAATTTAATAACCCCACCGGAGTATACGTAGTCAAGAAAATCAAAAGCTTGTGGTCACCTTGTTACATCTCATGAAGCTTGCAGCGGGAGACTTAGCTACACTGGCTGAGCTTCCAAAAGTCTATACTTCTTCCCCCTCCTCATGAGCTGGTTGAACTTGAACTTAGAAGGGAATACCCCGCTTCTCGAGGAAAGAGTTGCTAGGCCAAGGCATTAGAGTTACCAGGTTGGGGGAGGTTGTTTCTTTGTTACTTCTGAGGTGGGGAGTCATATATCACTTACACTGCATGGAAAGATTCATGGTCATTAGAGTTTGTGTATGTAGACTTGTTCTGATCTGGCATGTTGAGGCGTCTTGAATAGAAGATTTGTGGAACTTGAAGTCTGTTAAGTCTTAAACTCAGATCCCAATAAGGTTCCGACACATAATTAATCCAAAGGTCGAGTCAAGCTCTATTTTTAACTTTTGTTCATGACCTTGGTATGGAACCCAAAATCATTTCACTTCTGCATTTCATTTAGTTGCTCGGGGACGAGCAAGGTTTAAGTATAGGGGGTTGATGAATCTGTGATTCATCACTTCAAAAGTCAAAAATAGAGCCTTGTTCCCGAGTAAATAGAGGCATATTTCCCTTTATAATGCATAAATAGCACTCATGCATACATACATAATACATTCATTTTAGCAGCCATTTGCATTCAAATAAGAAGCCAAAAATCCTCTGTAAAATACCCATGCACCAAAATAACCTCTTCTCTATAAATTGTACTCCTTAGTTAATAATATAGGGAAAAGGGCCAAAAATCACCTTTGTAAAATAGCCAATAAAGCCTGAGAACCCCTGTACATTAGAATGCAAATACAGCCCTCATACAAACTCCGATTTAGGTCTACTTACTCTTAGAATACTCTACATTAAAAGACCTTTAAAATGAGACTAATTTCATCCAATTTGGAGCTCGTATGAGAAAGTTGGGTTTTTGGGCCACTTTGTATACTACATATGTATATCTATATATCCTTGTATTTATGTATAATATTTAACCTCATCTCCGTCTTTGGTCAACATGAAACTTGTAGAGCTCATCGATATCTACAACTTTCATGTTTTGAGTTTTTCCAAATTCGGTCCCCTCTTCCCTCTACACGTGCATCTTGTTCCAGCCACTCACAGCAGGCCACGTGGCGCCCTCTGGATGCGCCACGCGGCCCGCTTCCACTCGCCTCATCCACCTGCGTCCTCAGCCGTTGGATCTCGCTTCAGATCCAACGGCCCAGCCTTTTCCATGCACACCCCTTGCCTGGACCATCCGATCATCTCCTGCCTTGATCTGCGCCGCTCGTTCGCGCCTTCACCAGAGCCCTCCACGTGGCAGCATCTACGCCGCTGGATCAGACCCCTGATCTCTCAATCGCAGCCGCCCTTCTCCCAGCGAATCACGGCCCTCTGATCAACATCCTCCTCATCCAGGCCGTTCACTTGCGCTTCGACCACAACGCGCCACGTGGCTACACCTCAGCCCTTCATCTCCGCTCCCAAGATCTAATCCTACCCGACCAGAGCCCCTCGATCACCACCGTTGGATCACAAGATCCAACGGTGGAGACCTCATCTCCTACCTCCAGGCGCCCCTCTCTCCCACGTCCCTTGCCTTGCGGGAGGGGCGCCCCCTTTCTATTTTCGCCACCACGCCTACCACCATCTCCGACCACCAATCACTCCACGTCCTTCCCCACTCATCCGTTAGCCTCGCCAGCCACTTCATTTCCCACGTCGATCGCCAGCTACACCCCACTACCTCCATGAACTTCGCGCCATCACCAGGCCTCTCCTCTACTTCACCCTTTAAATACTCCACCACCGGCCAACGTCACCCCCATCCGCCATTCCAGGGAAGAACCTAGAGCTCGGAGCTTTCGATTTGTGACAGGAATTGAGTGAATCCTTGAGCGAAGACGGACCTTCTTCTCCGGCGAGATCCGCGGTGCCACCGCCGTGTCGCAGCCCTCCTCCGAGTTGCTGCTTGAGCTCAGGGCCTTACCGCCCCTTCGAGCGACGACCTGGACCTCGAAATCGAGCTCCAAACCATAGGTAAACGCCTCCATCCATCGCCGATCTTCGCTTCATTTTTTCTTCACTTTTTCTCGCTTGTTACTCGCCGCCTCCGGTCATCTTCTCGCCTCCATTCCATTCCGCCGAGCTTCGCGTCGAAGCTCCCATCTTCGCGGTAGCCTTCACGACCTCCGACGACGCATATCACCGTACCTCGATCTCCAGCTCCGCCACTTGGCCGGAGCCCCTTCGTCAGACCACCTCCGTCACCTTGAGGCCTCGCCAGTCAACCACCCACCCTCACGAGTGCACGCACGAGCTCCGGCTCTGCCTCTAACACATGCAGGTACCCCTCTGCTCATTGAACGGAGATTCACCGGAGACAACTTCGAGCTTCATCGCCACCGTGCCCCAGAGCTCCTCCTCCGCTTCTGAGGCCACCGGAGCCTTCACCCACCATCCACGAATCTTCCGCGATCCCTCCGACTCGCCATCGACCTCCACTGACGTCGGGAGGGAAGGGCGGAGCAGCAGCCTGATCGTCGGAGCCCTGCCTTCTCCTCCGCAGGAGGCGGAGGGCCGTCGAGGAAGAAGAGCAGCTGCCGTTCGATCGATCGATCGAACGGCTCTCACATCGCCAAGTTGCTCACCACCGGACTCGCCTTCGACCGTAGGATCATCACTGATCCCACGTCTGGGAGAACGCCACACGTCTTCACCGCCACCCTTTGGATCGATCTTGATCCAAAGGCCCGCAGCTCGCCACGTCGACAAAGACCGAGCCTCGGACAACCCGAGCCTACTCCGAGCCTCAGTCCGGACCTCCAGAGCGCCCGAGCCTCACTCCGAGCCACCGCAGCCTTCCGAGCCTAGGCCGCCCACGTGAGGAGCACGTGCGCCCTGGGCAAATTGCACAGAAGCCCCTGGAGCTCTCCAAAATTGCGAAGAAGTCCCTGTGAAGCAGACCCCACGTGAGGAGCACGTGCCCTGTGGAGAATTTGCACAAGAGTCCCCTGCATTATAGGTAATTGCATTTAAGTCCATGTCTGCATATTTGTTTATTGTAATTTTAATTTCCTGTATTGCATTTACACCCATGTGTTTGCATGCATCCCTAGATTGCATTTTACATCATTTTGAAATTCTAAAAATTGCATTGTGTTGGAAATTTTGTCCTCTGTCTATTAGTCCACGTGTCATATTTTTGTAAGTTCATTTGAATTATTAATGAATTAATTGGTGAATTGTTGACATATTTTGCCCAGTGAAACCTTTTGATTTATAATTAATTCTTTGTGTTTCCAAAATTTATCAAAAATTCACAGTAGCTTAAGGACATCATTTTTAACCTACCATAAAAATTTCATAGCATTTGCACGCATATCGAGGCCTAAATAAATTGTTAAGTGATTTTCTTAGATTGATTTTAATTAATTCATTTCACAGTGAAATTAAGTTCTGCTAATTTTCCTAGGTCCCTTCTCATCAGAGTCACCCAGGATAATTTTAGTTCTTGAAAAAATTGTGGTTTGATATTTATTAAAATTCAAATACTGAAAATCACTCTGTCTGTTCATTTAATTCACAGTAAATTTATTTAGTGTCGAAAAATTCCAAAAAAAATAATGTAGGTCATTTTCATCATCATTAACCATCTGGCCAATTTTCATAATTTTTGGACTTCATTTGATACCTTAATTAAATTGAACGTCAAATTGGCCTGCATTGCCTACATAAGTCTGCATAAAAATTTAAAAAGAAAAAAATTACTCCTTGTAAATCAACACTCGGATCCTTGTTTAAATTCACCTAAGGAGACAGATGCCTCCCTGAGATCGACCTTGGACTTCCACCAAGTAAAAAAAATATTGCCGCTTAAAGTTAACTTCATATTAATCCATAAGTGGTTTTTGATTAACCTCTCGTATCCGACTGCAACGAACGACTTTAACTTAATTTGGACAATTAATTTGCTCGAATTAACTAAGGGTGCGGGAGCGATGTCACCTAAGATACCGTCGATCCTCCCTTTCTGCGCTCCTATCCGGAGTGGGGACTCAATGACGTGCCCCTATCTACCTGCAAGCAGGCGGAGGCTGACAAAGCTAGGCCTTGTCGCAGAGTACCGCTGGTTCGCCCCTATCTACCCACGAAGGCGGAGGCTACTTGGTACTTGTCAATGAGCTTAAAAGTATCCCACTCGTGATATTTGCTAAGATCAGTTGGCTCGTGATATGGAAGGCAGGGATTTGGGCTCTGCCTTAAGGTGTTCACACACACTCAAGTACCCTCACTCAGCCTGAAAACAGGGTCGGGGATTAATCTCCCGCAAATAATTTTCAAATTTTATTCTCTTTTTTGGTCAATACTATTTAGCAATCCCGATTTTAAGTTAAGTTATCACTGATTAAGTCCACCACACAGCACGCCTATCGGACAGTCCCAATTTCTGTTTAATTAAATGTGAAAATCAGAGGGAGAAATCGAGAAAAGCCGATGCACGATAAAACAATGATGTTATGCTGAGTTCAGGAGACTTACAGTGATCCCTTCGCTTTTATGCAGGATGCAAAACAGAATTGAAATTTTATCTAAATGCAAATGCAGGCGATGAAAAGCCGCTCCTAGACAGGCAGTTCTATTAGCGTGAAGAACAGTTTAATTTGGCTAAGTATTGTGGTCTAAGTGCATCTTTTAAGTGATTTGTGTGGTCCTAATGATTACGAGCACAAACAATTCCTAGATTGGCTCAAGGAGCCGCTAGTGCAAGCTAAGTTACAATTCAACCACACAGCACACGGGGACACAATTCCACTATTTTTACACACGCGAGAACCCGAACGGGAACCGCTGGAAAGAATGCGAAAAATGTGGAAGTAAATGAATTACAGGTTCTCTCAAATCACTCAACTCAATTCGAATGCGTGTTCCGCGAAGTGTCTTCGACTCCGGTGTCCCTCGCACAAAAACAAGTTGAGGTCAGATAAAGAACGACACAAAAAAATGCAAGAATATAAAAGACAGAGAAATATTCACAAGAAAAACCGGGGGTCAGACTACCCGGAGAAAGAAAACCAAGCACTCAAAATTTCACCAAAACTTAACCTAAGCCGTGCCTCCCCGGCAACGACGCCATTTTGACGAACGCCCCGCACCCTTAGTTAACTCGGTCAAATTAATGTCCAAATTAATTAATAGTTCGTTGCAGTCGGATACGAGAGGCTAGTTAAAAACCACTTATCAACTAATGTTAAGTTAATTTTAAGCGGCAAATATTTTTTTACTTGGTGGAGTCCAAGGTCGATCTCAGGGAGGCATCTGTCTCCTTAGGTGAATTTTAGCAAGTGTCCAAGTGTTGATTTTCGAGGAGTAATTTTTTTTGGTTTTTTTTACTTTTTATGCAGACTTATGCGGAAAATGCAAGTCAATTTAACGTTTCAATTTAATTAATATATCAAATGAAGTCCAAAAATTATGAAAATTGGCCAGATGGTTAATGATGATGAAAATGACCTACACTAATTTTTTTGGAATTTTTCGACACTGAATAAATTTACTGTGAATTAAATGAGCAAACAGGGTGATTTTCAATATTCAATTTTTAATAAATATCAAACCACAATGTTTTCAAGATCTAAAATTATCCTAGATAGCTCTAATGATAAGGGACCTAGGAAAATTGACAGCTCCTAATTTCACTGTGAAATGAATTAACTAAAATTAAATTAAGAAAATCACTCAACAATTTATTTAGGCCTAGATATGCGTGTAAATGACATGAAATTTTTATGGTATGTTAAGAATCTTGTCCTTAAGCTACTGTGACTTTTTGATGATTTTTGGAAGCACAGAGAATTAACTACAAATCAAAAGGTGTCACTGGGCAAAATATGTCAAAAATTCACCAATCAATTCATTAATAATTCAACTGAAATTACAAAATTATGACACGTGGCCCAATAGACAGAGAACAAAATTCTCAACAAAATGCAATTTTTAGATTTGCAAAATGAAGTAAAATGCAACCTAGGGATGCGTGCAAACACAGGGGTGTAAATGCAATACAAAAACAATTAAAAATACAATAAGCAAATATGCTGACAGGGACTAAAATGTAATTACCTATAATGCTGGGGATTAGAATGCAAATTCTCCACAGGGCACGTGCTCCTCACGTGGGCTCAGCTTCACAGGGACCTCTTTGCAAATAGGGAAAGCTCTAGGGGCCTCTGTGTAAATTACCCAGGCCGCACGTTCCTCACGTGGGTGGCCTAGGCTCGGATGGCTGCGGAGGCTCGGATCTAGGCTCGGGCGCTCTGGAGGTCTGGAGTGAGGTTCGTGCGACCCAAACCTAGGCTCGGAGAAGAGGTTCGGGCGACTGGGCTACGTGGCGTAATGAAGGCCCTCGGATCGAGATTGATCCAAGGGGTGTCGGTGCGGACACGTGGCCTAACCTTGGGCCTTTGGATCGATGATGATCCAACGGTCTCTGGGCTCGAAGAAGACGGCGCCGTGGCTCGCGGTGGGGGCCGTTCGATCGATGTGATCGAACGGCAGCTGCTCTTCTGCTCCGACGATCCTCCGCCGCCTGCGGAGGAGAAGGCGGGGCTCCGGCGAAGGTGCTGTAGCTCCGCCCGTCCTTCCTCGAGGCGCTGACGCTCTCCGACTTGTCGGAGATATACCAGAAGCTGCGCGGATGGTCGATGAAGGCTCTGGTGGCCTCAGAAGTGAGAGAGGGACGTCGGGAGTAGCTGACGACGAAGCTCGAAGTCGTCTCCGATGAAGCTCCGATCAGTGGCAAATGAAGTACCTGCAAGGGTCAGAGACTAGCCGAAGCTCATGCGTGCTAGTGTGGAGAGGTGAAGGTAGTCGGCGAGGCCTATGGCGAAGGGGGGAGATGGTCGGGCGATGGAGCTCCGGCCAAATGGCAGAGCTGGTGATTGAATTGTTGCGAGGTGTGTCGTCGGAGGTCATGAATGGTGTTGCGAGGATGAGAGCTTCGACGCGAAGCTCAGCGAGATGAAAGGGAGGCGAGAGAGTGACCGGTGACGGCGAATAAAGTCGGAGAAAACAAAGATAAAAATAAGAAACGATCGGAGGGGAAATGGAGGATTTCACCTGGGGATTGGGCCTCCTGCTTGAGGTCCAGGTCGTCGCTCGAGGGTCGGTGATCGCCCGAGCTCGTGCAGCTGCTCGTGGGAGTCGCTGCGACACGGCGGAGCTGCCGTGGATCTCGCCGGAGCTGATACCCTTCGTTGCTCGAAGACGCGTCGAATTGCTGTCACCAATGGGAAGGTCTGAGCTCAAGGAAGCTTTCTGGAGTGGCGGATGGGGGTGAAGGTTGCCGGTGGTGGCGTATTTATAGGTTGAAGGTGGTGGGTTGGCTGGTGACAAGGCGAGGTAGGTAGTCGACGTGGGGCGACTCTGGTGGAGGTGGTAGAGCGTGAGGGAGCTGGCGATGGAGAGGGATGAGTGGGGCTCATCGTGGGAGTGTTGGCTGACGTAGATGGTGGCTGACGTGCAGCCGGAAATAGAAAGGGGGCGCCCCTCCCGCAAGGCAAGGGACGTGGGAGAGAAGGGCGCCCAGAGGTAGGAGACGAGGTCTTCACCGTTGGATCTTGTGATCCAACGATGGTGATCGAAGCATGGCGGGCGGGTAGGATTAGATCGGGGCGCGTAGATGATGGGCTGCGGTGGAGCCACGTGGAGAGGTGGGGAGGATCGTGGATGCGATCGAGCGGTCTTTAAAGCACCACGTGGCGTGTTCTGGTGAGAGCGCGAACGTGCGGCGTAGATTAAGGCCGGAGATGATCTGATGGTCCAGGCTTTAGGCGCGCGTGGGCAGAGCTGGGCCGTTGGATCTGGAAGAGGATCCAACGGTTGGAAGATGAGGCGGATGAGGCGAGGGGAAGCGGGCCGCGTGGCGCAACCAGAGGGCGCCACGTGGCCTGCTATGAGTGGCTGGAGGAAAATACACGTGTAGAGAGAAGAGGGGGCCGAATTTGGAAAAACTCAAAACATGAAAGTTGTAGATCTCGATGAGATCTACAAGTTTAATGTTGACCAAAGATGGAGATGAGGTCAAATATGATATATAAATACAAAGATACAATTATACACCTATGTAGTATACAAAGTGGCCCAAGAATCCAACTTTTTCATACGAGCTCCAAATTCAATGAAATTAGTCTCATTTTAAAGGTCTTTTAATGTGTAGTATTCTAAGAGTAAGTAGACCTAATTCGGAGTTTGTATGAGGGCTTTATGTGCATTTTAGTGTACAGGGGTTCTAGGGCTTTATTGACTATTTTACAAGGGGGATTTTTGGCATTCTTCCCTATATTATTAACTAAGGAATACATATTATAGAGAAGAGGTTATTTTAGTGAATGGGTATTTTACAAGGGATTTTTGGCTTCTTATTTAAATGTAGATGGACTGCTAAAATGTATGAATTATGGATGGATGCATGAATGTTATTTATGCAATATAAAGGAAAATATGCCTCTATTTGCTCGGGAACAAGGCTCTATTTTTGACTTTTGAAGTGATGAATCACAGATTCATCACCTGGTAGGAATCCAATCCACCAACCAGACTGTCCCGTATAAAAGGCCGGTAGTCTGATCAGGGCTCGAATATGGCTCTAGCCTAGTGTGTGGGTCACTCTCTCGCGCAAGCAAACCAGATAATGAGGGGGTTGCTCTCCCCAAGATAGATTTTTAAGTGAGATGTCTTTTAGGGTCAAGTTTGTTTAGCAGTCCCAATTTTATAGTTTTTCTTTTTTTAGGTATTTTTCAAAGCAAACAACGCCTAACGAATTTTTCGGTTCTCCTGATTATTTTAAGTCCAAAAACTGGGGGAGAAGACGAAAAAGCTGATGCGCGGGAATCAATGATGCATGCAGAGTAAGAGATGCGTACCTGACTCCAGCAGTCTACAGGCAGGGTGATTTGCGCATAAATAAAAGACATAATATAAACTACTTATATGATGTACGTGGAAAACCGTCCCTAGCAGAGAAATTTCTACACGAAAGAACGGTAGCCGGGTATTCGAACCTAGGTCCGGAGTCCTATCTTGGGAGCCACTCGGTGTCTACCACAACAGATCCTGCACGCGTTGTATGTGACTCCAGAAGGAACGTGGACCAGAGCTCTAATAAGCCAGTTTTTTCTCGTGAATTAATTAATTAGATCCGATTATTCGAACTATGGGTACAGGCAGATATTAAGGTGTTTGGATCCTAATTAATTACGTCACAATCAAGCAAAATCCTAAGCTAAAGCTGAAAACTGCGTAAATCAAACAACCAGTAAATAAACGGTCTAAAAAGCCGAAAAAACCATGAAAACCACGAAACTCTCGATGGGGTCCCTCGAGCACACCGGTGCTCGGCGAAACAGACCCCAAAAAGTCTCAAGTGTCCAAGTTCGGTCCAGGTCCCTGTATTATTACAATAATAAAATGTGCTGAAAAGAAACTTAAACTACACTAAGCTACTCCGCAGCTATTTCACGGCTCCCGCACTCCTGCTCGGTTCCTCGCGCTCTCCTGCGGCTTCGTGGAGAAGGAAGCCACCTCCGACTCTCGCGGTTGCGTCGGCTTCCGAAGAAGCCGCCTCGATCCTCGTGCCCTCCAAGAAATAGAATAAAGTGATCAGACCAGATTATTATAAACAATCAGATAAAATATATCTACAAAATATCTACAAAAAGTCGTGAAAAAGAAAAATCGTGGAAACTCGAAAATGACTACTAAGCCGTGCTCTCTTGCAATGGCGCCATTCTGATGAACCGAAAAATTCAACAAACGACTAAGGCAGATAGATAACTAAGGTCGTTGCAACCTCAGTCGCTCGAGGAGACTCAGCTCAATCAAGAAAAATATATAAGATCAGACCACTAATCAAAAAGATATAAAATCAAGGAAATCAAGCTATAGCGGTCCTCGCTATGAGATTAGCTTGGAGTAGCACACAGGGTTGGACTTAGGGAGCACGAATTGGCCTTGTGGCCTACGAAGTAGTCAAGATCAAAAATGAGAAGAAAAATATATTTTTGGTGGTTTTTTAATTGTTTATATATATATATATATATGGATTTTTAGTAATAAGGGAAAAAATAAGAAAAAGGCACACAAGCACAACTCAACAAATTATTTAATCACTCCAAAACACTCCAAAAATTCAAACAAAAATGTTTTTATGTTTTTTCGGTTTTTTAATATTTTTCATGAATTTTTCAGAATTTTCTAATTTTTATATGATTTTTAAAAATCAAGAAAGCCAAAAATAGGAGCAATCTGTCCAGCCAGGCTTGAAAGATCAATTTAAAATAGCAAATTGATTTGTAAAAGCCTGGAGGTAATTTTTATGATAAGTATAAACAACAAAGAAAATTCAGAAAAAGAGTTTATAATTTTTTGGATTTTCTAGAATTTTCTAGAATTTTTATGAAATGTTTAGGGTCTTTCAATTTTTAGGGTTTTTATATATCCAAAAATCACGAAAAAAGGACAGAAATTCAAAGACACTAAAATTAACTTACATTAATCCTTTGTAATTTTTAAAAGAGTTCTTCTATTTTTCTTTGATTTTCTAAGTCAATCAGTAAGAAAAATCAAGGTTTTTGAATTATTAAAAATATCAAAATGCATATACCAAATTTTTAGAGAAATTTTTACACAGTGGGAGGAGCCACGTGTCCAAATTTCACGCAATTTAGGTTAAATTTGCTATTTTATTTAAATCAAACAAAGGCTTACAGTTCAAAGGGACCTATATGTAAGACAAAGTATTTTCCGTGGCTGAATAATAAGAAACAAAGAAAACCCAGGGCCCTTTGTGCAAAATGTCCACAATTCACGCGTGGGGTACGTGTTTCAGGCATGGAGGGGTATATGTGTCATTTTTATTTTAAAACATTCAAATCATAACACACAGAAAGCACAGGGTATAAAATGCAATTTAACCAGAACCTCACGTGTCGATGCACGTAGACCACATATGAAAGTACTATAATGCAAATAGGGAAAACATAAAGGTCCAGAGTGTAAATATCCAGAAAATAAAAAACACTAAACTATATATTTACATGACTACAAAGCAAAAACCAAAGGAGCAGGGGCCTAAGAACAATTTACCCCTTAATCATTGGACAATCGAAGAGACGCCACGTGGACGATCAGAAGGCTGAGATGCATGGCTAACACTTCGTTGGAGTGAACGGTCCTGATCAACCTTAGATGGATCTGACGGTGGGTGGCTGCTCCTCAAATAGATGGTCTGGATCAAATCTGGAGCTTCGAGGCTGAACGGACGGCGGAGGAGGGTCCTCCAAGAAATGCTCGCCGGCGAGCTTCGCCGGCTCCGTGCGTGCGGTGGAGGCCTCCTCTGGAGCTGCTGGAAGGTGGAACGTGATCGCCAAGGTGCTCCGCAGCTAATGAGATCCTCCGATGACGCCGGAGACAACCGAAGTGACCTGGCGACAGCGGGGGGAGGAAGCTCCTGGGCTGAAGCTTCTCGACCCTCAGATGAATCGCATTCACCTGCAAAATAGCCTAGGAAGCTTCCTGGGTCGAGGGCAAACTGCCTCGACCCGGTTAGGGGTGACGTGGGTGGCTGGCGAGTCGAGATGGGCAACCTCCGACGAGGTGACGGCGGTGGAGGTCGAGCCTTGGTTCCTGGGCGAACCAAGATGAGTGCGTGGGTGCAGAAGGTGGAGAGGGATCTCACGGAGATGTCGGTCGGGTCGGATGAGCGGAATGATGATCGGAGCGGATGAAATCAGTCGACGACGGTGATGGGTCGATTTGGGCGAAAGATGAAATTAGACTAAACGAAGGGGAATCGGGTCTACCTGATGGCTGGAGTCGACTGGGGACGAGCTCGACGAGCTTTGGGTCGTAGCCTCGAAGGGTCGTCGATGCCCGAGGCTCTGGCGCACCTCGCGGCAGCGCACGACGGCAGAAGTCGTCGGATCAGTGGCGAAGGGCTTCCTCTCCTCTCTTTGACACCTCCCTCGCAAAGCTGTCACTCAGGGGAGTAAGGTGGAGGTCATCGGACGAAGGAGTAGCGCCAAAGATGACGGGAATTGTGCGGCGGAGGAGACACTATATTCAGTGCAGGTCCGAGAAGAAGGGGTCGGGTCTGGCTTGGTGAAGCATGGACCCCTAGGCAACGTGTCAGGCGTGGATCTCGGATGCATAGAGAGTGATTAGGACCCGGGGTTTAGAAAAATGGTGATCGGGTCAAGCGGGGGTAATTGGGAGAAAACAGGTCGGTCGCGAGATCCGAGGGGAAAGAGGTGGACCAATCAGAATCCCCCATTTATTATTTATTTGAAAATTCGATTAAAAATAGTAAATGACTTTATTTTGAAAAAGTTAAAACATAAAAAAATTTTCTTTATTTTCAAATTAATTTTTAGTGATTTTTATTTATTTTTTTGAAATATAAATTATATATTTACAAAATATTATTAATATATATAGGTATATACACGTATTTATTTTTTATTTTTATTTTTAATGATTTATTTTTATAGATTTATTCCTATTTTATATTTTGTTTATTTATAGCATAAAATTTGGAATAAAAGGGTATTTTTATTTTATTTTTATTATGTATTTACATAGGTGAACTAAATACTTTTATATACATCTTTACATGGTATATATACAAGGTGTATTTTGATTTTATTTTATTTCTTTTTTTTTATTTTTATTTTTCTAATTTTTATTTTATTTATTTACACCATGAAATATGGAATGTGAAAATATTTTTATTAGATTTTTATTAATTATTTACAAGGAGGAAATAAATAGATGTGTTATTCTATACACATGGTCTATATACTTTGGTGAGAGAGTTTTATGTATTTATATTCCTCTTTTATTTTTCCCGTTTTTATTTTGATTTTATATTTACAAATATGTACAAAATATAAGAAACACTTATTTATTTTTATTTTGAGGAAAAATCAGTTTATTTCTATACATAGGAATATGTACACATGAATGACCTATCTCTCTCTACTTGGTTCTTTTTGCGGTCAGGCCCATGCTGAGCCCTCCCTTAGGATTAGGTCACTCAATATTTATTCTAAATATTTCTCTCTTTTTCTTGTGTTTCTTTATTCCTTTATTTTGGCACAAAATCATGCTAATTATGCATATTTACATTATGCATGTACTTTGGCACTTTTTGAAATTTATACATATTTACATGGTGTTTTGCTCAAGTTTCTAGCTAAAATAAAGGAATAAAGAATGATGAATTGGGATTCATCAACTCTCAGAAAAACAAGTGCAGACGACTCCAACTCTCTTGACGGACAAATTGATCAACAATCTAAAAATCTACATGTGTTGAGTAAAAAGGCACTCGAGAGGACCCGTGTTCCAATGTAAGGGAGAGAAAATAGACACAATCCTATGCCCTCCATCATCTAGACATCCATCTACATTTCAAGTCTGACGAACTAATGAGACGGTTGGCTGAAGCAAGAATAGACTTATTCCCTAGTGTTGAGGATGAGGTCTAGAGGAGAATCTCTTGGACTGAAACTTCGAGTGATGTCTCGACTCGACTCTCATGAAATGCAGTACACTAAATTTCATATCCTTATATTATATTATATTATATGTTCAAAAAGAGAGTATTATAATTAGAGAAGTTGGATTCCTTCTGACTAGAGCATGCATAAGCCCGGAATTTCAGGATTACTTAAATTGAAGGTCTTCGAAAGATTGTGTCTTGAAATCTTCACTTGCACTGTCATGAATTAATCAGACCCCTCCATTCTTTAGATGCTCGAGGACGAGCATGGTTTAAGTATAGGGTATGATGAATCTTGTATTCATCATGCTAAAATTCACTAATTAAACCCCTAGCTTAATTAAACTAATAAAATTCACCAATAATTCCTCATTATTATATTGTATTATATTGTGTATAATTAACCTATAATTACTATATATAATAAGTATTATTTAATTTGTAATTATTCTATTATCAAAAACCTCTAAAAATTAGGTTGATTAATTATCTATAATTTCCTAACCTTTAAAAGAACTAAAAAATATAAAACAATTCAAAACCCAATAATTGATGTTTTTAACCCCATAAAAATACCCCCAAAAATGTTTTTTGTACAAATGACCTCTTTTGGTTTTTTGTCCAACATGAAACTTGTAGATTTCATCGAGACCTACAAGTTTCATGTTTTGACTTTTTCTTAATTTTGCCTCTAACTATTTCTTTCGTATTTTTTGTTTGTTTTTATTTTTTCGTATTTTCTGGTGCAGCCACGTGACGCCCTCTGGGCCGCCCACGTCGCTGCCTTCTCCTTCCGCCATCCGACACCTCCTGAAGCTTGTCTGATCTCCTTCCATCCGCCTTCATCTCGGCCTTCCATCCCCGCTTCACCGTCAGCCATCCGATCTTCTCCTAGATTGAATCCTCAAGACCCGCTTCTACTCCAATCACAACCACCCGATCACCCTCCATCCTACGCCTCTCCACTCACCACGTCACCCTTCTCCCATCACCCTTGGATCGACCCCCACCTTTCCATCCTAACCTTCAAGTATCGCCTCACCCATAGCCATACGATCTCATCACCAGATCTAATCCAACTCGCTCCTTAGCGCTCCACTCTCAACCACTTGATACTCTTCCATCCCATGGTCCTACTCGTAGCATGTCAACCATCCCCTCCTACCATTAAATGAATCCCTTGATCTAATCACAACCGTCCACCCGTGCTTGACTCTCCGCCATTCGATCAGGATCTGAGGATCTGATCCCCACCACACATAAGCACTTTCATATGAACCATTGGATCGAAATATCCAACGATTCCCATTCATCTTCCTCCTCAAACGCTCCCCGCTCCCAGGCGTTACGCCTTACCGCCCCTTTGCCCCCTTCCATTTTTGGAGACCTCTTGCGGTTGCCTCCTTGCTCCATAACGGTCCCTTCCCGTAGCCTTAGATCTGCTTTCCTCATGCCATCTTCACTACATCTCACCTTCACTCCTAGGCATTAAGATAACCATTTTAAAATTCCTCGCCATCACAAAACATCCGACCCCCTCCTATAAAACCACTCCCTCTACCCCCTTCAACCTCCACCCACCAATCACGGGCTTAGGCCCAGCTTCGCATGCCCTCTGGTGGCAGCGGAGAGGCAGATGGTAGAGGAAATGGCGACCTAATGCCCCGGTGTCAACCCGCAGCAGCTCTGCCATGTCGCGGCACCTCTGGCATCCGCTGAGCACCTCTCCTTTGGCTGAGCAAGTCGTGCGACGACCCAAGCTTCTTCCAAAGCTCAGCCCAAGCCACCCCCTCTCCGCCGATGGGCCTGCTCCAATCAGGTAACCTCTTCCCCATCAGTTTCTTTGACTTTTCTCTCAATTTATTCATAGTCTACAATCAACTTAACCACTGTCTGATCATCCCACTACCTTTTCCAGATCATCCTCACTGTCACCGACCACCCTTCCCTTCTCCAGAGCCATCCCCCCTCCGACCCATCTCCTCCTCCACATCACAGGAGAAGGAGCCCCAGGCCATCATCTCCCCTCGCCTCCACGGCCTCCAGCCCACCTCACCTCACTCACTCACATCGAGCTTCAGCTACACTAACACTTGCATGTGCTACACATCTTCATTGATCGAAGTTCACATCGGAGCTCCATCGATCTATCCTCCTTCGGCGAAGCTTCACCGACCTCCAGCTTTGGTCATCCCTAGAGCCTCGTCGCACCTCCAGGCTTTTTGCCAGGACATCAACTATCTTCCTCGACCATCTGTGCATGCCCTCGGAGCACGGAGGAGGCACAAGAAGGTCGTCGGAGCCCTGCCTCCATGATGAAGACACGTGGCCCAACTGAGCCTTTCGTTGACCATCTTGGCTCGGGTCTACTGTTGAGCGAGATTTTTCACGGGTTTAAAATATGTCTCACAGAAGGCGGAGACGCAGTCGCTGTGGCGACACGCAAGAAATTTCAATTCAAAGAGCAATTAAATCTCAAAAATGTGGATTTAAAATTTATTATAACTCTACATGCAAATGTGTATAGGTGTAAGCACAAGTACAGGTCGAACACTGGAAGCAAACGGTTGGGGGCGAAAATAAATGCACAAAATTATTCAATTCTTTTCTTGTCCATGTTACTGTTTTTTGTGGGTTTTAACTTTTAAATTTTTATTTTATTTTTATTTTATATTTTTTATTTGATTTCTAATTTTTCATATTTTGTATTTTCCTTTTTATATTTTTATATTTTTATATTTTCTTTTTCTTTTATAAAAATAATAAAGCCTATAAAGGGCTTAATTTACACAATACATAGAAATATATTTATGAATATTATTAAATATAAATAAAATTCAGAAAATAGTTTGTTCTTGGGTTTTTAATTTTTTTATAATGTTTTTGTTATTTTTCCAAAAAATTTTGCTATTTTTTTTGTATTTTTAAGGTCAAAAACATCCCAATTACGGGATTAATAAATAATCCGAAATTAATTTGGTTATTAAAAAAATAAATAAGTCCCAAAATTACCCAAATTAATTTTAATACATAAATAATAATATCTATATAATTATAAATTATGAAAATATCTTTTTGGTATTTTTGAAGAGTTTTTATATTTTTTTTAGGATTTTGGAGCTTCTTGAAATTTTTGTGTTTTCTTTTTCTATTTTTAGGGGTTTTTACATGGACTCAATAAATATCAAAATATACCGTATATATATTTTTTGGAATTTTTCAAAAAGTTTTTATATTTTTTTGATATTTTATAAATTAAACATGGTTTAATTAAGCTTATTTTTAATTTTAATAAATAGATTAAATGCACAAAAATGCAAAAGGGACACGTAGTGTGTAAGTGCACTGCATGGGGCATCTAATCCTATTTTGTGGATTTTTAGGAGCTATGTTGCTATTCTTAATAATTAGATAAAAGTCACAAAAATAAATGGCCTGGCAGGAGCATGGCTGCAACTAAATAAAAGTTCAGGGGGCATATTAAAATTTCCCAACAGAATAAACTATTTATTTTATTTTCTGGAACTGTTTACAATATTAAAAAATGCTAGGAGGTCTTGTGCAAAATTTCCAGCATCACGTGAGGACTACACGTGACGCTGGTAGGGACCAAAACGCAAATATGAAAAGTGCATGCATTAAAAATTATAGCATTAAATACAGAAAAGGTGAGGGGTATGCATGCACATTACCCCTTAATAGGCTGGATCGGATGGCCCTGAAGGATTGACTTGACACGTGGCGAGCATCCGATGGCTGATACTGTTTCGCGGATCAACGGTGGAGATTAGATCACTTGGCGTGATCCAACGGCTTAAGCACGGGAAGATCCGAGGGCGAAGGAACGATCTGGCACCTCCTTCTTCATCTGATGACGGGGAAGTGAGGTGGAAGAAGAGGGAAGAAGGCTGGAACAACCGAACTTCCCCACCCCCGATCTCTCGTCTCCGGCGTAGCTCATGGGTCCAAGGCGGTGCTGACTGTTCCTAGTGAGGTACCCTAGCTGCTTGAGGTATCAGAATAGGCGGAGCTTCACTAGAGCGCCCCAGCAGGTCAGCGAAGTTGCGGTGCTCCAGGAACTTCCGACGGTCTTCGAACCCTGCTCATGGCACTTGCAGGTACGCATAACCTGCACATGAGAACAGTACGGCTCGAGGGGAGAACCCTCGACCAAGAATGAAGCTGTATTAGCACAAAAACAAAGTGGGAACGTTCGCCGGAGTGGAGCTCCGACGAACGACGAATCGGGCCGTTAACGCTAATTAGCTAAACGAACTACTAAATTAATGGCATAAATGAAACGTTAGGGTTAAAATCTACATAAGAAATGAAAAACGCAGCTCTTATACCTGTCGACGATGGGAGGGAGAAGGACGGTCGCTGGCGATGGCCGCCTGGGTGCACCTCCACCTCCATTTACCACCACGAACCTCAACAGTTATCCCTCTGTCACAGGGAAGCTCTCTTCGGCTGAGGTTGTGGGGTTTCGGAAAAAGAAATGACCAAATTTTTCATGGAGGACGGAGGCATTTATTTATACACATTATGTGCACCCTAATTTGATAGGCCTAAATCGAAGAATCGAAGCTTTGTACAATGTGTACAAGATGTGGACGTGTATGTATGATGATCTGGGAGCAAATCTCAAGAAGGAATCGAGGCTGAGGGCGGAAGTTACATGATAGGACGCGACACATCACTTCAGATGGTGGAGGGGAAAGTTGACCCAAGTCAACCTGCGACCTGACGTGATTGGTCCACGTCAGGTCGCTACAGGATAAGATAACAAATTTATTTAAAGAATAACTATTTAAAAATAGTAAATGATTTTATTATTTTTCGAGTATAAAATAAAAAATGTTTATTATTTTATGTAGTATTTTATTATGATTTTTATTTAATTATCTTGGCTTTATTTATTAGTAGTTAATTTTTATTAGTGTATTCATAGGTATATTCATCTATGTTTCGTGCATTTTTATTTTTATTTTGTACATTTTATTTTATTATGTTATTCTTTTATTTTATATATTTACAATCTATTTTTGTGAGTATAAATATATTTTTGTTTTTTTATGATGTTATTTGCATCTTTAAATAAATAGATAAGTATATTCTATAGGTATATGTATTGGTATTTTACCTATATTTTATGTATATTATTTTATTTTAATGTAGTTTGGTGGATTTTATTTTAGTTTTATATTTTTAATAGAATGTAAATGATATTTACAATATTATAAAAATATGAAAGAGTAAAGAATTAAACAATGTATTTTTCTTTTATAAATATACATATAGAAACATAGGTATTTTGTCTTTGTTTTTACATGAGCTTATTTTATTTTCCTTTTTTTGGGTCTTATTTTGATTTCAATATGCATATGTGTTACAAAATTATAAAATATGAATTTGTAAAAATAATGAATAACGAATAAAATGAATATTTTAGTCGGTAGAATGTCCAATAGGACCCAAAACCTAACTTTTGCACAGTAACTCCAAAAAATATAAAATCACTACCATTAAATACTCATGAAAAATTATATACAATTAGTTTTCTATGTTTTGAGTTTTTAGAAAAGATATGCGTCTGTGAAGTTTGGTTTCTGGCTTTTGTATTCTGTGTATAAATGCACATTGTATATTATTTTTGTATAAACTCAATTTTGTATTTTATTTGCATTATTATTTACAAATTTCATGTTCAAAGTTTCTTTATTTGATGAATAAATAATAAAGAGTAAAATAGGTGTCAAAAATGCATAATTAATGAATAAATAAATGAGGTATTTTCTATATTTTTGGCCCTTATCTCCCCCTACTTTATTCCTTGTCGACCAATTCCATTCTGGACTTGGTCTTTGGGTTAGGATCATAGAATATTTGTAATATTTTTTCCTTTTTCTTTTCTTCTTTTTATTCTATAATTTTGACATTAAAAACCTTATTTTGTTTACAAATAATATAAGAAATAATGGATGCTATTAAGTACAAATTAATGTTATTTACATGTATTTGCTAGGGTTGTTAAGGCCAAAATGATAGAATAAAGGTGATGAAATGGAGA
Organism: Ottelia alismoides; assembly: GCA_037367405.1. NCBI lineage: Eukaryota > Viridiplantae > Streptophyta > Magnoliopsida > Alismatales > Hydrocharitaceae > Ottelia > Ottelia alismoides. The sequence goes on along the minus strand of JAZKJV010003071.1, from coordinate 240,503 downwards.
TTCATCATCTACCGAACCTCGTGGCAAGCCTTCATCAAATGCTATGTGGCCCGAGCCTATGATGAGCCCCGAGTCTAGGCCCCTTATGTGCCCCCTACGTAAGGGCTTAGGCAATTTGCAATGAAGACCCATGAAGTTTTGTTATTCGCATATTTGTCCTTAGGCACCCGCCTCATGTATGCGCCTAGGTATTTTATAGGGAGGCCCTTGTAGCTAATAGAATTATAAAAAGGCCCACAGCATAATGAAAAAATCACAAAGAAGCCCAAACGATTTTTGCAAATTGCAAATAGGTCCCTCTAGGGACCTATTTGTAATTATTTATCAATTTATTTCCTACATTTTATTTACATTTATGCCTATGCATTGTCATTTTCATAACTTGAGAATTGTATGTCCAAATTGCATTGTTTTGTTGTCATTTTCATCCTTGTTTCTTCATATATCTCATGGCATATTTAATTTTCTTTTCTAACACCATTTTAAGTGAAGTGAACTTTTAATGTTAGACGATGACTCTCATTCAAATGCCTTATCATAAAATAGATGTTTTCTCATAATGTTATACTCAATTCGACTCTAAATTCAATTCATAATCCGATGCTTAACTTAAGTGATAATTTTAAGGGCATATTTGTAATAATCATCTGCATACGTAACCCTTACATATAATCATTCATTTTTCTCATGCATCATCTTGTAATTGTATGAAAATTAACTAAAAAATACATGCATCATTTAACTACATTATAAATTGCATGAAAACCTTAGAATTGAGAATTATTTTCACAAGCTCTAAATTGATCAAAATTTGACAAAGAAATAGAGTAGCTCGTGTCCCTGTGTTCGACCTTGGTAGACTTGCTAAGTTATAAATATTCCACAAAGATTGTGCTTTTTTTGAAACATTTTTCGCCTCCTATACTACAATTCCTAATTATTAAAGATGTGGATTCCACGTTCATCAATAGCCCCGGATGCTTAATACCGGTTCATAGATGAAGGGTTGAGATTAGAAGGCTGGAGCGATCAGATGGTTACATCTTTCCATAATCGTGCGGATGATATCAAATCTAGAGCGAGGGTTGGATCAGACGGTCATTGCTTTGAACGAAGAAAAGGGATGAACTTTGACACTTGGCTTCTTCGATCTGAGATATCTCACGACTTCAGGCTCTTCCCTCACTGTTGATGGTCTCACTACGTTCCGAGGAGCATTCCTCATATGATGGAGAGCTTAAAATGGTCCAAGACTCATCGATGGAGGACTAGAGTTCTATCGAAGCTAAGGGGCCCGAGGAACTTGCAAGTGCCTACAATCGCTCAAGATGGAGCCTTGAAGCACATGTACCTGTGCAAAAATGTTAATGGGGTATTGAGGATCTCTCTAAACCCACAAAAATGGAGCTAGACACAATGAAATGGGGGGGGTGGATGACACCTCCGGTGAAGGTTGGCTGATGGGTGCTGAATCGTAAATCTATGCAAGATCTGGTTGAAAAGATGACTCTGATTGATGGAGAAATAATCGAGGAAGGTAGTAGAGCGGTTATGCGGGTTGGAATATTGGGGTTGGATGGTGAACAAAGGGTCAGAGCCTATTGCTCTAACGTACTAGATTTTGGATTTTTTTGATGACTTACATAAAACTAAGAGAAAGAAAGACCACACCTATGCTAAGGATTAAAATGAAAAGCAAAATGAACAAAAGATATGGCCTCACCTGGTCAAGGTTGACCTGGGAAGCAGAACAACTGAGGCATCACCAGGATGGTGAATCCTTCTCAAGAACAACTTCTCCTTGCCTCAGATCGATGAGATCCTCCTCTTGACAAGATGGAGATGCTCTAAAGCTCCAATCCTAAAGGTTATTGTTTGTTAAGAGGGATTAAACTTAGGAAGGAGGGGAAGGTTACTTATTTATAGACAAAGCTGAAAAGTCATCTTTCAATTAGGACTCTGCCCAACTCGAGGAAGATTGATGAAATCTGTTGATCGAGCATGATTTAGGGGACTCCCATCAATAATTTTTGTCCAAAGAGCTTGACGAGAAGATGACTGTCTCGTGCACAAAAAATGGAGGAAAACATGGCTCTTACATGTCTAATGCACGCTTGGGGTCAACACTCCCTGAATGCCTGGGGTCAACACTCCCTGAATTCTTATTGGTCCACATATGCACAAAACGACAAAATAGAAATTAAATTAAAGAAAGTTGAAATAAATTAGTAAATGATTTTATTAAACATTAAAAACATAAAAAATATGTATAATTGAATAAAATAAATTTTGTGATTTTATTTATATTTACAATTGTATCTATTATGTCTTAATTTTTTAATGTTTATTTATAGGTATATTTGCTTATGTTTTACATATTTTATTATTTTGTATTTTTTATACTTATTATCATATTTACATATTTATACATCTAAAGTATAATTAAATACAAGTTTACATATTTTTATTTTATTTATATGTATAAATATTTGTACGTATATACATTATAGGCCCAATATACCTATATATTTAATGTGTTATTTTTTATAGTGTATTTTAATGGTTTTATTTTGTATTTATATATTTAGTATATTTTAAATAATATTTATAATTATTTAAAATAATAATAAGAGAAAAAATCTAATTAATAAAATATATGAATATTATATACATTTATATAGTACAACAGTACCTTAGAATGTCGGTTTTTGTATCTTAACACTATTTTAATGAAGCTAATTTCATTAAATATATAATTTAATTTGGAATACAATGGAGGTGAGTTTATTTCAATTTTTCAGATGGAGAAGATATTGTTCTATGAAGTTCAGGTTGCGATAGTTTTATCTGTATGTCCTAGTTGCATAGTGCATTATTTTTATTGGTAATTATTTTTTAATTATATAAATATTAATATGTAAAAGCTTCACAAAAAATATTTTGTTATTTGGAGTGCGTAACTTAAAGAATAAAATGGTGCAAAAATAGGTATTTACAGTATGAATAATTAGGGTTTCAATACAGTGTATCTGGCCCTTATCTATCCTTACTTTATTCCGGGTCGACCAAGTTAATATTGACTTGATCACGAGGTTCAGAGTCATTCAATATCTTTGATACTTCGTTTATTACTATTTCTTATTGATTATTTTATTTTTTTAATTAAATATATATAATTATGTATTATTTACAGATAAATAATGAATGTTAATTTGTATATGTTAGCATTATTTACAAGTGCTTTGATATGGATTTAAAATTAAAATTTAAGAATAAAGGTAGATAAATGATTATTCATCAGTCATCAACATAATGGTATGCCTAATGTACATACTCATACATATAGTAATACATCTACCTCTGGTCAGAGGATGCATGCCTATATCGTGCACAACATACGACATAGGTCCTAGCTATCTCGATCTCGCTAAGTCAAATATTTGATTTAACACATATGATACCTCTGAATCTCTATTCCAATGAGGAGGACTTGTGATGAATCCATGATTCATCGCCTTTATTATTTCATTTTGGATAAAATCCTTGGTAAAATACACACTAATTCCAACTAATTATCATTCTAACTATAAATATTAATATTATATAATTAACACTTATTTTACCCAAAATAAAAGAATAAAAACAAAAATAAAATAAAATAAGATTGGAGATATGTAATATATACAAACTGATCCTAACCCCGAGATCAGAGTCAATATTGACTTGGTAAGTAAAATAAATAAGTAGGGGGAGATAATGATCATAAAATGCGAAAATATCAAGAAAACAAAGACCAAAAATATAATTTACCCATTTATCACACTATAAATATTTCAACTATTTTATTTATCATCAATACAACTTCAAACCAAAATAATTATTTTAGAAAAATTGTTCACAAAATAATATATATTATTTTATAAAAATATTAGAAAAATAATTCGTCACAAAAATAATTAACCGCAATGAACCATAAAAGCCGACTTACAAAGTTCATAACTATTTATATAAAACTCTAAATGGACCAAACTCATTTTTAAAATCCCTTTTATACCTAGTACTATTTATTAAAAATATCGAAACAAATATTCGAATAAAATCGATGAGTTTTTGCATTTGGAGCCCGTTGTATATATGTATTATATATAGAAACTTCCTGAATTTTTAATTAAATAATGGTAAATCCGATTAACTTAATTTTTTTCTAAAAATATTATAAATAAATATATATATATATATATATTAAAAAATAACAAAGCTAAAATACCAATAAAACTAGAAGCCTCGAAGCCGCTACCTTAATTTTCTGGACCTTATAACTCGGTCGTATGAAATTCGAATTAGGCAAATTCAATCTTAAAATTCGTATTATTTAATTATCTACAAAATGACAATGGTTTTGCTAAAATCAGAGTTAAATGGAAACATGATTTTCGGGTTTGTATTGGTATATTGTACAATGTATCGTAATTTAATATTATTATATATGTGTAATTTATATAATTTATTAATTCTTTAATATTAAATTAATTTAAAAAATTATTCGAATTAACTAATTACTTATTTAGTATTAGTTATTTATTTATTTTATTATTAACTTATGTAATTATTAATCATGTACTTAACTATTTAAGAAATTATTTATTTAATTAAATCATTAATTAATAAGTTAATTATTTAATTAAATATTTCTTAATTAATTTATTTAATATAATTGTTAATTTAATTAATTATTATATTAATTAATTTTTTCTCATTTCTCTTTCCTCTCTCTCTTCCTCCTCTATTCCCTTTCTTCTCCAACCCAAAGCCATTGCACGCCGGTAGTCCTTTCCTCCATCCAACCACCCAACAACCAACTCTTCACTCAACTATCACGCTTACTGGATCCTTCCATTGGTGATCGAACCCCACTACCGTATCCTCCTCTCATCCTCATCTATAAATAGGAGCCCTAGCCCCCAAATCATCGAATCCACCATTTTGATCCTCCACATCTCTGAGTTCCGGCGAGAGAGCGCTCGGTGACAGAGAGTCGCTTCTCCTTCCGTTGAGCAAGGAAGGTGAGGAGCGACAAGACCCTAGCTCCGATGTCACAGTTCCATCCTCTATCGAGACTCCAGCCTCTGCAACATGCCGCGCATCGAGGCAATGACATCCAACAGGCGCATCCGCCGCTCCCATCACAAGGGATTAACCCTATTCTACTTCCAGGAATCATAGCTTCAAATCCTTCAACATTGACGAGGACAATGAAGCACTATCGCTTAGAGCAAGATTACGAAGGGAAGAACATCACTGCATATACCTTCACCTAGGGATCTGAAATAATCGATCCAACAATACACCGCAGACCGGACTGACGCCGCCCGCAAAACGCCTGCATGCAAATCAAACATTTTCGCGCAATGCTGCTACTTGCAGTTAAGAACCACCTTAGCAACCTAGAGATGCGATCGATTCAAGGAGTCCCAATTGCGATCTGAGGAGCACCTCACTGCATGGACGAAACCACCGTTGCTCGAGAATTCCTCCACGCTACAAAGACCTCAGCCGACTATGACCTCTCAGCGGCTTTTGATCGAATGCACCGCTTCCGGAGAAATCGAGTTGGGAAGAACAAACAGAGACCGATCAAATTGCTTCGTCGTTTCCTTTTCTATTCAAGGGTTTGAGCTAATCCGTTAGATAAGCCAATCTAATCTCACGGCCGAAGCCGTGCCGCGCATTAGCACCAGCTTGATTTCATCGCCCCACCGCTGAAGGATACGTACGCAAGTCGCGTGTGGTTCCCGATTTTTTTTGAGATATTGCGTCAACACCCCCTGAATTTTTGCTTCTTCCAAATAGGACCCTTTACAAGTGAGAGAGAAGTGCCAAACACGTTAATGCAGGAGAAATTCCAAACAGGGCCCTTCCAAACAAGTTCTTCTGAGCAAATTGTAGGAGATACCCTTGTATTCCCTTTATTTGCAGCCAAGTCCAGATGGCTAGTCCAGCACGTGGATGAACATGTGACTTTCTGGATAGTTTGTGGAGAGACCCTCGAAGCTTTCCATTTTTACGTCCAAGTCCCGCTTCAGCAGCTGCACGAGGTCAAGCACGTGAGCCATAAACTTTTTGCAAAATCGACCCTCTAGTCTACATTAATATCACACGTACCCTTAGATTCCATAATAATTACATACGCCTTTTTACTGTGTGTATATATATATATATCTATACATATCCTATGTATTAATACATATTAAATAAAATGCAACACATAAAAATAATAAAATACGTATAAATATTGTATTTTACACTATATATAGAATTTAATAAATTTAGAAAATAAAAATACGTTTTAGTATTAAATAAATCCTTTAAAATCCCAAAAATATAACAATCTTTAAAAATTATAAAAAATAGCTACATAGTATTCTACCATATTTTGCACATAAACACAAAAGAAAATAAAATATTGAATATTAAAATCAATAAAAAATTAAACACATAAAAACTTCCAAATATCATAACTAAATAAAGAAAATTAACTAAAAATGTACAACATATCATTTTAAAGATAATTTCATCTACTTTCTAATAAAAATAAAATAAAAATATTTTATTACTGATTTCATTCTTAAAAATTAAAAATTTCTCACGGTTTTAAAAAAAACATCCTTTTCACCATTAAAAATAATATAAAATCCACAAAAATTCTAAAAACCTTCTTAAAAATTCATAAAAATAATAAAACGAATTAAAACACAAAATAATAAAATATTAAAACCAAATAAAAATCCAAAAAATATTTAAAAATAAAATAAAAATTAGGAAAGCCATAAAACCTTAGTTTATACCGTTTAACCCTAGTTTCCAACAGTTTGCCTCCTTGAGTTCGACACTCCCGTGCTTAACTGCTATACACTTAAGTTTAGGAGTATAAATAAAAAAAGAAGATTACCTAAAAATTAATCTTTTCTGGTAAAACTCACCTGGTCGATACAACGACCGTGAAAACTTTTCTCTGATTCTTCGCAGAAATTCAGAAGCTGATTAGGTGTGATTTTTCAACCTACATCAAGTGGTCAGTCGGATATCAACCTTTGGAGTAAGGATTGACATCTTTTTCTCAGGTTAGAGATCCTTTCTTTATAATCATTTGATGGTGCTAGATGAATCATCAATCTAACTCTTTAGATATCAACTTAGCACTAGGATCAATGATCTAACCATTGAATCAACAGTTGTACGATTATCAAGATGATCATGGTACATAGCCCTAATTGTACGAAAGGGCCTTATAAGTGCATGCATCCATTAATCTCAGTCAAGGTGTGAAAATCAATAACATTTATTGATATACAAAATGATTACAATAATATTTTATTGTATAAATGGTTCACCCATAGCTCACATGTTCAAAAAGAGGTACTCTAAAATGTCTTCGAATATTGCTCCTTCCAGTCAATCATCAATCATTAGAGAGATGCCCGCTTGATTTTTCGTCTACCAATAGGATGACGTGAAATGTGAAGAGCCTTTCTAACTTTTAGTTAGTTCCACTTTCTTCTATTTTAGAAGCCCAACCGACCAATAACTTTATGACTAGAATATTATATTAAGAAAAATGCAAAGGCCCACCAAATCAAGAAGGAGATGAAGATTAAAGTCAATATGGTGCAATGAATGCAAGAAGTGCTTCAACTAAGGGATGCACAATCCACTCGTTGTTATAATAATAGTAGTGATTGGAGATCCACTTGAAGTTGAACTATTTGATTGATAATTTCTTAATGCTAAGCTGCATTTAATGTTTCTACATAATAATAATTGAGTAATTTATTTCTTGTACTTCGTATAAACTAATTATACTCCGTTAATTTCGGTAACTGTCGCTTGAATGTTTATTTTAATATATCACTCTCCAAATTCAATTAACTTCATAACAACCATAAACAAAGGTAAAATTGTATATGCTACAACAAAATGCATTATGGTCACATATTTTAATGATAGGAATTTGGTTTGTGACATTAGATTCATATATTAACGTTGTCAATACTCTTGGTCAAAACTCAATAACCACTTCTTGCAATTGACAATTTGTTGCCGCAAGCTTTGTGGTAACCGATTATTTTAGAGTGATGTATGGCGACGATTTTAGTTTAAACATCTAGATGATAGAATTTTTGTTGGCAAAGAAATGTTTGATTGATAGAGAATTTTGTCGATTTAATTTAATTGTCACAAGAGTGTTTTCTTGTAATGTTAGAACAAAAGCAACCCAATAGTTACGCCTTTGTTAGTGTAAGCAGGAAAAGTAGTTATTGTAGCTTTACTCTGTTATTTACTCCTACTACAAGAAAATCGACCTATGACAAGCAATGATTTTAATATTTGTTACAATTTCTTCTAATGTTAAATTATAACAAGTGTTATTGATTGCAAAATTAGATTTTGTTCTTGAAATTAACATCAATCATTGTATTCGTTGCTAAAGGTTCATATGACAATAATTGATCCATTAGATTATTCGATAAAAATTCTATTAATCGCTGTTAAATTTAACAATGAATGGGGAAAAAAGTAAATGGATAACATTGTTATATGATTCGTTGCTATGGATATAGCAATGAATACAATAATTTTGCAACTTTAAGTAGAATAACATTTATTGTTATATATGTAAATACATAACGTATGACAAAAAATGTTAAATTATTTATGCCATAGGTCAATTTTGTTATAATCGCTGTGTAAGAATGTTGCCAATCAGAATATATAACTCCAATTAAATTAGGCCCAGTGTTAACCTCACGTAATGTTTACAATGTTTTCAAAATCGAATTGAAGGCTGAACCAAAAATCTTATGGAAAAGGTTAGATTGAGTTCGACTATGGAACCAACTAATTCAACCTGATAATTACATCATCATTCTTCAAAACGAGATTAAATCAAACCGATGAAGAAAATTGGTTAAATCGACTGATGAAACTGAAATGAACCAAATCATATATACAATACAAACTCCAATATACTTGAAAGAGATATAATTATATAGTCAATGTACATATCTTTCTGCATAAAATATTTTTTCACAACAACATCAAATATTTATTTATTTAAAATAAATACTCTATAACATACTAATAGTTTGATAATATTTAATAATATTTTTTATAAGCAGATGTATGTGCGTAATTGATGAAGACGTAGTTTGTAACTGGTAACCGCTAATCCTGAGTTTAATTACCATTAACAACCATATTTTTAAATAAATTCAAATTTGAATTACGGTCTAATTTAGGTTTAACTTGATTTAGCCGGATTTCAAATAATAAATTGTATAGACGATTTCATCCAAAAAAATCAATACCATTCAAACCGAACAGTAAAACCCGTTAACCAAAAAAAACTCAAACCCGATTCATCGATCGGACTAGTCAGATCGATCGAATTGATTTGGTTTTGATAACACTAATGGGAACCTGCCTGAAACTTATCAATCATACGTTCCTTGATGAAAATATCTCCCAAGTCACATCTGATAAAGGTACGACAATGTTGGTAGGGAGGGCAAGCAACCAATGGAAACACACCGCACCAACGTAGTTCTCAACAAATTAAATTGGAGGACAGGGGCATGTCCTGAGACACTCACGCCTAGCACAAATTAAGAGTAAAGAAAGAAAGGTGTGGTCCAATTCCCTTCACATGTAATGTTCCTTGGACTTGTCTTCAGCCCTCCTTTTCAAGGTATGGATTCATGTATTCATGTGATTTTTACACTCATAACCTTCAGTAATTTCACAATTACAATCATATCCTTGCATAATCGTGAATTATACAAGAGACTGAGGATAGTCACTCCGTCTCACACCTATAACTCTCCATTGATTTAATGTGTTAACTCAACCACATGAGTGAGTTAATCTAATCAATCTACCATCGAACGATTAGGATTAGCTAAAATTTTAAAAAAAAAAGAAAAAAATCCTGCAAAGAGGAGGCGGGCTTGCATACGGGGAGGGGGCATCGTCAACGGAGGCTGGGCACGAGCTCCATCAGCAACAGGGTTGGGGGGGGGAGGGGGGCATCTGAGCAGGGAGGCTGGGCCCTCAACTGTGGGGAGCTTCGAGTAGGAAGGTTGCACGTGGGGCTCCTCGACGACGGGAGGTGGGGGTTCGAAGGGCTCGACGTTGGCGACGATGAGAGGGGGGAGGGGTGCTTCGAGTAGGGAGGCTGGTGCGGGGCTCATCGGTGGGTGAGGGGTGGGGGGTTTGAGCAGGGAGGCTTCGAGTATGGAGGCTTGGCTCCTGGGCCGCAGGGTTACGGGTGGGGGTTCGAAGGAGGAACATTGCTCCCTCAAAGCTCGGCGCTGGCGATGATGCTGGGGAAGGGGGTGCTCCGATGCATGGCCGGGGGGAGAGCGGTGGGCTTCGACAACCTCTACCTCCCAACCCCTCTCAGCTAATGGAGAGAACAATGACATGTGTTGCAAATAATGATAAGTTTTAGGGGTATTTTTGTCCTTTTTAATGGAAATCGTTAAATCTAACAGATATCGCAAATAGAATATAACACGAGGTCATGTCATGTAAGAGTTAAAAATTACTCGAGGTTTCTCATGTAATTCACGATTATGCAGACCAATGATTGTAATTATGAAATTACTCAAGGTTATGGATGTAAAAATCCCTATATTCATATATAGAATGTGTGTAATGGAGCTTCTCCCGTGCCATTTTCAACATCTTTTTATTTGTAGGAAAATCACAATGTATATTCATATATCCATCCTATATGTCATTCCAATTTCATCGGAAATAGAGACTCATATGCCCTCCATCTAGAACAGGTCGATTACAATAATTCTAAGACCACTAAAAGTACATGTTCTAGATGAAAGGCATAGGAGTCTCTGTTTCTGACGAAATTGGAATGACATGTATGAGTGATATATAGATGAATATACATGGTGACATTTTCAAAAAATAACAAGAAATCCCGAAAATAGGGGCGGGACATCACTGTTGATATATATATATATATATATATAACTCATATTAAAAACAAAATTCAAATTCAAAATAAAAATATATGGAATAAAATACCATTTTGGATGAAGAACCATTAGATTGAGATCTAACAGATCTCGTGATGGGTTGATGCATGAAAGATGCACCTCATTGGAAGGGCCTCTCTCTCTCTCTCTCTATATATATATATATATATATGTATATATATATATATGTATATATATATATGTATGCATGTATGTATGTATGTATTACATGTATTGGTAAAATAAGATTGTACCCGGGGAAAGCTAACTTGGCTCCCCCTGTCTCATTTCTCCTATTTTTTATTTTTTGAAAAATACTTCCGTATATTTTTATCATTACATCCCTATATTTTGTCATTCATTTTTTTGTGAAATAAACTCCTACGGTCTCCATCTAGACATGGTCGATTTCAACAACTCTGCAACCGTTAAAAATGATTGTCTAGATGGATGCCGTAGGAGTCTCTGTTTTCCGACGAATCTTGAAGGGCATAATATAGGGATATAGTGATAAATTTCCATGGATTCATTTTTTCATGATGGAGGGTATAAGAGTCTCTATTTCTGACGAAATTTGAATGACATATTAGAAGGATATAGTTATGTAAATCTATGGTGGTATTTTCAAAAAAAATAAAAAAAATGATCAAAAATGGACATGAAGTTTAAGGTTACCTACTTCATGAAGTAGGCTCACTTTTCTCATACACATACATACATACACACATACATACATACATACATACATACATACATACATACATACATACATGGAAAAATGGGTTTGCTCCCTGGAGACAACCAACGAGCTGCTCTCACCATATTTTTCCACATATTTTTTTTGTTTTTTTTGAAAAATATCATCATTTATATTCATCATTATATCCCTCTAATATGTCATTACGAGCTAAAGACTTAAACCATATAGTACTTAGCACGGGTGCCACAAAGAGATATGCTTTTATATCTCGCATTGGAAATCCTCCTTCTTTATTTCTTTATTGTAATACATATACGATCATATGTTGTAGTTAAAGATCGCTTGTATTTTTACGCAAATGAACTAGTAGATGAGATTTTCTTGTCCTTAAAAAAAAAGATAAGATGAAGATGACAGGCTCTTTTCTCCTGAGCATTGCCGATAAATATTTATTCTTTTAACGGAGACTCGCATGCCCTCCATCTAAAACATGTCGATTACATCAATATTGTGACTCTTAAAATTACATGTTCTAGATTGGGGGCATGGGAGTCTCTATCTCTGAGGAAATCGAATGAGATATTAGAGCCATATAGTGATGAATATACATGGTGATATTTTCAAAAAAACAAAAAAAATATGCAGAAAAATGAGGTGGGAACATCCACATTTTCCCCGTATATATAGGGGAAAAAGGAGTATGCTCCCATCCTTTTGTCCCCGTATTTTTATTTTTTAAAAATAAAGTATAATGGAATTTAGATCAGAATATATCATTATGGTGTCATTCTAAATTCGATTTAATTCGAGACTTCTATCACCTCGATCAAGACTGTCAAATTTTCACGATCTCAAGAATTGCTGAAATTGATCCCCTCCAGATTGCAGTGTTGGGAATGTATGTTTTATATGAAATTTAAAACACATATTCCACTTATTATTCGAAGTAAATCTCCTCCGGTTTCATTTCAAAAAAATAAAAAAAATAAAAAATATGAAAAAAGGTGGAAGTATACTCTTTTATGCTCCCAAGGAGTATACTCGTTTAACTCTTACACACACATAGATACATACATGTGTGTGTCTCGAGTGTCCTTTCTCGATTACATATTCCTTTCAACAATGCCCTTATTAACCCAACAGCACACCATCTCCCATGATCCGGAGCTTTCAAGGATTGCACATTTTTGTCATCACGAGAAGCTCTTAAAGGAGCATCCTCCTCAACATGCCGAATCCAACCCGACCTCGGCGTTAAAGAACAAGAAGCTCGGCGTGTTAGATGCATCTATAATGGCGCAGTGCCGCGGAGGCCATGGCATGAGGAGAAGCTGTCCTTGAAGGATGGGATTGTTCCCAACTCGGGACCGCGATGAATGATGATATTGAGGAAAGTAATTGGACCACTGGCCATCAATTTTAATGTACTAACTAAAGCAGAGACATGAAGGGTGTCCCCATGGGTTCGCACTCCTTTGCCTTTTCTACCTCAGGGATCATGGGGATAGATCTAAATTGGACTGGAGAGGGATCACATGGATGCTGCTGTGACATTAACTTCGATGCGGAAGTGGCGTACATCGGTCCCCCCCTCCCCACTAGGACTTGACCTCCATCAAATGTGTCGACTTATTCGTTTAGTTGCAAGGTTGGGCAAAGTTGGGTTGGGTTGAGGTATACCCGTGAATGGTAAACTGTGAAGAGGATTGGGATATTTGGAAGGAGGGATACCTCGAGTTGGGCCAACCCAACCCTGCCCAACCCTGCAACCAAACGGAGCCATAGGACGTATGGACAGAGATTATGTATTGCTGGACATGCAATGCAACTTCGTTTGCTTATGGGGACGAGTTTACCTTTGGTTGATCGCATCTGTAAATTCCGTTTGCCGACATTGTCATCATGGGAAACGCCACATGGTGCGCTTATTTATTTAGCTATGAGTTCCCTATATGTACCTCTATGGTCCATTCATTTGGATAATTTTTTATGGTCATGGACAGAATCAGGGAGCCAAGTATATAATCATTATGCATGCTCAAAAATATAAAAATGTATGTATTTTAGAACGATGCTTTTAAATAGAATTAATATTTTTAAATGAACTCTTTTAATTTTAGTAAATGTAGAATTTAGATCTATTATTAATGTTAGATTTTCAAATAGATTGGTATTTTTAGTGATGATTTTTAAATTTTGATAGATATAATAATTTAAGCTAAGTCTTTCTAAATCCATCCTAAGAAGGTTAAATTATCATGTCAAATTTTGAAACAAAAAAAGTTCATGTTTAAAAGGAAACAATAAAAACTATTTTATTTATAAGGAGCACTAAAAATAATGGGAGAGATAAATAAACTCGAATACAATTTTATATCAAATTAGTTTGATACTTTGGAAGTGGTTGGATAAACCATATAAAAGAAAGTAAAATTACGGGAGATAAGATTCGAACCATGATCTCCAAAATAGTAACAGTGATACTCTACTCCTTTACCATTTAATGATTTTACAACCTTTCTCTAACATTGATTATGATACATTTAAGGAGAAGGCGTATTAAACTCTTAAAACATTGTACAAGTGATATATAATAATCATGGAAGCTCATGATTCCTCCAATAATATATACGAGTTCCGCCCCGGGCTATGACCCACTCATTTGGATAGTTAAGATGAGAAATCTCCCGACTTTCCTTTCTTGATTGTGTTTCTTCGTTTTCGAAATAGTTATTTTCCTTTTCAATTTCACACATTTTCCTGTTATACTTATCCCTCTCCCTTTAAGCATTGATTAATATTTAGCCTCTAAAGTATATTAATTGTTCGATGAAAACTATTACTTATATATATATATAATAGCTATTCCTTATTCCACAAATGTTACTTCTTTTACATCCAAAAAAACAAAAAGTTGCCACAATACTTGACATATTTGGGGAAGTCTCGGGCCTCAACATCAACTACAACAAGTCATTACTTGTTCCCTTTGGTTTGACAGGCGAGGAGGAGACAGCATGTGGGATCTCACTCGGATCCCAGAGGAGTGTCCTTTCAATTAGCTATCTGGGGCTACCACTAGTTAGTGGACGTCTTCGGCAAACAAATTGGATGCCAGTGGTTGAAAGGATCGAACAAAGACTTGTAGGTTGGCATGCGTCTTGCCTATCACGAGGGGGGCGCCTGATCCTTCTGAAGAGAGTATTATCTTCCATTTTGATCTTCATTTTGTCTTTTAGGCTTCTTCCTATGGGGGTTCGTAGATGCTTGGAGACCTTAATGTGACTAT
This sequence comes from Ottelia alismoides, assembly GCA_037367405.1. Taxonomy (NCBI): domain Eukaryota; kingdom Viridiplantae; phylum Streptophyta; class Magnoliopsida; order Alismatales; family Hydrocharitaceae; genus Ottelia; species Ottelia alismoides. The sequence goes on along the minus strand of JAZKJV010003071.1, from coordinate 225,460 downwards.
TCTTTTAGTCGAATACAGGGAATACCCCTGGGATTCCATTGATTGGATGGCGGACTGTTATGCTCTCTGAAAAGGATGGTGGTTTGGGTGTCCTAGACCTCGATACGATGAACAAAGCACTCCTGGCAAAGTGAGTGACGTGCATTTGGGGAAATGGTTCTGATCTTTTGTGTTCATTAGTGCGAAAGATCTATGGGGTTTCAGAGACTCTCTCTTGGAGATGAGACCAGGTGTGTTTGCCATCAATTCGTGGAGGGGAATTTGCTCCATCCTCCCTCAGATTTTATCATCTATGCGACCATGTCTTATAGTTGGGGATGCATTTCATTTTTGGTTGGATGATTGGTCTGGGCATTGGGCTCTTTGTGATAGCTTTCCAAATGTGTTTGCTTTTGCAGTGAACCAGCACGGGCGAGTAGGTGAGACATGGCTTGATGATGTCTGGTCACATAGGTTTCATGTAGAGCTTTCGGAGCATCAGACGGTAAAACTCTTGAGATTGAGGGAGTTACTCGTTCGGGTGAGGATTCCCACAATCGGATGCGACCATTGGACTTGGAGATATGGTCAATTTTGGGTGAAGAAGGCATATAAAGTTCTTCATTCTTCATTTGTTCTTGATCCTGGCATAGCTATGCCAACCTTGAGGCAGATTTGGACTTGAAAGATTCCTCGTAGAGTCAAAGTTTTCATGTGGCTACTAGGTAGGGAACGGATCATGATGGGCGCACATCGGACCAGATTATTCCCCGAAGCTAGTGATTCATGCCAGCGCTGCACGGATGGTATCGAGGACATTGATCATATATTTTTTACCTGCTCAACATAGAGAGAGATTTGGGTGGAGCTTGCACTCACCTGATGTCGAGAATTCTATATCCTTTTGGGATTCAATTGGTACTCCCCACAAATTGCAATCTTCTTTGACGATTTATGCAGTAGTCATATTGTACGCAATTTGGCTTGCAAGAAATAATGTAGTCTTTCGAAGGGAGAGAATGTATGTGGAGAATGTTCTTGAACATGCCAAGATCCTTCGGGACTCTTGATCCTTGTATTTATGATACATAACTTGTGGGTATAAAGTTTTTGGGTGCTTGTCTTCGCGGCTTTGCACCTTTTTTTCTTAAAAAAAGAAACAAAGAACAAGAATGCTCGCATTTATTTCATTTTATCCCAACATCAGGAACAAGTCTTCTTATTCATTATCCCAACTCCTTATCCATCCCGCTTGTTCTCCAAAAGAGTGATATTAAATTCTGAATTAGGAAATCTTAATTAAGGGTTTTATAACGTGATGTTTAGAATGCAAAACTTTAAAGTGCAAAGGATGAATCCACGAGTTGGGGAAATACTATTTTGATAACTTTAGACTTAAATATCATAGTTGATGTAAAAAAGTCTAATTAAATTCAAACTCAATATACTCAAGAGCTAATTTTCCTTGATAATAGCTCCGTCTACATCCGATTGTTGCAGACGGATGGAGTTGAGGCCAATTTATTAACGAGGAAAGTGCTACTCAAGACCATCAAATTGTTGCTAACCTGGAAGTAGGGTGGGTATTTGACTGGTTTGGATGGGTCTGAGTTATCCGATTTGGGTTGAATTCGATTTGGGTTGCAAAAATGAAACCCATCACCCAACCAAATTAGATTGGGTTGACATGTTTGGGTGACCGGTTTGGGCCGATGGGTTGGGTGAAAACCAAATTACCTATATGAAAAATTTTGTAAATTGAAGGTCAAGTAATGATTGGGCCATTGATGTACGAAAAAGATGTCAAAATAAGCATGTAGTAAGATCAATTTAAAGAAGAAGATTGGAAGAATATATTCAACATGGATGAAGAAAGTTGGGATATGTTCAAGTTGATATGGAATTGTTCAGTTAAGATTATGGGATTTTCAAGAATAATTTATGTCAATGTTGTAAAAGTCACATGACTAGCCCGACTAGTAGGTCTGACTAGTCTAGTCAGTGGGGTGTCTGACCGAGTACTGACTAATTCTGATTGGGTCTACTGTCAACCATTTGCTTGGAGATACCATATTTTCTATTTTTTTAAAAGCAAACTTATTCTAGTGTGCTTAATGTTTTATTTAGATCCAATTACTTCTTTTGATTCATTATGATAGTAAAATAATATATAAGTCTAGACAAATATATTGTAGTATATGTATAAAAATGACATATATTTAAAAAATCAATGCTGATTAAAGCTCGATTACATCCGATTAATCGTCCGAGTACTGATTAATCCTTAGTCAATGACCCAACCGACCAAGTACCGACTACCGACTTTTGCAATCTTTATTTATGTTACCTAAGTCGATAGGGATTGGAGCATAGTTGTGCAGTAATAAGGTATGCTCTCACTTGTTTATAGTATATAATGATGACATTAAGGATGATAGAGAAAAAATAAAATATATTGAGTACAATACATAATAACAACTGAAATAATGTTTAGTGAGATAATGTTATTAACAAGTTGATAACTTGGATTGGAGAATTCGAGTTGTACATTAGAAATATATATGAGCTTAGAATTATTGATATTGTATATTAAGTACATATTGGTTGGGTTGGGTGGGATTAAATCTTTTGTCATTCAAAGAAGTAGTTTGGGTTATTTGGGTGGTTGGGTGGAAGACATTAAACTCACCAATCGACCTGATACCCATTGAAGGAATATGGTTTGGATTCAACCCGACCCAAAACCTAAATGACTCAAATCATCCTGACCCATTTTCAACAATTTGGTTGGGTTATATGGGTGGACCCATGGGCACTCCCACCCCTACTTGGAAGACTGATATTGTATCGGTCACAGCTAACTAGAGATGCAAACAAGCAGATATGGATATGGATATATGTGCTACCATACTCCTAACTGGGTATGGATATATGTGCTCCAAGAATAAGGGCGATATACTCATCCCCTTCCATTTCTTTCCTCGTACGACTACCCCCCATGCATCTCTCTCCATTCTTATTACTTATTCCTATCTTTATAAATCTACGTTACCTACACTTATTTCACTTTATTCCATCTTATTCATATCCTTCGAGCCGAATATGAATAATACCATATTCGACTCCCTTTCCTCTTTATATAATGTGTCTCTCTACATATACATATGTAGTTAAGGTGATCTATAAGCAGGAATGGTAACCTTACTTACTTCACATCCAATTTTTGCAAATTTTTTATTTTTTTTTTGAAAAATGCCACCATGGATTTTCACAATTATATCCCTCTAATTTGTCATTCAAATTTCATCAGAAACAGATACTCCTACGGCCTTCATCCAGAACATGTAAAATACAGCAAATTTGTGACCTTTAAAAAATGAATGTCTGGATGGAGGCCGTATGAGTCTGTTTCTGACGAAATTTGAATGACATATTAGAGGGATATAATTATGAAAATCCATGGTTGCATTTTTGAAAAAAAATAAAAAATTTACAAAAAATGAAATGTGAAGTTGGTAACCTTGCCTACTTCACATCCAATTTTTGTATTTTTTTGTATTTTTTTATTTTTTTTAAATGCCACCATGGATTTTCACAATTATATCCCTCTAATATGTCATTCAAATTTCATCAGAAACAGAGACTCCTACAGCCTTCATCCAGAACATGTAAAATGCAGCAAATCATAATAATTATACCCAAAAAATGTGAAAGAAAGTATAAAATATGGTGAAAGAATGTATAAATTTATATTAAATATGATCAAAAATAAATATGCATCTATATTTATATATGAAAACAGAGATACATATACGAATATTTGCAGATGTTCAATGTGATATCCATTTCAGTGTCCATTTTAAAACGAGTACGGATACATATGTCAAAATTTTTATAAAACAGATACAATGACGGATCAGATGCTGACGAATCCATGATTATAAGAAATGTTTGAAATACAAGTTGGTAAAAATTTTCGACCATTCTGGTGGTTATTATTGTGTCCACAAGAACTCAGATCTAGGCGTAAGTAAGACGACCATAACAAGTGAATGTACACGGTCGACCATTAACTAGAGAATTCCTCCTCGATAGCAACGACGGATCTTCTAATGTACGGTGTTGAGAATAACGATATAAACGATAACCAAAAGATTTAATCGTATAGTTTTATATAACATCAAACAGATCTCCTAAACAAGTGAATCCACATATTTAATTATATAAATGAACTAAAACTAAATTTGAGGATGTCAACGCTGAGTCCAACACACTGCACTAAAAACATGTTATGCAATTAGGGATGTAATTAGATATGGATATGTTTTTATCTGACCATCACTGAATATATCCATTTTGAAGACATATGAATATGTATTTTACAGGGAACATTAGCTCAATTATATATGTATTCATTTTTTTATGGATGTGGATACGGATATGTATTTTTGATTTTGGTAGATATAGATACGGTTATGAGTTTTCATTTTTTTTATAAATATAGATATAGGTACGGATACCATTTTCAATTTTTTTGAGGATATAGATATGGTTATCAATCTTTCTGGTGGATACTTATACCTGTATGACTAGTTTGTGTATGTATATATCATAAACATATATCAATGTATATATAAATAAATAGTTAAATATATTATAAGGTTACATGTACTATAATATATCTTAAAGTCAATTCTAATTAGGGATGAGCATTGAGTTGGACCGGCCCGGCCCATCCCGAAGCCCAACCCAAAAAGTCCAGCCCGGCCCAGGCCCAAAGGAATATCGGACCAGGCTTGGGCCTATTATTTAGGCCCAAAAATTTTTTGGGCCGAGTTCGGCTCGGCCCAGCCCGACCCGACCCAAGGACCCGGGCTGAAGAGGGCCCGAATCCTTTCTTACATCCTACATGCACGAAAACTCCCATCTATTTCATGTGCACTCTCTTCTTGTATCATGTCTTCATACGATGTTTATAAATCAAGAAAGTCAAGCGTGTGACATGAGTTGATGATCAATGTATTTCATTTAAGAATTAATTTTCCTTAATTAGTATTTGATTTAGATTCTTTTGGTTATTCTTGAATTTGTTAGTATTTATTTTTTTCAATCGGAACATTTTCTATTATTGTACATTTATCCAATATGGGTCTTATGCCTAATTTTTAACATATAGGATCTGGTGCACCTGTTATTGTTAACTTGGTAAGTTTGGTTCACTCTTTCAATTTCTATAAATGAGGGACATTCATGGTATCTACCATTGAGTGCACATGTGTAAAATGAGAAATTTTCGGATTTGGTAGAATTGAATTTTAATTATTTCATAAGTATTATGGTACATGTTTTAATCAAATTTGGCTTGGTGTAACTTGAGTTGAGATTAACTTGAATCAAAATAGCCAAAGTTAATAATATCTAATTGGAAGATGGACTGGCCAAAGCCCGGCCCAAAGGAATTGGGTCGGGCCTAGGCTTGGCCCGAACAAAAAAAATTTTGCGGGCCTAAGCCTAGCCCACGGTCCGAAATTTTTAAGCGGGCTTGGGCCTGGGCCCTTCAAAGCCCGGTCCAGCCCGGCCCATGCTCATCCCTAATTCTAATACAAGAAGGAAAAATATAGGGTAAATTACAAAATGAGCTCCAATTATACTACAAAAATTATGGCTCCACTTTTTTGTTTATTTAGCTCATACATGGTCTTAGGTACTGGGTAACAGAGAATCTCGTTGGAGTTAAGCTCATGCGATGGTGGACCACTCCTCTTCTACCCTTCTCCTCGCCGGCACCCAGCAGGTCTACCTGTTGTCATCAGGAGTCACGTTCACTTAAGAGATTCGGGTTACGGGCAAGAGTGGGATCAAAAATTGGAAGGAAGGTGGAGGGTGGTTTTTATAGAAATGGTAAAGAGGTGATCTTAGGAAGATGATTGTGTGTAGGGGGCGATGGAGGTTGGTGAAACCTATGGGTGTAGCGAGGTGGAGATCAACAAGGTGCAGACTTTTGATGAAGAAATCAAGGCGAAAAGATGTGAGGAAGATGGAGTAGAAATGGGGAGAAAGTGAGAGGCTCAAAATGTTCTGGCATACGTAGAGGAGTAGGTCGTGCGAGGGAGCTGTTGACTGGCCAGGTCAACATTCCTCCACATCTAATTATCCACCTTAGTTCATGTCAAGACAAAACAGAAATAAAAATAAAATTAAAATAGTAAATAATTTTATTTAAAAATACTCAAAATATTAAAAAAAATATTTATTATTTTATAAACTGCTTTATGGTGATTTTTATTTTTACAACCTCATTTTTTATAAGTTAATATTTGCATGCACATATTTAGGTATATATACATGTATTTTGTGTATTATATGTTTATTTTTTATTATATATAATTCCATATTTACATATTTCATATTTATATAGTATTATTAAATATTTATTTCCATCTTTTTATGATATTTTTATAATTTTATTTATATGTATAAATAATTACATGTGTGTATCTTATTAGTATAATATACTATTTTTTTACTTTATTATATATTTTGGGTATTTTATTTGCTTCTTAATTGTATTTATGTTTTTAATAAGTTTTATATAATATACATAATTATTTAAAAATAAAAAGAGAGTAAAAAGATAAAGAATAAAATAATCGATTATATGTACAGATTCCCCAATACAATAGTACCCCAAAAGCCAGCTTTTGTATCTTAACTCCATTTTCAATGAAAAACTTCATTTGATAGATAATTAAATTTGAAATACAACGGAGGTGAGTTTGGTTCAATTTGCGTCACATGAAGTAGATATTGATCAATGAAGTTTGGTTTGTGGATTTTCCTTTTTTGTGAACCAAGTGCATTGTGCGTGATTTATTTTAGTAATTATTTTATAATTTTCTATATATTATTATGTACAAATTTTATGTTGTTTACTTTATTGTTTGAGGTGTGCATAATTATAAATAAAATGGTGGGTTATTGATTATTTATACGGTATATTGTATACAAAATAATTAGGCATTCTTGGGATTTTTGTACAAGATATGGCTATTATCTCCCCATACTTTATTCCTGACCGACCTAGTCAATACTTGACTTGGTCTCGGGGTTCAGGGTCAGTCAGTACCTTTGATACTTCATGTATTTTTCTTTTATTTATTTTTTTATTTTTGTTTTAAATACATGTATTTACATGTTAATTACACATGCATGTGAGTCGATAATTCATGAAAATTGGTGGTATTCACAGGTTTTTTACTAATGCTAAAATCAAAGAATAAAAGTAGATGAACGAGTATTCATCACCCCCCAAAAATGGGAGTCTTTTCGGTTCGATGAAAAAACACCAATGATTCTGCCTCGCATCAAGTCACATTCCAACCACTCATCTGAATCCACTCCTTTTTTCCCATTGGTCAAATCCCTTGACAATTGTCATTCAGACGAGTATAGTAATCCCTTATGGAACCCTTTTACTGCACTAGTGGGACCCACCCTTCAGCAAAACCCTTGTCCTCCTCCCATGATGCAGAAATCCTCATCCACATCCTTTGTCCCTACTCAACTCTAATCCTCAACGATGCATCCTCACCCTCTCGCAGCTGATCTCACATCCAATCATCATAGGAAACCCCCATGAACTTCGGTGTTGTCTTCACGAACAAGGATTCAAGAAGAGGCATGTGTGAGTAGTATACACTCAAGATTCTTCTCTTTCTCAAAGGCATGAAATTCTAAAGGTACTAGTCTCTCCAAATGTGACGCTCGTTGATATGGATTATTTGTTTACACAGTACTCGCAACATGGTATTTTTAATTAATTGCATTAGATTACTGAAAATGAGGGAAATTTTTTCACGGTTCAAATGGCATTCACAATAATGATAAACAACCACAAACCTAACAAGTATGTCAGCAAATTCACATTTGCATTGATTTCCATATATCTATATATATTGTACATGTATCCCAAAATATAATAGGAGAGAAGGAAAATTATTTACATTATCATGAACAAAAACTATAACATGTGTACAGTTGAGAGTATCTGCAGAAGCTCAGAGTCAACTGTCACTCTATGGTGATGCAGGCACCTTACCTGCCAAATATGTTAGGAACAAGAGATATATCAATAAATATTAATATAATCAAAATTTATTAAAAATAAAACAAGTATTTCAGTGGTTTCAAAAAGAAGCAACTAGATAGGGTTTGACATTTAAAATTTAATAAGCTACTTGCTTGAAAAATGATTTTCAAGTTTCTTTGTATGTATATATCCCCTAATCACACCTTAAATTACCGATATATATATATATCATTTTCAATTATTAATTATATGATTCATATGTAGGTTGTGATCTTTTTGTCATATATAACTTAGTTGATGGATCTTGGGATTGTAGATGGTGAGTCTCTGATCTAATCTTTTTGTATGTGTGTGTGTGTGTATCAAACTCTCAAGCCTAGTGGATAGTATGTGGTCTTGATCTGAGTATGACCTCATACTATGACTCGAAGGCGTGAAGAATACCTTAGGTTTGAAGTACCTCCGTAGGCATGTGGTGGAGTATAATGCATCCTAACTAAGTTTCCAACATGTCTCCTATCTTCTCGTGATAACTATAGTAGTATTTCTAAGATCTGATTAAATGTCTATGATAAATGACTGGTGATGATTAATGATTTCTGTATCAAGCTCAACTGTAACCCATTCTCAATTATAACCCAACTCAGCTGTAACCAACTCTCAACAGTAACTCATCGTTAGGACCTACTGGTGGAACAGTATCAAAACTCAAGCGGTGAGGAAGTCTCCTAAGAAACTCTTCTATCTCGCCCTCTAAGTGGAAGTGTGGTCCAGTAGAGGGCTAGGCCTACTCCTAAACTATGCCCTTGAGATAGGTGGGAGAGACCATCCAGAAGAGTCACTCCAAAAATCGACCCGACCGGTACTGGCAAACAAGCTCGCACAGAAAAACCAAAACCGAGGGTCCCCCAACCTATGCACCCTAAAAAACACGTCAGCAAAACTATTCAAAAACCAAGGTCCCAATGAAGCGCAAAAACACCGCACGCTCTCTTAAAAAATGTAAGGAGGACTGGGATCCTAGACCCACGTACTAGGTAACCACTGTCAGATTTGGATTTCCTATCTCTCGCCCAGTTGAGGGTCACTGCGCCCTCGCATGGTTAGGTGTAAGGGTCAACATGACTGACACTATTAATTATCAGTCATCACTAATGCTCATCAAATCATATAACTTTGTTGACATCCATTGACAAGCTAAAATGTGTACCCCAGTCGTATGATCTACTATAGTATGAGGCATACATCTAGTTTTCATTTAAGTCTTGATGCCAAGAACACTATATATATATATATATATATATATATATATATATATATATATATATATATATCCTAAAGACAAGAAATCACATAGACAAGCACTCTCATAACTGATTATTCATGTTGTTGGACTTCTTGATTGGAGCCACATGCCAAAGTTTATGATGGTGAAACTGATGTTTGAAGTTAAAGATCTGGTTTCAAATTCCTCATAATAGGGAGATATTATGAATTCAGAAGTTGTCATTTTTTATGATGGAGGGTCTGATTTAAATATTTACTTCATAACTAAAGCTGTTGTTTCCAACGGATAAACTCGGTTCAAATTTTTAGTCTTAACGAAGTTAAAGCCATTTATTCTATCTTCCTTCTGTTCAAATTTTTAGTCTAAGCAAAGTTGTTTAGTTTATCTTCCTTCTTCAAAATTTTAGTCTAAGCAAAGTTGATATAAGATACATAGTTATTCCAATCCATTCCCCATCTTCTCTTCCATAAACTAGAGTAGACAATTAAATTGAGTCAAAGTAGCAATAACATTATAATATAATTCTCAATGGGACAAGACCCTATGTAGGAAATCTAATGTATTCTCTTGGAGAGATGAAATGATTATAGCAGAATTGGTATGACTACAATCACCACTAGATGTTCTTTAGCCTTGTGCCATAGAGCATCTGCCACGTGTTGACCTTTTGCATTAGGCATTGACAAGAGCAAATATACGTGATGGATGGAAAGTTTTCCTGCAAAGCCAATACCTAGGAGCTTTAAAAAGAGTTGTGAGATGTAGGTCCGGCAATCTTTAAAAGCCAAGGAACTAAAGTAACTCTTAGGGCATGTTTGGTTACTGGGTTGAGTAGGGTCGGGGTATCCACCTGTGAATAGTAGCTATTTTGGAGGGTCTGAAGCGTTGGAATGATAATTGTGATGTGATTTGATATTAATTACGTGTAATAATAATCTTTTTAATGATTACAATATGTTTTTTATGTTAATAAATTTTTTTGAACATGGTTAAAAAATATTAAACCAAAAAAAATTGTAGAGTCAATACAAGTAATCCCAACCTAGGAATGCAGGGTTGGAGCTAGAGGTATGTTAGGGTACCTCGGTGTACCCTAGCAACCAAGCAGGTCCTTAAGAGCTATAAATAGCCCTCTTTACATTATTTTATTTTTTGTATACACACCTCAAATAATAAATTAATCTACATAAAACTTGTACAAAATAATGTATAGTAAATTACAAAAATAATTTCTATAAAAAATAACACATTGTGCAGCTAGGACACGCAGATGAAAAAGCCACAAACCGAATTTGATAGACCAATATATTCTCCATACAAGCTCAAAATTCATCAAACTCATATTTATTGATCATAAAATTAAATTATCTATTTAGTGAAGATGGTTTCATTGAAAATGGAATTAAGATACAAAAGCGGCAATCTGTGGTCCCATTGTATTATATACATGCACATTTTATTTATTTTACTTATTCTTTGTAATTTTACCTTTTTTATATTTTTAAATACTTGCATATATTATTTCAAATATATCAAAATATATAACACAAAATAAAAGTGCTAAAAAATACATTAAAATAAATAATAAATTAAATATGTAGGTAGACTATACCTATAATATATATACCTCTATTTATTTAAGTATATAAATAAAATAATAAAAATAAAATAAAAATATGTAAATACGTATTCAATATATCATAAATGTATAAAACATGTACATATAGTAATAATATTAAAAATATGAAACAAAAAATGCTTAAAATATACATAAATATACCTATATTTAAACTTTTAAAAATTAGCACCTAATAAACAATATGGTAAAAATAAAAAAATATCCATTTAATAATACATAAAATAAGAAATATTTTTTAACTTTTAATTAATAAATCATTTATTATTTTAATTGATTTTATAAGGGAATTAATCTCTGATTTATCTTGGTTGGTCCATATGGACCAACCAGGGCTCAATGATTGTTGACTTGGGTCAACTATACCTCATCCTAGTTGCCCTATCACAGCCAATTCACATCACAACTTCGTCGAATTTTCCCAAAGTATCTACTGTTCTCTATGCTTTGATTCTTTACGCAAAAGCCTCACCTATGCATGGTCATTCACGTCCATCCTTTTGCAAAGTCAATTGATCATCCAGCCACTCAAATTTCCTAGCTCAATTACCCCTCTTCACACATCTATAAAATGAGTCTAGATCTTCGACCCAATTTTTAATCCCTCTTTACAAACCTTTAACCCCTTGGATCGAAGCCTGGAGTAGTCCTTCGTAACATGAAGCGATTCCCATCGAATCACAACGCGAAGGAAGGGTGTTTGAGGTTATTCAAGCCCTCGTCAAAGCTCATATGTGTGAGTTTTGCTCCCAGGCCTCCTAAGTCTGGTGAGCGTCTATTTACGATCATTTTCTTTTTGTATTTTCGTTCTCAGCTTATCTTTCTAGTTTATTTCATTTAATTTCATTTAATTTCTTAAAAAATTAAAAAAAATCATACACTAGAGATTGGAGCTCCAACTTTGTTCATCGTGTATATCTTCTGTTTCTACCCACATGGACCACCTCCCTTCATCCCTCATCGCGTTCTCCACATTCTGATCCATCTTCCATCTTGGTCCTACAAGGATCAGGCCCAATCCAAGCTCCTCCACTACCCTCACAGGAGCTCGCTACCCCTTCATTCAATCATGCATTGCAACTTCGAGAAGGGGCGAGAGAGTCGGTCTCGGTTCCTCTAACTTGTTGGTGTAGGTGAAATGACCTGAGTGCCCCATATTTGGGCTAATCAACTCAAGAACACCAGTCCCATGTCCATTTCCTTGTCTCGAGCTCCACGCCTCTATCAGTGAGGCCCAAACGTTTTTGAAGGTTCCTACTGATGCGCAAGGCTTGCGAAAGATTTTAGGATTGGCGTTAGCATCTCAGGTGCCCATAGAACGAAGATTCGATCATTTGAAGCGGCCCATGTGCTTTGTTCTTCCCTAACCATCCAAGGAGCTTCAATGTCATTGGATCAAGAGCACTTTTCAGATAGCAACGGTACTGTTGGATCGAGGAGCCATGTCCATCATTAGATTAGGTTTCGATCGAGCCATGACTGTCCATCCACGAACTAGCATCCTCTAATCGTGGTCGTTCGCACTTAAGTGAAGCCACGTGGAAGCGCCTCAACCGCTCATCTCAGTGCCTTAGGGGTTAATAGTAAGAGCCCCAACTATTTTTTTATTAAATATTTGGTCATGTAAATATTTTGTTATGTAATATTTTAAGTAAAAATTACAACTAGAACCCTAATCTTTAGTGAATTTACATTTTGGTTCAATCCACGTCACCTCAGGTGTCGTCCCATGTGAGGGGCTTTGGGAAAGTTATATTTTGTATCTTAAACTTATATGGCTTGTTATTAAATGACTTGTTTGTTTCTATTAATTGCAAAAGGTCATTGTAATATGCAGCTTTTCTTTCTGTGTTTATTTATTTTTATAAATATTTTTATGAGTGCGAAAATTGTGCAAAAATTAATTCAAGTGCATGCTACTATGCTTGATGACATATTTTTCACATGCCATTTTGATAAAATTTTAGGGATTTTATCACTTGTGCTCCTCCGAGATATCGCAATATCAGTAATACCCCTATCTTTTTGGTAATATCAGTTGTGCCCCTAACTTCTTGCTCCGTCACCAGTTATGCCCTTCCGTCAGATTGACCGTCAAAAAATTAAAATAACCATGGTTTATTCAAACCATGGTGTGGTTAAGAAGGGTATTATGGTCCATACCCTTCTTCATCTTCTTCCTCCTCCATTTGCTCTTCTTCCTTCTATTCATAATTTCTCTCTCTTACTAAAACCTTCATACATCCATCGAATCTCTAAAATTTTTTCATTTCCACGGACATATCACTCGTTACGGATCAAACGATGAATTTTATTGAATTTTTGGATGACTTTTAATGAATCAATTAGTCAAAAATTTATCAAAATTTAACAAAAAAAAACTCAACTTCTTATGAATCTTGGGGTGACCTGGGAAGAACATGTGGTACGGGAGGGACACGAGGTAGGTCGCGATGGCGCGGGGCGCAGGGACGGGGGAGGAGGGAGGGGGCGCATGGGTCGCGGGGGCGCGAGGTGCAGCGGCGGGGGGAGGCAGGGAGAGGGCGCAGGGGTGCGGGGCCTGGGTCGCAGGGGCTCGGGGGAGGAGGGAGGGAGCGGGGTCGCGGCGGTGCGGGAGGGGCGCAGGGGTCGCGACGACACGGGGGGTCGCGGGGGCGCGGGGCGCAGGGGCGGGGGGAGGCAGGGCGAGGGCGCAGGGGGCGTGGGGCCTGGGTCGCAGGGGATCGGGGGAGGAGGGAGGGTGCGGGGTCGCGGGGGCGCGGGGGGAGGAGGGAGGGGGCGCAGGGGTCGCGACGGCACGGGGGTCGCGGGGATGTGGGGCGCAGGGGCGGGGGGAGGCAGGGAGAGGGCGCAGGAGCACGTGGCCTGAGGCGCAGGGGCGGTGGGAGGTCGGGGCTGCAGGGGGCGGGGCTGGGAGGGGGTGCGGGAGGTCGGCGCTGGGAGGGAGGTCGGGGCGGAAGGGGGTGCGGGGCTGGGCGGCACGGGGCAGGAGCAGGGGCGGGGGCAGAGAGGGAGGAGGAGGAGATGGAGGTGGAGGAGGAGGAAGAAGAGGATGGGGAGGAGGAGGAAGAAGAAGATGATGAGGAGGGTGTAAAATGACCTCCTAACCTTTTTTTTAAGTAATTCCGCTTATGTCCTCAAAGTTAACGGTCGTTTGCACTGTGGATGGACGGTTACTGACCCGAGGGGCACAGGTGATAAATTATCAAGTTTTGAGGGGCACAACTGATATTACCAAAAAGATAGGGGTATAACTGATATTGCGATATCTCGGAGGGGCACAAGTGATAAAATCCCTAAATTTTATATTTATTAAGATACAAAAAACATATTTTTACTCTATTTAAGTCTTAAAATCCAGAAATAAAAAACCACTTTTAAATATTACCAAAAATATATCAGCTACATTATTGCATTATCTACCTCATAACCAAAAATCACTAAAAAATAGAAAAAAACTTAAAAATTACAAAACCCTAAAAGAACCGTAAAAATCAATAAAAATTCTTGAAAAACTCAAAAATAATATTTTCTATTTTTGTTTTTATTATATAGAATTTATTAAAAACATTTGGAAACTTTATGAACTATAATCTATTTTTAAAACCCAAAATAATTTTAGGCATTTAATATGTGCATTGTTTTTCATATTTTATTACTTTAAAAATACATAACAATTAGCAAAAATTACACAAAATTATCAAATTTATAATAAAATATTAAAAACACAAAAATATTTATTGTTTGTATTTTGCGTATATTTATGTTTTTATATAAAACTCTATATATATTATATATTACTTATATTACTTATAATATTTACTATATTATTATTGTATATAAATATACATTATATTTTTAAAATTAAAAAATATAAATTAAAAATAAAAAATATAAAAAATCTATAATTAAAAACCCACAAAAATCAGAAAAAGCTAAAATTACAAAACATATATATTTATTATAGATTATTTCTATTACTAATAATTATGCATATATCTTTCGTTGTTCTTAGTGATTTGACCCCTATACTTGCATACTATAGACACATTTTGTAGGATATAATAAATTTCACGTCACACTTTTTTCATTGCATATATTTACTTATGGGTTGATTGTTGACTTATTCGGATTGTTTGAGTACCGAGTGTCGAGAGATTGCTAATACATCGATTGGTGGATTCAACTTGTCGGACAATACATGCTCCTCCAAGACCGAACGTTAGGTATCTCGAGCGAACCGACTAATGAAATTGTGTCGTTGCCATGGAGCAACACGTAGGATAATGTATATAGTATGTTTATTTTCTTATATATCGGTCTTTGTATTTCAATAATTACTTTATATATTCTAATCATCTTTCTCTGTTGAATTTTTTGTGAGGGCCCACTATGTGAGGATGTACTTCTAGGGGATAGAGGCAGCCAAGCAGAGTAGAGATCGACTTTCTTTGCTGAGCCGGTAGGAGAGAGCGGTAAAGCCGACTAATGAACCGAGCAGTGTAGAGTAGCAGTAGAATAGATTTCATTTTCTTCTGTGAGAGAGAGACTTTTATATAAGTTGTAATAATATAGGTGGACACTCAGGGACATTTAGACTTTTAGCAAGCCTATTTCACTAGGTGTTTGTTCACCTGAGAACATGCCTGATTTTCTTGTGTTTTCACCGCTTTCTCACCTTTATTCTCCCTATTTTTCTCATTGTTTCTATTTGTTTTCTGTAATTTGAGTTTTCCGCTTTTCTCTTTATTTGTTTTATGTGAATGAGCCCATAGTTTTAAGGATTGCTTGACTCGATACTTAGGTCCAAAGACCTAGTTATATGTATGTGTCTATAGTCTCTACGCTTATACCTTAGTCAGTTATTCACGATTAATAGCAATTCATTCTTCGGACAATTTCAACCGACTTGCATTCTCGTGTAGTGTAATTTAAATTCTTGTCTTTCATCCTGCATGGAGAGAGCTATGAAGTATTGTAAGTCTTCTAACTGGCATACATCATTCATCACGATGATGAGTTTTCTAGCATCGTGATACTTGCATTGTTCTTTCGACTTCTCCCCTAGTTTTGATTAACTTAGGACTTAAAGAAAATCAAAAAAATCATTAGGCATTTGTTTTGAAAAATACTAAAAAGTGAAAATTTCAAAATTTAAATAAGGGGAGTTAATAACAATTTGGCCTTAAATAAAATTCGTAATTGACTTCATTGTATTGGGTTCATAAAGCCCACATTGTTTTGAGGTACACTCCAGACAGAACGAGGAATGACCCCCTAAGGATTCGAGCCAATAACCCAGTTTATGGCTACCTTGATTATCACATGGGCTCAGTGAAGTACTGGTGTTTTATCGTATGTGGATGAGTAGGGTTTGTCTGCTTGCATACCTAGTCTGAAGTATTGAGCACGTGCCATCCCTTTACGAGGGTGTCTGTCTCATCGTCCCGCATTCGAGTAGGGCCTTGTCTACTTGCATACTCGGTCTGAAGTACTTGATTCATCACTGTCAACTTTCTCACTCTTATTCTTTGGTCGAGTGGCTGGTCTAGCACCGATTCTAGGACATAGTGCAGACTACATGATACAAAGGAAGTGGGAAGTACGAGATAGTTTTCTAGCAGTACTCACTCTCCTATAGGTCTAGCCTTTAAGGACAATCTATAAGATTGCCTAAATAACCATTAAAACTAAAATATAAAAATAGTTGAACTCTTATACCTTCACAGACGTTGAATTGGTGAATCCATTGTTTTGAGGTTCGTTTGAATATAGTTTAAAGTCAAAGATCTGTCATGTTCACTTGCATCATTTTTCTTTACTTCAGTTTTCATTCCTTCTTATTTTGCTCACTTTAAGCCTTCTTACCTTCTCTTCATTCCCTCTCTTTGTTGATCACTGTATTCCATACTCCTTATCTATTCCTCGAGTTTCTCAAGAAGTCGACTCATGGATGGTTTACTCGGGATCCCACCGACACCTACATCGATTCCATGGATCCATCATCTCCAATAATTCAGGGAGATCCCCAAGAGACCGGTCTAGATTTTACCGGTCACTCTCAAGACTCCCTGCTTATTCTATCTCAAACAGATCGTAAAACTCTCTTCATGAGTTCTGTCCCTTTTGGATGGATATTGGTTTCTCTCATTACACTTCTCCATCTTTAATAAAGTTTAGAATTGAACCTAATTCTGAACTCTTCGCTACATCTGGTACTTGTTTTCATACTGATCGGGGCATCTTTCCAATTGCATACCAAGAACTCGATTTGAAGTTCGAGATGCAGTCTGATCGGAGATGGCTCCACAAGGCTGTAGGAAGGGATCGTGGCAATCCAGTTCGAATCAGGGTACATGTAAGAATGAAGTGAACAATCAATTACTTGCGCGTTTCAAGCTATTCAACAACATTTGGCTGGTCAAGCATAAGCCCAAGTCGCCTTCTAGGAAATGCTAGATGATTTGAGGAGATCAGAGGAAAGAGAATCCCAAAGACGAGGATAGAGATGATGATGATGATGATGATGATGATCAGCCTGCGGGAGGATCCCGTGGAGGAGGAGATTCAAGGAGAGAACAACCGCGTCCAATGATGAAGCAGACCTACAACCCTGATGTGGGCCACGTAACTAAGTGGATTCGGATTCCACCAATCCATGGTCACTTCAAGCTGAAGCCGCAACTCTTGTCGCTTCTTCCCACATTTCATAGGAATTCGTAATTATCAATAGCATGATTGAAATTGTCACAAAATATTTTGATGAAAATTTAAGCAATAATAGTTGTTGAACATGTGGAATATTTGGTGAAATATGAGATCTTAGCAAATTGGAAGGAGATAGCATCCAACCAGAAGTTGTGGAGGCCACCAAGAGAGTCTCTGCATGGTAGTCGTCCACTCTATCTATGGAAGGAGGCTATACATCTTTTCATATTATTCCATATGAATTGATTTAGTTGAATTTAAATTTATTGAATTTAAATTTATTGAATATATTTGATCTCTCTTAATTTAATTAATGTTGTAGTAAATTCTATACAATAAAATCATGGCCATTGATTTGAATCCTAACCATCCAATTTTGTATAAAAGAAGAGCCAACAATAGGCTTTTCTTTACAACATCAACTTACAAGTTCAAAGCAAAAAATCCCTCTCTCTCATATACATGTCCATATAGTCTCTCTCTTTCAATATTGTGGCTGTCCATTTTATAATTGTTGAGAGCATCAATATCGTCGCATCGTCATAGTGCTGCCAGATCAACTGCTCTTGAATCTCTATCTTCTTTGGTGCTTCATGCTCATGAGGAAGCCCATGGATTTTGTGAGATGAAATCAAGAGGTTCCACACTCAGATTACGAGAGGAACACGTCTATCCACACGTCTACAAGTGCATCCTTCGTCAGATCGGATTTGCGACAGGAGGTCTCTTCGTTTAGAGACACGCAATCGCAAACACGCTTCAAGAGGTCATCCTTAGACTCGCTTGTGATCTTGATGAAACAATATGAGAATGGTTTCATATCATGTGGTTACATCTAATTAAAATTTTTAATTTTTGTTACCGCAAGCAACTAGTATTTCTAGTCACTCTTGATCTTATGTGAGGTGATCTTCATGTTTTCGTAATGTGCTAAGGCCTTCATTACCTTCCTCTTGGGTCTTCTCATTAATATAGATATCCTCTTCGAGATATCCATTGAGGAATATTGTCTTGACATCTATCTATCAAATGCCATAGTCGAGGTGTGCAGCTATAGCGAGCAATGCTTGGATGAATTTAAAGATGGCCACAAGGGAGAATGTCCCATCGTAATCGATGCATTCTCTCTGTGTGTAACCCTTGGTTATGAGCTATGCTTTGAAGGTATCTACCTTCCAATCGGGACCCCTCTTTCTCTTGAAGATTTGTTTACATCCAACGGGTTTGACCCACTTAAGTGGATCCTCGAGGGTCCATACACCATTCTTACACATGGAGTCTACCTCAGACACCATTGCTTGTATCCAGCTATCCATGTCACGATCACCCAAAGCATCATCGAATGAAGTTCGATCATCAATAGACTCTTCTCATACACGGAATATGCACCTTTCAGTTTGTCTTACAAATCTAGAACTCTTTCTAAGAGGTGCGGTCGTGTCATTTTCAATTATCTCTTCAATTTCAGGTATAGGAACTTCATCGGTCTCACTAGACGGGATTAGTTCCTTAACTTCAATATTTTATTGAATTTGAAGGAATTTATCTTTCAGAAATTTGATGTCTCTAGAAACAAATATCTTTTGATTTTAAGGATCATAAAGTTGGTATCAGATACCATTCTTTACTTACCCAATGAAGTAGTACTCTTTAGTGCGAGATTCCAACCTAGTTGCATCCACATTTTTAGCATGGACCAAACAACCCAAAATCCTCAAGTGTTGTACACTATGCTTGGTACCATACCAAAGCTCATGAGGGATTTTAGGTAAAGATTTAGACAGAACCTTGTTTAGGATATGCATTGTAGTATTTATTGCTTGTCTCCGGAAACTTAGAGGTAAGTTTTATTTACTCATAATTGATCTCACCATGTCCAACATGATTATGTTGCGTCTTTCTACAACTTCGTTGAGTGGAGGCATACCTAGAGGAGTGGGATTAGAAATAATTCCTCACCCCTTAAAGAATTCTTAGAATTCATCTAAAAGGTATTCACCATCTCGGTCAAATCGAATCTATTTTATCTCTTTCCTGTTTAGTTCTCAACCAAAGCCATGAACTCTTTGAATTTTTCAAAAGTTTCATTTTTGTGATGCAACAAGAAGACAAAATCATGCCACGAATGGTCGTCAATAAAGGTCACATAGTATTGATGTCCATTTCATGTCACAATATGAAAGGGACCACATACAATGGTATGTATTAAGTCCAATATACCTTCACATCGTTCATTTTTCTTAGTGAAGGGTGCCCTAGATATTTTCTCATGATACAATGTTCGCAAGTTGTTAAATTTCAAATTTCCAGAAAATCCAAAGGTTAGTCCTTCACTAGTACATGAATATGTGATTCATCACTTTAAAAGCAAAAAATAGAGCTATGTTCCCAAGTGATTAATTACATTTAGGAATTAGTAACGCATTTATGTATATAAGATCCATATTTTATCATTCATAATGGCATTAATAAGAAGTCAGAAATTGTGTAAATAATCATCTGTAAATTAACTAACTTTCCACATTTTTATTTATTTTATACTAACTACAAATCAAATAAAATCAATTCCGTTGTTTATATAAAACTAACAATAATAATAAAAATATCATAAAATACTAACTTGTATATTTGTCAAATAAAACCAAACCCAAGTTCTTAGACATAAAGTCAAATCTCTCACTTATACAGTCTCATATGAACCTCTACCCACTTTTTAATTAATGTACATTCAAATACCACAATTCAAGGCTAAATTCAAAAGAATAGGAATTCATATATGAAACTCAAGTTTTGGGACCACATTGTATATATAGTATGTACATAAGTCCCTTTTATTTTATTTCTTTATTTTCTTAATTATTAAAAAATCTCAAAAATCTATATAATACGTAAATATTTTTATTTTGAATTTTCCCTTATTTAAAAATCATAAAAAAAAAATTGTAAAATATAAAAATACAGTAATTTTACATACATAGAAATGAGCCCTCTCCTCCATGTCGCCACCTTCCCCTTATTCTTTGTGAAACCCTGACTGATCGCCCTCAAAAAGTGACAGTGTCATGTACAAGGCTTGAGCAATGACCCTCTCCTCCTCCCGGCGAGATTCAAGGCTTCGGGGAGCCTTATCACAGCTCCGCTCGAAGAAGCTACTCAGCTCGGGTATCGTCATGCCCTCGAGCAAGGATTGGACAAGCTCCAAGTTTCTCTACCCATAGATACCCCCTCCACAGGTAAAACACCATATGTAATTCCCCTTTCTTCCCTTTGATTTCCTTTCTTCTTCAATTTCTTTTGTTTCATCGATTCTTCCCCTTTTCTTCTTTCTGATTGAAGACCTAAATCCAAATCCATCTCCCTTCAATCCATCATCGTCCTATTACATTTGTCGTTTCCTCAACATCTTCATTTCTATTCTACCCTCCACGACCTTTCACCGATCAGCTCCATTCCCCCATCTTCTTCCTCAATCATCTTCTGTAGCTTGAATCCCGTAACCAACGGCCGCAAATCTTCATCATCCTACCCCATTCAAATCCATTGCATTCCCTTCACTCCGATTCCCAATGGTCCTCGCAAAGGTTCGAGTCAAAGATCCTCTCGTGATTCGATTCCTATTTCAGGTACCTATGTGTTTGATCTTCATCCGTGAGCTGAGCCACAAGTTCGAGCATCCCTTATTTGCAGGTCTATCAACTCGGACCTTGGGGGGGTGTAGGGACTCTACCTTCTCCTTCTCCACCAGGTGCCTTCGTCTTAAACCATTCTCGCAGCAGCTCTAGGTCCTGGTGTGTCGTATGCACGTGTAGAGCATCAACTTCAGCTTATCCTCAAGCTCCACCTCCTGTCGTGTGTCAATGGAGGTGGGGTAGATCACCAGCCTCTGGAGCCACCTCGATCCTTACGTCGTTCACCTTCAGCAGCTTCATGCCTTCTCCTCCTTGCCTTCATCCATCGGATTACAACACGGAGAAGAGGAAGCTGATGCCTCTAAGGAAGTCTAGAGATACAACCACAATTGATAGAGGCCTGGGCCTTGATCCAATGGCTCAGAGCGCACATCCAAGCCTCATACCATTCCTCTAGCTTTGGGACCACTGGACCAAACCCAAAGATACCAACACCCGCTGCGTGGAGGTACTGGACCCAAGCAACCACCTAACCTCATGCCTTACGTGCCTCATGTGAGTTGTTGCAAGTTTTACTC
This sequence comes from Ottelia alismoides, assembly GCA_037367405.1. Classification (NCBI taxonomy): domain Eukaryota; kingdom Viridiplantae; phylum Streptophyta; class Magnoliopsida; order Alismatales; family Hydrocharitaceae; genus Ottelia; species Ottelia alismoides. Next base: position 203,553 of record JAZKJV010003071.1, on the reverse strand, counting down.
TCCAACGCCAGCGTTCATGGAGAATTACGCGCACGTCCCCACCTTCCGGGTATAGGTGATTACATTAAGGTTCCTCGGCATGTTTATTTCGTATTTCATTTAATATAGTAATTTGCATAATTATACCTCTGTTTGAGTATTAGTTTGGACCATCATTTTGCCTCGTAATTATATTATAAAAATTGCATGTTGTTCCTCAATTAATTCTACTTCTTGAGGTTAATTTACATTTTGTGAACTTTGGATAATTTAATAAAATTGCTTAAGTGTACAAATGGTATATTTCCCCATTTGATCTTCTATTTTATATTAAATTACTCTTAGCTCCAAAAATTTACCAAAAATCAATGTACGTATGATTAGTTATTCTTTGTTTAGTGCCCAAAAATCATCATAAATGCATGCATCATTCTCCTTAAATAAATTAATTATTGGTATTAGAAATTGAATTTTAATTGTTTGTGAACTTAGTATTTTTAGGATTTATGATTTTTCTTGTACATCCATTATTTAGATACATATAGAGTAATTTTAGTTCTAGAAAATATTTCACTTTGCTAATTATTAAAATTATTTACTACGAATCACATTGTCTGCATCTTTAATTCATAGTAAATTAAATTTGCTTTAAAATAGAAAAAATCACAATGGGTCAATGTCATCATATTTAACCTTCTTTCCAAGTTTCATAATTTTGTATATTATTTGCACAAAATTTTGCATAAAAACCCATAAAAGTGTTGATTTTTCACGCATGAATCTTATGCTTTAAATTATAAAAAATGTATTTCATTTATTCATTGTATAAGGGTTCTAGAAAAATAGAAATTTGCTAATTTGAACTTGATTTAAATTGAAATTAAATTGGTCAAAGTTTTGAATTCCTTGGGAATCCAGATCATTCATAATTTGCATTAACATTCACATTACATAAAAAATACAAAAAAAAATAACCTTCTTGAAAGCCATGCATTAAATAATTTGAAATTTGACCAAGGAGAAAGTTGCATCCATGTGTTTGACCTTGGGCTCACCCAAGTTAAAAAAAATTCTGACAGCTTGTGCATTAAATAGATTAATTGATTTAAATGTCTTTTTTATTAATCCTTAATTTCCCGACAACAACAATAATTCAAACAATTAACACATAGTTCATACAGGATTTTCACCAGTCTATTAATCCTATTAACAGACACATGTCCAAGTGTTTGATGTCATATCATAGTTAAATGATCTCCATCCTTGCTTAATTGTTTAGGAGTTTTATTATTCACAGTGGTATTAACATTCATGACACATTAATGCATGTTCAATTCATAGAGTCCACCTGCTATTAGAAAATCATCTGCTATAAAACTACCATAATAATTTATTTATTACAGAAAAGGAAAGTGTATCCATGTCTAACCAGCTTAGATACAAATAGTAAGTTCCTTCTAATATCTGCTACATAGAGACAATCTCTAATATCATAATAGTCTACATGTTCCAATGATAGGTCATTGCAATAGTTGCATCATATCTCATCTGGATGATTATCTCCGACTCATCAAGAATTCTGGTGTATTGAAACAAGACTCCTTTCTCATCCTACAAGTTGGTTTCAATGATGAATGTAGATTTCTTATTTGCTAGTATTATACATTTGTCCTTCTCTAAGTACTTTAGGTATTCTTGATTGTTACTCTTCTAGAATCATGCCTTACATCAGTGATGGTATACATCCATCTCCATGGATGTCAGATGTGTTGAAGCATTAGAAGATTGATCAACAATTTGACCTTTCTTATTTTCATAGATCGAAATCTTCCGAGATCCATGCTTCCGCCCGCGCTTTCCTTTGACTTGTGCAACCGCACTGCTACGGGGATATTCTTTCTTCATAATGTCCTCAACGGGCCTTAATATAGAAAGAACATGGCTCACATCTCCATACTTCTCCTTCATATTCAGGAGGATGTCATGAGGAAATTCAATGTCTATAAATTACTTCTGAAGCACATTAGACAACGAACCAAGAATGTAGCAATGAGCGATCGAGTGATCCTCATCCCATTACTTGTTGAACTCTTGGGCATCCTTTCTTTGAGGGCTCACATAATTTACAGACATGAGCACATACGCTATGCGCTTTGTCTCAAGTATGAGTTCCAAATTATGGATCCAATCCGTTGTCCAGTCAACTGATTGACCTTAAGCGGATTGTTAAGTGGGTGAGAGACATCATTTGAAATTAAAGGAAAAAAGAATACACTTTGATATCTTGACTAAGGAGATTAAACAATTTAATATTTTAAATCAAGAGTTCTCGTATTTTTGTACTTTGAAAAGCTTTCCCTTATAATCTTTCAAAGTATAAGGCAGACTAACCAAATACCTCACTATAAGATCTGAGTCTTCCTTCCATTTTCATTGCACCACAATAATATGAGAAAATGCAACTATGATGAAAGAAGCAGGAACTCTTTCCACCTTACAAGTTCAACTTGTATTCTCAGGTCGATCTTCAACACACACGCACCCACATATATGGAGTATGAGTTCCAAATTACGGACCCAATACGAATAATTTTGTCCGACCAACTGATTAACCTTAAGCAGATTGTTAAGTGGGGTGAGAGATGTCATCTGAAATTAAAGGGAAAAAATACACTTTAATATCTTGATTACGGAGACTAAACAATTTAATATTTTATATCAAGAGATCTCGTATTTTTGTACTTTGAAATGCTTTCCCTTATAATATTTCAAAGCATGAGGCCTACTAACCAAAAGCCTCACTACGAGATCTGAGTCTCCCTTCCATTTTCATTCACTCAAATAATATGAGAAAATACAACTACGATGAAAGAAGTGGGAACTCTTTCTACCTTACAACTCCAACTTATATTCTTAGTTCAATCTTCAACACCCACACCCCAACATATATGGAGTTAGCATGGTGTTGATTAAACCAACCGCCAATTAGCGAAATATACACCTCAATGGGGAAACCAACCCCAACATATATAATTTACACTATGCGCAATCCAATGTCGCCTCAATGGGGAACATTGGGTTCACTACACATATGATTCATCTCTTTCGAGAAACGAAGAATTTGATCCACGTGAATTTGTATTCTGGAGTCATGAATATGCATGAACATCTTCAAAAATGCAATCCATGGTGACAAAATTCCCTGCAATAATGGAAGATCATGGATGTCATCATATGACTTAGTCCATATCATGTTTAGATTATTGATTAATCATTTTGAATCATATTCTCAAGATTAATCTAAGGGATAGAGCTAGGATACATGCGTATTGTCTTAGTTTTAATCAAATTAAAACAATGACGCTTGAGCAATCCTAGTTACAATTTGATCCTTTTCTGCACTTGATGTTACCATATAGTATTACACATTCTTTTAATGCAACTTAACATTCTAATTTTAGTTGTAAAAGTCTGTCATGAATCTTCACGCTACCTTTCCTTGAAACGAATCCAATCAGGTCGAACAGATAATGCCAACATGGAGCGCTTCCATTGCAAGTGCGGCGTAGGGTGCCAATTAAGTAACTCATTAGCATATCCATGACCTAGACACAATCACCGACTTAATTTGAGACAACACAATCGGTACATATTGTACTAAGGAGATTTTATTATTCCTTCAACTGTGTATGATACTATATAGTAACTCAAAAAATTAGAAATTTAATCATGTTGCCCTCGCTTAATAACAAAATGTTCATTTTTGCATGGTTTGTAACAATTCACCAAACCTTCTTACCATGTAATGGAGATTTAGAGAAAACTATGTACCTTATTAACATGCATTGAATCCTAACCATCTAATCTAGGCCAAAGAACCAATGTATGCACTCCGTCATGTCAAACCGTACCCCCAACAAGGCAGAGATTTGGCTAGAGGGTCTGAGGGCGCACCCATTCACCCCCCCCCCCCCCCGACACACACACACTACGAAGGTGTTGGGACAATGCCCCCATCATTTTTTTATTAACAGATCTATTTATATTCAGGTATACGGATTCGTTTGTATAAGGAATCCATCTGTATTAGAACAATATATAAACACTGCTAAGGTCAAGGACCTCAGTATCATTTATACTTTCTTCTTTTTCCACATAGTGCCACTACCCAAGGATGTATCCCAATTACGAATGAACATTGTAAATCGTGTCTTTGTGCTTTCTTGATCGATATCTTATGCATGCTCCGCTTCCATGATTTGCAACATACTCGGTCAAGCAAGTATTCATTAATTGTAGCATTTTATTTCCCTGTGAACCCTAAAAAGACACAAAATACATGTGTCGGTTACCCGTGAATAGAACTACAAAATGATGTCATCTAAACACAAAAGGAAATGTCTCCATACAACCCCTTCTCCACCCCCAACATTAGCACCCCTTCTGCGCAGATGTGATGGGTGATGCTGTGTAGACAGGAAATGTGTATTTTGTGATGCAGCATGGCATGCCAACAGTAATTTTCCTTTATTTGATTTTTTTAATTTCACCTCGTTTCAAAATTTCAAGCTTCATGCTACATCTAATTTCACCTTTTTACAACTGACATTCTCGTGCTACCTTATACATGTCACGTGTATTCAAGGGCATGTATCATGCGTAGGTGTCGTAGTCATGTTGTGTGTACATGCCATTGCACACACCAAGAAAAACGGTGAAGAACATGACAGCCTGTGACGAAAACAATGGTGCACTCAATGGAGATTGAGATGGGTGCTGGCAACAACAAATGAGTTTGTGGAGCTCGCGGCAAAGGGCCGCAATCAAGGGGCTCACAACAGTGGGGCATCGTTTAAGGTTTGTGACTGGAGACATCGTCCACAGTAGCTAACAGTGAGGGCAGGGATCATCAATGGCACTCATCAGCTCTGGGTGGGACATGGAAGGAGGGTTGGTTTGGGGAATAATATATTGCTTCTGTAAGCAAAAGTTTAAGAAACCAAGGAGATAGCTGTCCAATTTATTCAGCAGCCATGTAACAGGTAACTGGGATAATCTCCTTAAGAAACAATAATGTCTACTCCACAGAGTCCAGGACCACAACTTGGATGTGTTTGATGTTTAGGATGGTCCACACTAATTGATCAGCTCCATGGAGTACCCACCACATGCTTGCCATTCAATTCTTTCGTTGAAGAGGTCAAATACCTATCATCCATTCTCTATAATAAAGCTAAAAACAACAGTAGGATTTGGTCTCAGATGGTGAAGATGATGGCATCCAGTGACCAATAAGAGGGTTGCAAGCGTGAAAAACAGTGAGGTCCCAAAGCAGATGGACATCAGATTGTGCCTCTTTGCTGATGACAATCGACCTCATTAAGATTAGTTTATGGGTTTACAGGAAAATAAAGTTAACTGGCCCATCAGTTGCAAACTAAGGAGTTAGACATTCCAAGTGATGCTTCCAGTGTTCTTCCAGTTCATCACTTTCAAGCTACCTCACACTGGACCTGGGAATCAGGGTCAGAAGTTCCACGTAATTTGTTAATTGTATTCTACTAGTTCGTTAGTTTCAGGTTAAGATTTTACTCATTCAAGGTGCATTCAAACTACCTAAATGAACCCAAACTTAATTGTGGGAAAAGGCTTTGTTGTTGAAGGTGCATTCAAACTCACTAAATGAACCCAAACTCCTTGCAGATCAAAAGTTATGGTTGACATCTTCTGCGCAAAAAAAAAAGAAAATATTATTGGGTTAAATAGAAAAGAAAGAAAATTGTAATCACAGAAAGTACTATCATTTGACCAACAAACTCCATCAGGTCTAGTTGGTTAGCATACTTTGCTCAGTAGATGTGCTTGAGGTAGCCAAACTATGGCACAAGCTGATCTAAAAGAGCCATCCATGAGAGAAAACTGGCTTCAAGCTTTGCAAGGTAGGATTGCTCCTTCATTGCAGTCGATCAGTAAAAGCTTCTCGTCAGTCAAGTTACTTCGGATGATTGCAAGATACGAGTTTCAAAAAGAAAACTCAACCCAAATAGTTTATACAAGATAATTCAGGAAATAATTTTTGTAAAGACTGAGCTGCAAAGGATCGTAATGATGCTTGATTGACAACTACTTTTGTGCTAAAGACCCAAAGTGGTTGTATTAGACTGATATACTAGGCCCAATAAACCTGATCTACCAGAGTTTAGTGAACAAATCAAATCCACCTAATCTATTATTGTTTACATCCCAATTTCACATTATCTTTGTTGCATTCTTCTTAAAGATATTTTTTCTACTGTCGATATGCATATGGCATCATTTATCGCTATAGATTACAGTTGATTATTTAAAACAATCTTAAAGTTTATGTAGTCTCTCACAGTATAAACATCCTAAAATATATATTTTACTAAAACCTAATTCGTATTTCATATGCTTTTTATTTAAAACCCAGGGAGATCGTGTTTCAAATAAGGGACTTCGTCCCCATCAATAAAGAAGGTTGTGAACATAATCCGATTATAACTACATCAATCGAACAGGCAAGTTAGGACTCGAGGTCTCATCAATTCAAATATAAGAATGCATATAATTATCGTTGCATCAAACCCCACTCCCTCGACACACAAACAGTTGATCCTTTTGACATGGGCATCATAGCAAACAAACTCACAGTAGTTAAGAGGATGGATAGGCAGATGGATGAGTTGGACAGTAATTTATCCAAACTGCTGAAGCAGATGGTGAAGCTTTCTGAGGTATCCAAGATCAGGATACCTGTCGTGACTACATCTGCTGGTCTTGTGTACCGTGTTCATCATATCTAGGAGCAGCAGATGTCAAGGTCACCCTAGCCATGGGTAGAGGACCAGTCTCTTGACCATTCTTGTCAGCAGCAGCCACCTTCTGTAGAAACAGTCATTGAGGAGCCTTCCCAGGTGTGGGAAGTAAATGGTGTATGGACGTCCGTCAACTAACATACCAGTCAGAGCAACAGGGCCCACATGTTCAGCATTCTACAAAGCAGCAACAGTTCCATGGTCATCAAGGCCACTCTTCACGTTCTTCTTACCCTTCTTCACAACAACAGCACCTCAGGTCCCGCAGATTTTCAGAGGCAGATTCTTTAGGAGTTGTGTTCTTATAGGAATGATGTACAAGATTTGAGGGTTCACCTAACTGTCTATCCCGTTTACATGATGAGCATACTGCCCCATCTACATCTATTCCCGCCCAAGTTATAGCTAATCCCAATAGCATGAACAAGACCCAGCAGTAGCAGCATTCTTTTGTTAAGTTATACTACTCAGATTCACATAAATCTGAGCATGAGATCTTTCTGTTTGATTATGTTAACCATGTCTCTCAGGAGCGGACGGATCGTGGTCGTACCTGATCGGGCGAGAGGACATGGAGAGGATCGATTCTGGAGCTCATCTTGAGGAGATTTCAGAGGACAATGAGACTACGCATTTTCAGCAGCATCTTCGTCAAGAGGCGGAGACATCAAAGAGAGGAAAGAGGAAGATTCAGAGTATGAGATTACCATTGTAGCACGAGGAAGATTCCGATTCTACGGAGGACCTTGCACCTACGGCAGACGAGAACGCACATTCAGCATGCATTCCCCGACCTGTTGTAGATGATGTTATTTCTGATTTCAAATTATATGTAAAAGATTCAGATGTGAAGAACTCTGTTTTTAAAAATAAAAAGCTTGTTTCTGTGTATGATTCAGATTCTTCGCATTCATTTGTTGCTCGTTCAATCCATTTCCCCCGTGCTCTTACGATAGGGAAGCAAAATATCAAGAAGATTCAAAAAGATGATCCTGAGATAGCACGATTTTGTAAAGATAATATCATAGTGAAGGTGCCATGAGTATGCGGTGAGCCATCCTACTTTTCAGAAGTATTTGAAAAGTTATTGTATTCCTAGCAGGTTACAAAGAAGAATTCTATGTACAATGGACCTTCTCTCTCTCTCTGAGTTTTACGTAGAAGTTGTAGATCTCTTTGAGATCTACAACTTTCATGTTCATCATTTTTTTATTTCGACTCCAAACTATTTTAGTCTAATTATCTTCGATTTTCCTTTCTTTTCTTAATTCTGATTGGGCCACGTGGCATCATAGATGCCCCCCACATGGTCCGGCCTTAGATTATCATCCGTCTTAATTCCTGACCATCAGATCAGCCTGGATCAGCTAATCACAACCATTCCTTCTTGATATAATCTCAACCCTCTGATGAGATCCTCGGATCTCATCTGAACAGCACGTCCGCGCCCATTTGTGGACCGTCGGATTCAAAGATCCAATGGTCATAACATGTCTTCAACCTTCGTCCTCTTCTGCTCAGATGTCAATTCTACTGAAACTCCCTATTTCTCTCGTGTGTCGTGTCTTCCTCTTTCATCATACCATTTCCTGACCAACTTCCATCCCCAACTCTTTTCCCGACCAAATGGAAAAATTGTAACAATAAAAAAATATAATTTTGCAGTGGAAAATGTTTGGTGGAAGAAATCGGAGGGATTGAGAAGAGAATAACTCGTCGGATGCGAGGGATTTGGGAAGAAGAGAAACGTGAAGATCACATTAGGGAGAAGGGATAGAGAGAAAAGAGATAAAATCTCAATTAAATTTTCAACGTGAAATGTTCTAAACACAAGTCTGTCATCCCCTTTATATAGGAGGGGTGGGATTACAAAAATAAAAGCAAATCAAAATTTCAAATCTAACTTATTTTAATTTAGACTCTCAATATCTCTAACTGACTCACTACCTAATATAACCGACTAACTATTTAATTCGAGATCACATGTGTAAAATTACATGAACTCAATAAAATGTAATATTAGTTCGATTTAAATTAACGAATAAATATTAAACGCTAATTATTATATTTCAATGGACGAAAATCTTTAATTGAGCCCCAATTAGTCGTCTCGTGCTGCATAATATTCACAAGTAAAATAAAGTGCATTTTTTTATCCAAATTGGGTGTATTATATAAGACATATATAGAAGGACCAAGGAAATAAGTAATACTCATCATGTAATAAGAAAACTGGTGTTATGATAAAGATAATAAGAAGGGCTTAACTATAACTTTGTTCTATGAGAAGATAAGGGGTGATTACGTTCTAGGTAGTAAACATTGATAGAAATATACAAAATTGTACTATTATAATTTGGAATTATGGATTATTATATCAGACATCATATTTGACCCTATTGAGATATTAATTATCTTTATTATTGATTTCTCATTTTCTATTTCTCTTTTCATCTTTCTATAGTTTGCCCAATAGTTTCTTCTCCTGTATAAGAGAATTCCAGGGCCTCTGATTATGCAATTCATTCATTTCCTTCCACAAGGTATCAGAGCGACAATCCCAGATCGGAGCCCTGACATAAAAGAAACCCTAACCCTACCAAAAATCTATCGCACGCTGCCCCCTCTCTCTGCTGTGGCGGCCCCAGTGCCGTCTCGGCAGCCCCCACGCCGCCCAACGGCCCCCGCCCCCTCCCCTTCGGCTCCCGCATTACCCCAGTGGCCCTAGCGCTGCCCATGCCGCATCCAGTGATCCCTTGCACTGCCCGAGTCACCCCAGCGGCATCCAATGTCCCCTCGCGCTGACCATCAGCAGCCACCTACATCGTCCCTAGCCCCTTGTCGCGCACCAGCGATATCCCGTGTACGTCAGGCCTCCCACCATGCCCCTAGAGGCACCGTCTACAGCCTAAGACTGTTACCTTGACCGCCCAGATCGCCGGCAGCCTTCCGTGCACAACACATCTGCGGGTCGTTATGCAGTCTGATTTTGGCCGGAAAGCGTGAGTTCAAACCTATAATTCACGTTTTCCGGCCTTAGCAAGGAACGAGGTTTGGTAACGATAGTTGTATGAGTCTACACGTACAACCAATCCTTCGCATGATCGTGAAGACTCATTTATATCGGTCAAATCCCCAGTTGAGTTCCGTTATTTAGCCGTCTGATCATCATATCCGAGAACAATGGTGATATTTTATCATCTGGAGCCTTCAAGGGCCCGGCTCCCATCTCTAAGATGGATGGGACCAACTATGAGTTGTGGTCCAAGCAGTTTCTCACCATCGTGTACTGCAACAATAAGGAGCACATCCAGACAGATCCAGAGCCAACGGATAAGATTGGGGCAAATGCTTCTTTGAGGCAAGATGATGTGTATGCATGTGTTTGGCTTTGTAGGACTCTCACTACAGAAATAGCCATATATATTCTGACTCGGCCCACTACCAAGGCAACGTGAGACACTTTGGCATCTATCTATGCTCAGGCGAAGAATGAAGCCAAGATCCTTCAACTATAGTTTGATATCTACAATACCAAGCAGAATGGCCGCTCTCTACATGTTTACTACTCTTCGTTTCGTGGCATGTTTGAGAAACTTCATAGCTACATGTCCATTACAACGTCTACTGAGCAGCAGAGGACGTATAGGAACTCCACGATGGTAGGAGTCTTCATGGTTGGACTTGATACAGAGTATGATGCTGCATGTACTCAGCTTCTTACTGGGGCTACCATACCTCTCATAGAAGAGGCCTATGGCCATCTCAGCCGAATCATCATACCTTCGACAATTACGTCTTCACCCTCTTCAACGATGGCCGCTTCTTGTGGTCGATGGGGGCGATCGAATCCAGAGGGTGCACCCCTCACAGGAGAGGGGGTGGACACCAGCGTGGCCCTTGCATCTACTGTTGCAAGCCTGGACAAGCAGAGGATACATGCAATCAGAAGCATGGATATCATGTTTCTGGTCGAGTAGCAGGGCAGTTTGTGCCTTCAAAGACTTCAGCTCCCCAGAATGACCCTCACCCGGATGATATTGTCTCTTGTATTCGAGAGATCATGACTCCTACTGTTGACACCATCACTACAGATACCGCAGCAGCAACTAGAGCCTTTTCAAGCTCCTCAGGTATCACCTATGCTTTTATTGGCAGTACGGATACAGACATGACAGAGTGTATTATGGATTCATGTGTTTCTCACCACTTGTGTGGAGACAGAGTGCAGCTGAGGTCCTACAGGACTATACCACCCGGCAGATGGGTTGTCATTGCTAATGGCGACCGCTTACCCATTACAGGACATGGGGAGGTGTATTTGACACTATCCATGCGTCTTAAGAATGTTTTACATGCTCCTACCTTTCATATGAATTTACTTTCGATTAGTCAAATCACTAAGGATATGCATTCTCGTGCCATCTTTGACCCTTCGTCTCTTATGTTTCAGGGCATACTCACGGACAAGGTGATTGTATGTGGTCGTGAGCAACGGGGACTATACAGACTAGTCCAACCTTCTCACGCTAGTGTGTCTACTATACCTACTGCACATGTCTCTCCATATCTGTTGCACCTTAGGTTTGGACATCTTCCTCTGCAGAAGCTATGTCATGTCCTCTCTCAGATTTCTACGACATCCTCCTTTTAGTGTGAGGCATGTTAGCTTGGGAAGCATTACTGTTCCTCTTTTACATCCCGTCAGAGTCGGAGTAGTTCTCAGTTATTTGAGCTCCTTCATTTAGACATTTGGGGTACTAGTCGTGTTCCTGATCACCACGGACACCATTTTTATCTTGTTGTTGTCGATGATTTTTCTGGACTTTCATGGGTCTTTTAATTGAAGAATAAGTATGAGGTTGGATCTGTTATCAAGTATTTTATTAATGAGATAAAGAATATTTTTCTGTAATTATGCACTTTATAGCTTTCTGAGTTCCTTAAATCTCATGCATTGTTCACCAGACCTCATGTACGTACACTTCACAACAGAACAATATTGCCGAGCGCAAACACCGTCACTTGTTTGATGTGACCAGGACCTTGTTGATACAGAGTCGTGCTCCTTGTGCTTACTAGAGTGATGCTATCCTTACTGCTTGCTACTTGGTGAACCATGTGCCCTCGTTTGTGTTAGGAGAGAATTCCTTTCTCGATTGTGTTTCCCGAGAAGTATCTTTTCTCTCTTACACCTCGTGTGTTTCGGATCTGTTGCTTTTATTCATGATATCTCTCCAGGTCGTGACAAGCTCTCTCCTAGAGTTGTCAAGTGTGTGTTTGTCGGCTACTCTCGTACCCAAAAGGGGTATCGCTGATTTGATCTGCTAAGGAGGAAATACTTTATTAGTGTTGATATTACTTTCTTTGAGTCTAACATGTATTTTTCTCCTACAGGTGACAGACTTGCTTCATCTGACTCTGATGATGAGATATGCATGCCACCATCTCCTACAGTCAGTCCTTCGCCTTCATCTACTCCCGCTCAACCACCACCTCCACCACTTGCTCCTTTGGTTCAGTTTTTGCTACGTGTTTTTACTCGCAGGTCTCGCTATGTTCCCCCTGCTCACAGGCCTTGCCCATCATCCAACACGCCTCAGGTATGTAATGAGTATATTGTTTCTACCGATGGCACTACTGAGTAGTCTGTGCAACAGGATTTTAGACAGGATGAGCAGGTGTCCTCTCCAAAGGGAAACCTCCAGGTTTCGGACGTAGCAGATGATCTAGACGTGTCGATTACTCTGCGAAAGCAAAAACGGGCACGTGCTACTTACCCTCTTGCAGCCTAGGTTTCGTTGAGAAAGTTGTCAAGAGATTTTAGGAGGTTTACTCTGGCATTATCAATTGTGCAGATACCACGGACATATCAGGAGGCTCTCAAGGATAGTCAGTGGAGGTTAGCATGGAGGAGGAGATGATCACTACAGTCACGTGGTACGTAGAGCCTTGCCTCTGCTCATGTTGATGCATCTATTGTGGCATGCAAATGGGTGTTCACTATGAAACACCGTAGGAATGGCAGCGTGGATCGCTATAAGGAAAGACTTGTGGCACGAGGGTTCACCCAGACATATGGAGCGGACTATCAGGATACTTTCTCTCCAGTTGCCAGACATTCTACTATGCGCATTCTTCTTTCTATTGTTGTGACACGAGATTGACCCCTTTATCAGCTTGATGTGAAGAATGCCTTCCTCTATGGTGATCTACAGGGGGAGGTCTACATGCAGCAGCCACCTAGGTTTGTTGCTGAGGGGGAGTGTAAGAAGGTTTGCAGGCTATACAAGGTTATCTATGGCCTTAAGCAGAGTCTAAGAGCATGGTCCCATAAGCTCTCGGACTTGATAGAGCAGCAAGGATTTGTGAGATCAACTTTCAATCACTCCTTGTTCGTACAAAGATCCGAAGAGGTAATACAGTCATTCTTGTTTATGTTGATGAATTGTTGTTACAGGGGATGATGAGGAAGGCACTCAGGGTGCCAAGGTCTTCCTAGGTCAGCAGTTTGTGACCAAAGACCTTGGACGTTTATGTTACTTCCTTGGACTAGAGTTTGTCAGGAACCAGCGAGGTCTTGTGATGACCCAGAAGAAGTACGTTATAGATCTTCTTTCAGAGACAGACATGGTAGATTGCAGACCTGCCACTACTCCTCTTAACCCGAGCATGAAGCTCTATGATGATGATACTGAGGAGGTCGACAATAAGAGGTACAGAGAGCCTGTTGGCAAGCTACTATACGTGACGATTACCAGGCCTGACATATCATTTGTCGTGAGCAAAGCGAGTCAGTTTATGGAGCAACCCAGACAGGCACATATGGATGCAGTCACTATGGCTCTGAGATACCTGAAGACTTCACCTGGTACTAGACTTCTTTTTAGTAGAGGCACATCTCTCACAGTTACAACATGTGCATATGCAGATTATGCTAGAAGTCCAAAGGATAGAAAGTCTACATCATGTTTTGTTGTGTTCATAGGGAATTCTCTTGTTTCATGAAAGAGTAAGAAGCATACTGTGGTTGCCAGATCAAGTGTTGAGTCGGGATACAGGGCCATGGCACAAGCTAGTATAAAGATGATGTAGGTTAGATCTGTTCTTACTAACCTGACCATAGAGATGCCTCTTCCCATGCACCTCCAATGTGAGAATCAGGCAGCTCTTTTCATCGCCAACAACCCAGCCTTTCATGAGAGGATGAAGCACATAGAGGTGGATTGTCACTACACTTGTGACATGATATAGAAGGGTATTATCGCCACTACGCATGTCAGCTCCGGAGACCAGACAACATATGTACTTACAAAGGCCCTAGCGAGAGGACCTTATCAGAGATGTTGTTCCAAGCTGAGTCTGATTGACATCAATGCTCAAGTTTGAGGGGGAGTGTTGAGATATTATCTATCTTTATTATTATTTTCTTGTTTCCTATTTCTCTTTTCTTCTTTCTGTAATTTGCCCAATAATTCCATCTCCTATATAAGAGAACCATAGGGCCACTCATAATGCAATTCATTCGTTTCCTTCCACGGACCCTTATATGGCTTATGGGTTGATACCCTTGGGAGATGCCTCAGAATAAGCAACAGACCAAGGGGAATTTTGTTTTGACAAATAATTCAATCGGACATGAAATATCCATCATTCAAGGGTTTAGAATTGATGATAAAAAGACTTTGACATGGTCGAAGTATCGACGAAGTTTTGTTTGAAATTTCATTTCATCTGGTCACTGATATGTTAGTTGAAACCGACATGTAAGGCAAGGATGAAACACAAATACACCTACTGTGAATTTTTTGATTAAAAATGAATTTATTTTGACTTTTTCTACAAAATGAGGATGATTTAAGTAATTAATTCACTAAAAACAACATCTTGCCATAATTTCCAATCCAATTTATCATGGATCAACATGTCACGTGGAACAATGACAACAAAGCCCTGTCTCATAATAAGTAGGGTCAGCTACATGGATTCTTTGCAACCATTAAGATCTATCTTAGGTCATTCTCAAGGTTAGATCCAAATAGCTAAGATCCATTCGGATAGTCTCATTCCAAACACTTCTTGGGCCTTCCTAGCCCTCTCTTAGCCGGCTCAACATCCCAAATCGTGCATCTTCTAATTGGTGCATCAGCCGACCTCCTTTACAAATGGTCAAACCATCTTAAGCAGTTTTCTCTTATCTTATCCTCTATCAGAGTTGTTGGAGTATGTGTCACTCTTCTGTAGATGGGTAATTGGATCCCTCCAAGGTCCAATTACCACATCCAGTAGTTTAGTCACACATTTACTATCTATGGGACTTGGAGGGTCAGTGGAGTCTATATAAGAAACCCAAGACCCATTGTATCATATGAGAGAGAAACTTCAATAGAAGAATTAGCCCTTTGAGGCCTTCTCTCGTGGTTTCATCCTGCTCCTCACGGAGTAGGGTTCTACGTAAAAATCTCGGTGTTTCTTATTGTTTATTCTGTATCTCTGATATTATGCTTTCATATTCTTCGTTTTCTAACATGATATCAGCGCAGATTCGATTCTCGAGGAGTTATATTCATCAGTTATATAAGATTTGAATTTTGTGATTTGTTCTTGAAAATCATTCTTATTTCATGAGTTGTTTGAGAAGAATTTTAGGGTTTCAGAAACCCTATTTTTGTACGGTTTTATGATCGAAGCGGGTTTGCTTTTTGTTCGTATGTTCTGTTCGAGTGTTGTTTCAAAATTCTGCAGATCAAAGCCTCTACCACTAGTCTGATCAACAATATGTCTAGAATTCCTTATGGAACCTTAATCCTCATGGCCACGTACAATACGGATCACGACTTCCAGGTACCCCCAGTGCCAGAGATCTCCAACTCTAGGCAGCATCTCCAGTCGCATCTCCAAGTTCTAGCCGAAGGTGGCAGCACCTCACCCCTTGAGCACTTCCCAGTTGTATCACCATCTCCAAGCAGAAATCTTCCAATCGTATCCAAATATTCATCTCTAGATCTCGCGAGAGGCAGCGAGGTCCCAACCTCTGAATTCCATCGCAAAGCGACGCACCCCCATGAGAAGCAGAAGCCCTAGCTGCATCTTCCATCTGTGCAGCCAAGCGGGGGAGCATTCCAGATCGCAACTCCTCCTTCGGGTTCCAGGGCTGCAGAGGTGCAAGAACTCTAGGCAGTGTCACCATCATCCTCCCTACAAAGCCTCCTGTCGTA
This sequence comes from Ottelia alismoides, assembly GCA_037367405.1. Lineage (NCBI taxonomy): Eukaryota > Viridiplantae > Streptophyta > Magnoliopsida > Alismatales > Hydrocharitaceae > Ottelia > Ottelia alismoides. The sequence goes on along the minus strand of JAZKJV010003071.1, from coordinate 187,520 downwards.
CCTCCTCTTCCTCGTCGATCCGCATCTCCCTTGCGAGCCTCCTCCTTCATCAATGATGGCACAACATCTTCCAGGCGGCACTAGCACCACCCTCCGATCAGCCCCATCGCGCGCCTCCTTCTCCAGGTGATTTCTCCTCATAGGTGCAATCCTCTCCTTGGCGGTATTGCTCCATCTCCAGCCGCCATCCTTCAGTCGCATCTCCCAGCGGCACTTAATCTCTCCAGATCAGTGGCGGTTAGCAGTCCTCCATGCTCCTCTCCTCTCAATTCGGCAGCGCCCTTGTTTCCAGGGCAATGGGTTCTCCATGTCGAGAACCCTAAATAGAAGGGGTTGTGTTGCATATGGTAAAAAAAGTGGAAGAAAAGGAGAGTTGACGTTTTGGGCCCAACTGGGCCAAGTGTTAAAAAAGGGGGGAATGAAGAGAAATTTCTTTGAAAAAAAGGTACATACAACAAAAAAGAAAAAACATAAAAAAATAAAAGAGACGGCTATTAGAAAAAGAGAAATAGCCGATAAAAAAAAGGATCGTACAAAAAGAATCCGTATGAAAAAATGATTTGAAAAAAACGCAATTTTTTTTGGGAGACCAGCTTATTTTTTTGTTCTCCCCATTTATTGTCTTCTCCCAACTTTTTTAATGTCATTGTTTTCCGATAAGTATGGGAGAAAGGGGGGATATTGTGTTGAGCTACAGATCAGGTTCAGATTCTCCAAGCCAGATTTCTGACTCTACAATTCTGATTCAGGCTCGACGTTAACATTGGTTCCGAGCCTTCATTTTGATGCGCACATGTTTGTCATCTTTTGTGTGGTCCCCATCTTTTGTTTTTGATTTCAGAGTTTTCATGTGATCCATATAGACTCCAGAGTAGAGACTCCATTCTCTATGCCATTATTGGTTAAGGTTTTCATGTGGTTTCATAGGGACTCCAGAGTAGAGATTCCATTCTCTAAGCCAATATGGGAGAGACCCAATTCTCCGACAAGAGATTTTTCAGACTCCGTTCTCCAACGACCATGGACTCCAACGAGGATGTTTTCCACGATTTTTTCAATTCGGCCCTTCAGAGATGGAGCACTTGTCCACATGATTCATACTTCAATTCTCCCCTTTCTCAGTCAGGAAGGCCTACGCGGTGATTCGCAGGCCACAACCCGCTCCCTCCGAGACTCTTATTAAGGATTGTTCGTTGATCTGGGAACTTCGCCTCCCTGAACGGATTGGCTTCTCCCTATGGCTCTTCAGGCGCAATCGCTTAATGACTCGTGATCGGCGCGCGCGTTTCTTTGGCTCCTCTTCCGAAGCGTGCTACCTGTGTGGGGTGGGCACTGAATCGGTGGAACACTTGTTCTTCACCTGCTCGTACACGGCCGGTTCGTGGGCAGATTTGGACTTCAGTTGGGTCAGCACATCATCCTTTGACGCCTTCTAGGATTCGTTTCGTTCGGCCCGTCTGCGATCGCGGTTTGTGTTTTTGGGACCGCTTTCTTTGCTATGGAGTATTTGGCTGGCTAGAAATGCTCTGGTGTTCTCAGCCAGAGATTCTATATTGAGAATGTTGTGCTTCAGTCCAAGGCTTTTGTGGAAGCCTGGACCTCTCTGTGACTCTTCTCGCTTGTACTTCTTCTTCCTTTCACTCTTTTTTAATTAATGCATTGGGGAGGGCACCATAGCGTGTTACCCCCTCTTTTGGCTTTCAAACAAAAAAGAGACGGAGAAGTTGTCCACATGATTCAGACTTCTACATATGACGGGTCAGAGTACTCTGACGAGGAGACTCATTCAGTTCAATGGCTCTGACAGACGCAATATAGAGCACATGTTCTCCGACAAGACCCAGTTCAACTCACACTCCATCTCATTTGTTCCTCCTCACCTGCACGGCATGAGAAGCAACGTCCTCGACAGCAACCGATAGTTGTGCTTGCATTTACTTTATATTGTCTATAATGTCTTTTATTGTGAGTTTGAGATTTATTTCTGTTTGTCCAAGTTGAGCATTGCATGCTCCGGCTTGAGGGGGAGTGTTGGAGAATATGTACCACTCTTGTGTAGATGGGTAATTGGACCCATCTAGGGTCCAATTCCACATCCAGTGTTTTTGTCCCACATCTACTATCTATGGGACTTGGAGGGTCAGTAGAGGCTATATAAGAAGCCAAAGACCCATTATATCAAATGAGAGAGAAACTTCAGTAGAAGAATCAGTCCTTTGAGGCATTCTCTCATGGTTTCATCCTACTCCTCACGGAGAGTTCCATATAAAAAGCCCAATGTTTCTTATTGTTTATTCTGTATCTCTGATATTGCGCTTCTACATTCTCAGATTTCTAACAAGAGGTACACCAACTTTCTTTCTGATCACATCACATCACTTTGAATCCGATATTTTCGTGTATGACCACATATCCACCTTAGCATTTTCATTTCTATTATTTTCATAGAACAGTAAAAGCTCCTCTCCACTTTGGCCAACATGTCATAAGGAACACCAAGATATTTTTAATATTAAAAAATGGCATAAAATGAATTTTTAAGAAATAAATACCAAATATTTTCTTATGAATTTTGGGTATGTTGTAGAGCATTCTAAGACGCACATAATATAAATATTTTTGAATTTTTTAGACAAGGGTATGACTTAGTGACAAGAACCAGAATAGTTTCAAGATTTTCCCTAAATTGACTGTACTAAATCACACAAAATTCAGAAAAAAAAATATGGGAAAATATGCAATGGAAAACGAATTAGCAGCCCCACTAAAAATTTGGAAATAAAAAACATCAAATAGGGGTCCAAACATGCATGCAACGAAAGATAGGAATTTTTTCTACAAATATACAAACTTTAAAATGCATATAAATGAGAAGGATATAAATAAAGGAAATTGGAGGGTGCATTAAGCAAATAGACCAAGGGGCATGTGGCATGCAGAGACAGCTAGTCCTAAGTCAAGCCAGAGGGAAATTGTGACCAAGCTAGGAGAAGAAAGTAGTTAGCCCTCAGATATTTCAGCAGGTAGAGCTTCTTTGAATTAATTATAAGTTTGTAAGGGCCATATATCCATCAATTCACAAATGAACAGTGGCATATTAGAATCAAGCAAACAATCCTGGTCATTTGTTGTAGACACATGTCCCAACCTATAGCTTGAGCTTGTCGGGTGTACTTTGTAGCTCGCGGTTTGTGGGACACGTGAGATGGTTGTAAGTTGCGACAACTGAGGTCGGAGAGATCCAACGAGCTTCTTGTTAGAAAATAGGAATGCGGAAGCGGAATCAGAGATAAAATAATAAGAACATGGAAGAACGTGATTTTAACATGGAACCCTACTCTCTAAGGAGCGGGATGAAACCACGGGAGAACACCTCAAAGGGCTGATAGTCTATTGCTTTTCTCATCTCAATAGAATGGTCGTGGGAGTCTATGTATAGCCCCCACTGAGTCTCCAAATCTCCCAACTGGCAGATATGGGACTAAAGACTTGGATGGGGTAAATAGATCATGACCCATCTCCCTCATAAGTGACGCATATAAACAAATACTCCAACACTCCCCCTCAAGCTGGAGCATACAATGCTCAGCTTGGACAAACAGAAAGAAAACTCAATTCAGTCTACAAGACACTACAGACAATATCAACTCAACGCGCACAACTGTCGGTTGCTTTCGATGACGTTGCTTCTCATGTTGTGTAGGTGAGGAGGAAAAACGGGCTGGAGTGAGTCAAACTGAATCTCTTCGTCGGAGATCATGTGCTCTATATTGCACATGTCAGAGGAGTCAAATTCCTAAGTAGTATCTGGGATTTACATAAATACCCAGGTTCTACGTAATGTTTTTTTTTACTCGAAAACTACAGAGGTGTCGCATGTTGAACATGCGACACCCCTTAAGTTTTTTTTTACCCAGGAACTGTGTTAGTGTCGCATGTTGGATGTGCGCTATAGATAACGCGTATTCAACATGCGACATATATCCAGGGAATTCCTATCGAAATGGTATGTACAGGTATCGCAGGTCTCGAAATGTTCTGTATAGGTATCGCATGTTGAACATGCGTTATCCTTACAGGAAATTTTCCTCGAAATGGCTGGGGCCGGTGTGGCCTTTGAAAGTTGAACATATGACGCATGTTCAAAATGCGTCATCTTTACAGTAATTTTTCGGCGCAAGTGGTTGTCCAAGTGTGGGCTTTGGAATTTCAAGTTTTTATTAACCCTTGAAAAGGCATGCCAATCCCATGCTTTTAATGTAAATAGACATTTTTGTAAACATTCCAGACAATGCAAACATTGTAGACATTCCAAACATCAAAGAAGACATTTCAATATAGACTTGTTCATGAATACACTTTACATTTTTTGCTTCATATTAAAAATTACATTGATTACAATTCAACGTTTTTTCCTCCGCTGGTATGTAATCGTAGAATCTGGAGGATGGAACGGTAATAGACGGTTCGCTTCGTCTATCATGTGGATTTGAGAGGGTCCTGGGGCATCTTCCTCGAATGTAGGCATGGACGGCGGCGTTAGTGTGCAGTAAGTTGGTCGTGTCTGGCTGGGGGCCAATCCGTGCCTCAACGGTGCTTGAGGCGTTGGCAAGTCCTCTCTTGGTCGCTCGGTGGCAGGTGTGAAGTAGTCTCCTTGCGCAATGTTATCATCCTCCGCAGCGGCCTCTTCAAAGTCCATGGGTTCCGCGACTTGTTCACGCGCCCTACCTCGACCTCTTCCTCGTCCCCGTCCTCTTGCCCTTCCTCGCCTTGCCTCCTCCCTGGCCACATCTGCACGCTCGTCATGTAACGTGACAGCATCTGCAAATTGTAATGAGAGCCACTCTGTCATTTCCGCCTTCGCTTGTGCCGCAATCTCACGGCATTCCTCGTGTCCAATGTCGTAGACACGGCTCCACAGAGCGAGCTGCATCCATGGAAAATACGTAGGTGTGAATTTGAAACAGCTTTGATAATTATTTTATCAAAAAAATTATAGTTCGAGTACTTACGTTGCTTGCCAGAGTTGCACCCAAACGTCCGACAAATCTTCGAGTAATGGTCGGATACCATTGCTCGTATGCGGGCGTCGCGAGTACCCCTCTGGACCGATCGATGCGAACAGTTCTAACTTCCCGCTCATCCCAGCGGGCAATATAGACGTTGTGTTTTGCCCTCCAATCCACATGTACTTTCCCCCTCAAATCGATAGCGTGGAGTTCTGGAAATGTGGAGCAACTACGTGGGATATCTTGAAGACCCCCAAATTGTCTCTTGCACCGACCTGGGTAGTAATACTCCACAATGTGGAAGTATATCAAAGGCACTTCAGCTATCCAAATGTGTTCGCCCTCAAGAGAGTTGGCTGGGAGATGGGCGCAGATCTCATCCGTATAGGGAGTCCAAAATACCTGAATGCAAAAATTGTATTACGATTACTATTTGTTTTGATGATATAGGAAAATTTTATAAATGTAAAATTACCTGCTCGGGTGATTGCATGTCAAAAGCATCCCTGTAGGGTCTCACCACGTGTGTGGGCTGTCTACGATGGGCAAACGTCGTTGCCCAGCGGACTCCTAACGGGCGCCCGTACCATTCTCTGCCGTCCCTAACAACTGGAGCAATGTGGGGGAAATGCTCCCAAGCCCAGAGCTGAAGTAGTATGACCGAGCCTCCAATCTCCTCGGTCGCCATGTCCGCTGCCAAACATAGGTGTCTGTAAAGATATGCAAGCACGGCCGACCCCCAGCTCAATGTCCCAGAGAACTCAAAATCCTGTAGATGTGGTAGAGCTATAAGTGAAATCAAGGAACCAGACTTGTCCGTGAAAGTAGGGTCCCATGGTTGGGACAATTCTTGGTGGCGTGCTGCGGACAACTGCTGCTTGTGTGCTCGGGACTCCAGACGGTCCCTTGTTAGTCATAACAGTTGGGACTTCGCTCACAGATACATCTTCAACATAAATATCGGTAGGCATTGATTTCCCAATGGTCCGAGCATAGACAAGAACTGCCTGCACATCATCATCATCGACAATAGATGAAAATGACGGTTCCTCCCCTGGGCCTCGAGGGATGCGATGTAATAATCGGATGTTTTGAATGTCAATATCCAAGTTGAACTTACGGTAAACCAAGTTCAACATCTCATCGAAAGTCATATTAGGAGTCAACACAAACCCCCTCACGTTGGTTGACGATCCGGACATGAGTGTACTACCCAAATGACACATACAATACAACTGCTCCATTCTAACCTAATACGTGAGACAACGTACAAGCAAACGTCATACATTCGAGAAATGAAAATAACATGCATATGATACAAAAAAATTAAAGAAAAACGTTTTACCAAGTCCAATTCTTCGCACAAGTGATTAGCCCTAATGAGAAACGGGGACGGCTAGAACGGTGCCAATCATTGAAACCACGGAAAAGGAGTGTTCCGCGGGGCTAGGAGTGACCAAAAAGGGTGTTGTTGAGAGAGGAGGAGATCAGAAGATGCGGGTGGAGAGGAGGGCGTCGGGGGCGGCTGGGTTGCTGGAAAGGGACGAGATGTCGGGCAAGGTCGGGAAATGAGAAGGCCGCTGGGCGCGGGTCTTAATTAGGGGCGATATCGCATGTTGAATATGTGTTATCTATAGCGCACATCCAACATGCGACACTAACGCAGTTCCTGGGTAAAAAAAAACTTAAGAGGTGTCGCATGTTCAACATGCGACACCTCTGTAGTTTTGGAGTAAAAAAAACATTACGTAGAACCTGGGTATTTATATAATTCCCAGGTACTACTTAGGAATTTGACTCCATGTCAGAGTCATTGCAACTGAAGATGAGTCTCCTCGTCTGAGTATTCTGGCCTGCCACAACATGTGGACAACTGCTCCATCTCTGAAAAGGGCTAAACAAAGAGCATCGCTAATTATCCATACGCAGATCTGAAGATGGGTCTCTCTCATAGGGACCTCGAAGGGGGTTCTCTCTCATAGGAACCTCGGAAGGATCTCGTATTGGAGTTCACGATCGCTAGAGAATGGAGTCTGAAAGTCTCCTCGTCCGAGAACTGGGTCTCTCCCATCTGGCACAAAGAATGGTACTCTACTTTGGAGTCCCTATGAACCACATGAAAACCCTTGCCAACATGGCATAGGGAATGGTACTCTACTCCGGAGTCTCTATGGCTCACATGAAAACTCTGGCCGAAAACAAGAATGATGGGGACCACGAAAAATGATAGCATACATGTGCACATCTGAATAGACCGCATACATGTGCATGTCTGAAATTGAAGACTCGAAAACTGAACATCGAGTTTGAAATTGTGCATAGAGAAACTTCATTTGCAAAAATAGGGTTTGAAAATTTGGATGGCCTGGAATATCAGAATCTGACCTGGAATCTGAAGTACGGCATGTGACTCTACAACACTCCCCCTTTCTCCCATACTTATCGAAAAATCAACATCGACCAAGTTGGGAGAAGACAAGATAATAGGGAAAACAATAAGCCGTCACAATTTTTCATGGCTTTTCACATCAAAAATCATCAATAAAAATGGTATTCTTCATGCGATTTTTTTATGATTCTCTCTTTAATCTGCTTTTCTCAATCAATTTTTTTAATCATTTTTTTCCGACTATTTCATTCTCCTTTTTTAACAGCCGTCACAACAATTTTTAATTAAGCCGTTCAATTTTTTTCGATTTTTCCTCTTTTTTGAAAAATGTTCTTGCATACAGCTTTCCTTTGTGCGTGCCTCCTTTCTTTTCATTTTTTGTCAAACACGATTGGGCTAATGGGCCTATACAATAACATCACAATTTTTTTAAAGGGGATGTCGTGCCCTTTGTTTCTGCAACACTAAAACCCTAAAACTTAGAACATGAACAGTTCATACACGTCTTTGGACAACCGAGGAATATGGATAATCATCAAGCTTAAAACATAAAAATCGAATCTTGAACAGACCATGAACATAAATCTCAACAATAGATCCACGGGAATCGAACCCGCTCTGAGACCATGCTAGAAAATAGGAATGTGAAAGCGGAATCAGAGATAAAATAATAAGAACATGGAAGAACATGATTTTAACGTGGAACCCTACTCCCTAAGAAGCAAGATGAAACCACGGGAGAACAGTTCAAAGGGTTGATAGTTTCTTACTTTTACCATCTGAATACAAGTGTCAAGGTCTATATATAGCCCCTACTGAGTCTCCACATCTCCCAACTGGTAGATGTGGGATTAAAGACTTGGATGGGTTACCCATCTCCCTCATAAGTGACGCATATAAACAAATACTCCAACACTACTTGTTATGACCTAAAATAAGAAACATACGAAAGAGTTGCCGTTCAAGTGCTCCTGTCATTGTTACAACAACAAAGCTTTTTCCAATAATTAAGTAAGGTCGGCTACATAGATTTTTTGCAAAATATAAAAAAACATATAATGTGATTGTTAGCTCAAGAAAAAACATATAATCTCCATTTATCCAAAGATAGGTACTTTATAAGCTCCTGATGAGGGATGCGACCCAACTTCGAAGGGCGACCACTAGCGTGAGATGGAATAGAATGGGGGCTCCTATGCGTGCATGAGGGGCAAGAGTTATTGCTCGACTCAAAATTTTGCAAAGTTCAAAGGAGATTAGGATCATGGGTATAAATACAATAACAGAGGAAATGTAAGGGGAAGGAAGTCAAAAATGAATTGAAATAGCACAAGGAAAGCAAAAAAAAGGAAAAGCAAGAAGAAAAAGAATCAAAAAGGGATGCATACCTAGGATTGAAGCTCTGAGGACCTTCAATCTCTGTTTGAGGTGGCGGTAACACCGAGACCAACGCGAGCTTCAGCCCACATTTCAAGGTCCGATTGACATTGGGCAGTCTTCTCATATGTTGCTCGACCATGGCAGAGTCTTTTCAAGTCACGTTTGTGATATTGTCACTGGCGATGCACTAGCAAAGGCAAAAGGGGAGCAAGTAGTTCAAGGAACAAGATTCGAGAAATTGCACTTGACATAGAAGAGAGAGGATATCGAATGTGCGTAAAAAGGAGGGTTGATGATGCAGCACAAAATTAAAATATAGGGCTTGATATTTTTTATCCGTTAATTGTATTTACGTTTATTCGATTGTCGCATCTTTAATTAAATAAATGAGATCGCATGTGATCTCCAACAAATTAGTTATAGATTTAATTTTTAAATTTGGTCGGTTAATTAGTTAGAGTCTAATTAGGATAATTAGTTGTCCATTTAAATTAATTTATCATTTTTGTAATCTCATCCCTCTTTTATAAAGGGATGAGGGTCCAATGTTTTTAGGCAGTTCAGAGTTAATGAAAATTTGAGATTTTTATCTCCCTCTCCCTTGTCTCTCTCTCTCTCTCCGTGATCTTCACGTTCTTCCCCAAAATCCCTCATAGTCCCGACGAGTATTCTCTTCTCAACCCTTCCCTCTCTCCTTCCACCAATAATTTCTACCGTTCAAATTTATTTCCCGCGCCACGCCGATTTCAATTTGCATCAGTTGACTGGAGAATGAATCCATGGCAGTTTCGTAGAGGGGGAGAAAGTAGAGAGATTGCGTGTCACCGACAAAGTCATGCCGTCAACATAGGTGTGCACAATCTAGAGCAGAAGTTTCGACTGAGAAGAGGGATCGGCCCAAATTTTGAAAAACTCAAACATGAAAAAGCTTGGAAATTGAATTTCCTTCATTTTCCATGCAAACATCAACGGCCAATTCAACATGCAGCTCAAGTTACAATTTTTTCGGGTCGAATACATGTAAGTACATGCAGTTGACCATTTTTATTTGATATTTTTGTATTTTAGATCATTTTTATACTTTTTTGCTAAAAAATACATTATTTTGCATATGTAGTTCCATTTTATTAGTTTTTAATGTATTATAGAAAATGGGAGAAGATTTGTATCGGTAAAGAATGTCTCTGATTTTGATGTTGATTTTATTCTTTTATTTTTGAAGTATATTTTATTTTTTTTATATTTTTGTTAGATAAAGTATATATATGTAAAATAAGAAAAATATCCACAAGTGTTGGTAATTGTAATATGTGCCTAGATAACATACAAGTGTCGAAAATCCATGGATATACATAATAATTAGGCCCCAAATCCAATTTTCTATATATGAGTCACATTCTCCCAGAAAGTATACAAATTGAAAAGTTCATTTTTAATCTTCAACTTTGAAAGTGAGTAGGCTTTGATTGAGTTTCATATGCTTAATCTTCAACTTTGAAAGCGAGTAGGCTTTGATTGAATTTCATATGCTTAAGATATTCGGCTTTCATTTTTTCTTACAATATGTGCACCTTATATTTCTGAATTATTTTTTTATAAATATTCACATCTTAATTGAACTAATCCAATTGGAATTGAAATTTGAGTATAATGTAGATGAATCACATATTCATTAATTATGTCAGTTGCCTTGCAAATAGAAAGTTCACCTCCGATTTTAATACCTACTTCGAGGGCAATCTTGTCACATGAAAGAGCAAAAAAAAGCAATAGCTCGTTTAAATGCAGAAAGTGAATATAAGACAGTGGTCCAAGCAATACTAGAGTCATAATGGATCAAAAAGTACTTAATAATCTTTATTTTCCTTCAAACAGATTGATGGAGTTGAGATGTGGTAATAAAGTTATCATGCATATAGCAAAACCTAATTTTTCATGGGAGGACCAAAATTGTAGAGGTTAATTGCCACTTCGCAACTCATCTAATGAGAGTTTCTATAAAATTTCAGTGTTACTTTTGCAAGGATGCAAAAAACAACTTAAACGACCATTTAAACGTATGCGGCCCTCGACCGAACCGACTAGTCAAAGTCAGACTCATAAGCGGGTGGCCCGCATAAACGACGTTAAGCTATCGTCCAAATGTTGTTAAACAGCCATTTAAACGGTTCGGTTGCATACTTTTGTGTTATCCATGACTTTTTCGGATCCATGCTACGAATTGTAATTGTTTATGTTGTTTATTTTGACATTTGGCTATGGATTCTAGTTGTTTATGTTATCCATTTTGATATTTCGATGAAAATTCCTTGAATTTGACAATATTTAATCTATATCGTGAATCTGTGATTATATTTTGTAATTTATTTATACTTTTTAAATAATGATATACATGTAATAGTTTTCTATTTATTAAAAAATGCAAAACCGCATAACCCATTGATTTTTGTTTAAACCCCCGCATATCGTTTAATAATAATCAGTGACCCTACCAACTGAATACTGACTATCGCTTTTTATGACCTTGTACTTCTATATATTATATCGTAGATAGGGGTGCACATGGATCGAATAAAATTCATAATCCGATTTAATTCAATGTTATTGGATTGGTTTGGTTTTGTTATTCTGATGGATTGGATCAGATTACGATTTTGAAAATCCGTTCAATTATGGATTGCATTTGATCGTTACCCAAATTTGATCCGATCTAATCCGTTAATCTGTTGACGAATAAATAAATACTATATACAATATATCATTCTTACCATTAGTGCATATTATATATGTATTTGAAATCCTTTTTATTTCTAAATATCCAAATCAACCCTCTCTTATTTTTAAAATCTCCAAAGGACCCCTATAACATTTCAACATACCACTCAAGTTAGCCCCACTCACTTCCCAAAAACCTAAATCCCTCCCAAATTCCCAATCCCCACCCGTACGTCTCCCCACCCGCAACCGCAAGTCCCCGCATCCACCTAAATCCCTTCCAAATTTCCAATCATCAACCACAAGTCCCCCCATCCTACCCTTTGTGAGCCCAGCCACAAGTCCCCCCACCCTCCCTGCCGTCAAGCCCCAGCCGCAAGTCCTCCCACCCTCCCCTCCGTAACCTAAAGCTCTCCCCTAACAGTAGCCCGCAACCGCAAGCCACGAACCCACTCTCGTGGATGCCATTTCACCATCTCGTATGTGTGTGTGTGCGCGCGCGTGTCAAAGCACCATCGCCCCGCGCATGCGACAAAGCACCATCTCACTCGTGCATGTGACGAAGCACCATCTCTCGTGCATACAACGAAATAGTCTTCCTTCTCCCTCTGTCATGGTTGTCTCTCGCGGCGCAACACCACATCGATACCTCCCTCATCGTGTGTCACTGTGGTATTGTCGCCGCCCTCGCACATCTCTGTAGACCTATGGTGCCTTCTTCCTCCCACGCAGCATCTTCTATTGTTTTCAGGTATCACTTATTTAATAAAAATATATGTAGTTTCCCGACTGTCCACTTTCCAGTTCTAGATACATGAAATGTATATCTTTTCTTTAGTTGTTTGATATTATAAGCATATTGATTTAAAATTATATGGTAAGATATAATCTAAATTTTTTGCCTTTGAATTTTTATATCATTTTTAGCTATTTAATCTTATCAGCATCTAGTTTATTATATCACTTAGGAACTATGTCAGCCACTGATGATGTTATTGGAAGCAACAAACCCACACCTCAAAGTACACCAAACGAGACACAGGTCCGAAGCTCAAATTATGTACAAGAAACCAAGAAAACCAGCTTCTGATGTGTGGACACATTATACAAAGAGAAGAGTCAAAAGTGGTGAGACAAGAGCTTTCTGCAACTATTGCAATATACATTATGCATGGATAATTGCTAATGGCACAACAACACTATGGAACCATGTTATGGAGAAATGTACAAAAGGTTCAGTATATAAGGTTGCAGAGCCGATAAAGGGACAACAAACTTTAACTTTCCGAAGGAAGTGAGGTTGGTCTTGTTTCTTGGAAATATGACCTTGACTTATCAAGGGAAACTTTTGTTCGGATGATTATCCTAGATGAATTACCTTTTAAGTTCATACCCGTATTTTATTTTATATTCCAACGTTTTAATTTATTACAGGTTAGTTATAGTTCCTAATTGATTACGCATACTTGCAATTCTATTGAAAGTCAACAAGATGCTTTTACAATTTCTACATATTACATGTATGTTATTTATTTATATAGTCATTTTCATAGTAAATCCATAGCAATAACATGTTCTTTTCTTTATCAAAAAGCAAATATATTTCTCTTTACATTTATCCGCATTATCAATTTTAGAACCATGAATCAAATGTCAAGGTCTAGTGTTCTACAAATATGATCCTAGATTATGTGGTGACAATATGTGAGTATTAAAAGTTCGATCCAATCCATAATCCGATGGATTGAATTGGATTTATATTTTCAGTGGATTGGATTGGAAAAGGCAAAAATCTGTTAAATGTGAATTCGACACAGATTAAGCTAAAATCAAATCCAATCCGATCAATGTGCACCCTAATCGTAGATATGTACATTAAGGAGGCACTCTGAAAGATCTTTTTCAAGTGATGTTTTAATAACCAAAGCATGCTAGATGACTATGCTCCGGCTTGAGGCTGAGCATTATTATAATATACGAGAACTGTAACATTTCAGGGTATTTTATACTTTGTATTTTTATGTACTCTCCCTAATCCAAGCATATTATTATACACAGAGGACTCGGTTCATCCATTATATATTCTCGTTTCTCTTCATGTAAAAAATTTAAGGTGCTTGATTAGGTATCAATAAAAGAAAGAAAAGAAACAAAGTCAGAGATATAACATCAACACAATACGTCTACCAAGCCAGCTTTACCACATATAACCCTTTTAAATACGAGCGTCACAAAAACATGTCCGATGGCTCCTACAGAGAGCATGTCCTATGCATGAAATAAAATATGAATACAAGAAACACAACCAAAAATTACAAATGATGTGGAGAAAAGGTTCTTATAAGCAAACAAAATGTTGAGAGGGGCATGGTCACCAAGTACGATGGAGATGAATCGACTAATTCGACAACAAATAGTGAGTGCATCGTCATTCTAAAGAGTGTGACGAATGCGATTATGGATCACGATAGTTCTAACCATATCCATGGTGATGTTGTCTATCTCCAACGCCATTCTTTAGAGATATATAAGGAAAAGTTTGGTGAAGGATCACAAGCTCTCGAAGAAAAGTTAACGTGCGACCAATATGAAACTTAACAGAATTTTTAGATTTAATATGTTTGATAGAAGAGGAAAACTAATTTCATGCTATTGAAATAAACGAATATATTACATCTATGACATGGCATCAGATTTATACTTCAAAAAAAACTCAACTAACACGGCTATAATCATCCATAGTTTCCAAATAATGCATGTGTCCTTGAAGATCAAAAACACTATTGAATCCTACACATCAAAATGCAATAACTAAGAATGGAAGAACTATTTCGACCAGATCTGTGCAGCTTTTAAAGGAGGTGACCAAACCGGAGATGCCAAAGAAAAACATATGAAAAGATTACAGAGGAAGAGATGGAGACGCCAATCCTATAAAGCTCTCAAAGCTACAACCACTAATTATACATGTAAGTACATCCTAAAACACAACAGAACAATGGTCAAATATGATACAATAGTTAAGTTTCTTGCTAATCTGAAAAATATGGAGATAGAAGGACCCTACATGGTAGATGAAAGATGAATCTCCCCTCTAACCAGTTACTTGTACCATTAGCAAGAATAACATATCTTCCCACAAGCACATTCTTGATGACTTTAAACTGTCCATCACCACCAAGGTGTCGTGATGAACCTAAGTCACTAAAAGTATGGACTACCAGTAATTTATAAAGTAAACAAGCACATGCTATTCCTGATGAATTAGTAGTGGCAGCACATGCTATTCCTGATGAGTTGGCAGGCAAGTGCTTGCTCCATAGGTCTGAATAGATGAGTTAATGCTTATCATTTGTCTCGGCTATGATAGAAAATCATCCACCTCTAGATCGAATGTGGTACTAGACGGCACAATCACCTAATAAGGTCGATACTTAACACGAATAGCACTATGGGGGATTGGGGATACCAAGCTTTTGACAATATATATCCTCTATATGATTAGTTTTCCGACTGCTACAATGAACTCTAGCTCTACAACCAATATTGCCACAATCTCCACCTCCTCGTCCACTGACTAAAAAAGAACTTATCCATGTATAGCAGACATAATAGCGATTGTATAGGCAGAAGATATCTGAGAATTACGCACGGTAATCCAATTGCGAAAAATGTAGGCCTTCTCAATAGGAAGAATCTGAGCACTGGTAAATAAATAATTCAGTATAGAGTCATAAAGCAGTTACAAATTAAAAGGAAAAGCTCTAGCCATGAGCATCAGCTTGTAAGCCGACTAAGGCTCGCAGGGGCATGGCATTTAATAGATGAGCATCTTTTCATGCATAGCCATCAAATCTCAATAATATGTGTAGAGGCCTATCATTCTGCTTGATTTGATGTGTTCCATTATGAAATTGTAAAATTTCAGTCTCGTTCATTGCCTGGGAGTAAATTAAGAGTAAGATAATATCACATATCCGTGCATATGGGCTTGTGTATAACCTCCTAAGCAATATCAGGAGTAAGAACCATATTACAAAAAATGGTAATAATATTGATTAACCATCGGAAAAAATGGAATGTTTTCGGAGAGAAACTGTCTTTGTATTCACTAGGCTTGTTTATCACAGATCATTTAGCGACGAGCAGATAGTAGGCCCCCGAGAAGCTGTAAGAAGCAACTATCAACAAAAAGTTTATTGCAGGTTCCACCAATCGGCGTGCAGATGTGTATGCTCAAAGTTTATTAAAACTAGATGTTTGAAAAGCCGATTTGTGGTTCCACGCGGATCTTCTATCTGGGACATGTCAATCTACTATGTCCCTTGGTAGAAATGCTGATGTGAGATTTCTTAAGGGCCGACATCTCCTAAGATATGTGATGGCTCCATCAAAGACTCAATTATGCCTCCTCACAGAAAGCGGTTTCTAGCAAGTCTTCTCAAAAGATGCAAATGTTTTTGTTCTCTGGACTTCGTGTGGGGCTGCACATAGACCATCTTTTCTATACCAGCATCTTTGCATCATACTAGCACAGGTACACAAGTAGTCCTTGAATGAATGAAACCTGCCATGAACAAAGGCTGAGGAGGAAGATTTTCCTTCTAATCAATCCAAAATAAAGTCAACCAGTTGTGCAGAGAGATCTCTGACTGTAGAGAGATGGTTTTTTTAACGGAGACATGGAGTTTCCATGACCAACTCAAAGGAATGAACTTTTGCCTAGGACCATGGACCAACCAAGGCTTGAGCATTAGCATATATAATTAAGCAGGCCCTGGGACCAACTGTTTATTTAACCTGGATCCAACTCAACCCAATAAGATAGGTCAAGAATAAGGACAAGCCACCTCCATGGCTATATCACCCATATATAGCGATGTGGGGACAGGGGGTTACGTTTTGATCCCTCTAGGTAGAGAAAATAATTAGCAGCTTTGCCACAAACTAAGTAGCACTTTCAGAGCTTAATAAAATCTCACTAATGAGTAATATCTGAATATTGCAAAATTTAGTTTTCAAAAAGAATTATATCCAATAAAACTGTGTTTACATATGTTGGTGAAGCTAAAAATCTTATACATGATATATGACAAACTAGAGGTAAGGACTAACATGAAATAAGGCCCATGGCTCAAAAACAAAATGCACACATGAATTAACACAAAGTGGGCCAGGCTTATAGTTCCAACTACGAGTATCTTTTTCAGGATTGCGGACACACAATTAATCCCGGAAAAGCCCTACCAAAATCTGCCGCACAGAATCAAGCAACATATAACAAAGCATGTCCGCCACAAACTGGTGCAACATGGTTGTCCAGAGTCTAAGGCACAAAGAACGAGGCTACAGAATAGACTCAAGCTGGGGTTATTCTGGTAAAGCTTACTCTAGATTATACCAAGATTAAATTTCACATTAGATTCTTAAACCCACGGGTAGATCTTAACAAAATGTCATTTCAATTGGTAGAAGTACTAGGAGGCACCTACTCTTAATGAGATAGCTTGGATCTTCAACATCTTATGCCAACAAACAACCAAAAATGTAATACAGGGGTAATCCTCTGAGTTACCTCTTTACCAAAACTTTTTCTTCAAATCTTAACTTTTAACCATGAACAAACAGTGTTTTATGGCCTATGGATTGAAGAATGGGTTTAGAGTGTCTACTGTGGTTAACACAACCAACTACCGAAAGTAAGGCTATGCAAATTTTGAAAAATTATAACAGTATGAATGTTGTCGAGTATTGGGACATATAACAAAAATCATGCCACGTGTTAGGTAAAAGGATAAAAGTTCGAGAAAAGTAGACTTCCCAAAAGTATATATGCATACGAATATGCCCATATCAAGTAGCTGGACCTATGTGATGACGCAAACAAATAAGCAGCAAACCAATAAACAGGGGGACTGGAGGACAAAAAGCGTGTAGCAACCTGTTAGAAATTTCAGTGATGTTAGAAGACAAATCATAGGAAAAAGTTCTCAACAAATAGAGAGAATGTGCAGATAAGCTTAAATGAATCTAGAAAAAAATTGCCTAGTGATGATAGAACTATTTACTTCCAGAAAGCTTCTAGGTAAAGAACAGGTCATTGTAAGCATTAAGACAGCAGACTATCTTATTGCAACCAGAAAAGGCTTTTAAAAAACATTCAAAAGTTCTGGGAATCATGAAAAAGGAATTAGTATGGAAATCGATGTGTGGGCATATTTTATATAATGGCAGATTTTTTGGAATCTATAACGATGGCAGTTGCTCCAAATTATTTGTGTCAACCAATCAATTTTGAGTTTCTTATCATATAAGTTAACTTCAAAAGATCTGATCATGAATGAGTTTGTCTCCTTTGATCACTATCAAAGACCCGGAATTTTACTAAGTTTGGAAATAAATATTGAAAAGCAAACTGCATTTATTCGGTCACAAAAATGACGATCTTTTTCTACTTTTTCACCAATGAAACAGGGGTAATCGTCAAAAGATAAAAGATCACAAAAAATGACATGGGGAAGGAATCAGAGTTAGAATATTGCTCACCTGCACATGCATAATAAAAAATGCTGTAAGAGACAGAAAGGCCAGGTGATAAATAAATGGAAGCAACAAAATTGAAGAGTATCCTTGATGTTTCTGAATAACGATCTCCTGACTACTTGAACAACCCAAAGAATTCCCTTTGTTTTTTCGCTGTCTGTGTGTGGATGAGTCTGTAACAACGCAATACATGACAGTAAGAAAACAAGACAGCAATAATTTACATTATCCATATCCCCTTTTTAGAAGATTTTGAAGATGATTCTAAAAAATGTCAAATACGGAAAGGGAAAAGGACACAAGGTAAAGGTTTAAGCATGTGGATATGAAAATTAATTGAAGCATGTAATTAATGAACATGAGAGATGTTTGATCTTATAATGAATAAATTGCCTTTGCACATGCCTAGATGCACGAAAATATCCCAGGAAATCTAACTTCATTTATGTGGAAAGAGAATACTGACTTGATATAGAGCTTATATAGAGACGGGAAATCCTAGAGGGAAAATTACATAATAATAACAAAAGAAATAGAAAATACATAAAAGATTATCACACAACAACAAAGCATTTTTCCACATTAAGTAGGTTGTGATCATATCAGAAATAATGCACCAATATCCCATCAGAACTCTAAAGTTAAGCATGCTTCGGCAAGAATAGTAATAGGTTGGATGACCACATGTGAAGTCCTCGTGTTGCATCCATTTCTTTCAACTCAGCCATAGCCGATCCCAATCCCAGGTAAATGAGGAGGGTTGTGTGTCAGGTAGTCAACAACCAGCGCAAAAGAGACAAATTCCCAAATAGTTCTCTTTTTAGGAACACTATCTGGGAATTTATCTCAAAACAGTCGGACCTTTTCAACATGGATTTAAGCAAATATAAAATATAATAAATGATAAATATATTTCTCAACACTCCCCCTCAAGATGAAGCATAAATGTTGTGGAAAGAAAATGACCAATTAAAAATTAATGAGGCCCTAGGGTTCTCTATGCCCCCTTCACTCTCATGTGCGGCGGCTTTGGCCCCGCTTATTGGATTCGAGGGGGACGTAATCTTATATAGAGAGGAGAAATCATGTTGGGCAAATTACATAGAAGAGATAAAAAATAAAAACATATAAAATAAGATAAGATAAAATAACTCTCAACACTCCCCATCAAGATGAAGCATAGATGTCAATCATGCTCAGCTTGGAATAAATGACCCTCTGACTACAGTATTGGTGAAAACATATGTTGTATGGTCCCCTAAGCTGACATGAGAAGTAGAGATAAAGCCCTTTTGAATCATGTCACGTGGTGACAATCTACCTCAATGTTTTTCCTCCCATGGAAGACCAAGTTGATGGCAAGGAAAAGAGTTGTCTGATTGTCGCATTGTAGATGCATGGGAAGAGGCGCATCCATAGCTAGATTAGTCAATATGGATCGAATCCACATAATCTCAGTGCTCTCCTGCACCATGGCTCTGTACTTTGATTATGCACTAGATCTAGCAACCACAATCAATTTCTTGCTCTTTCATGATATGAAAGAGCTCCTTATGAATACTGCAAAGCCGGAGATAGATTTCGTGTCCTTGAAGCACTATGCATAGTCTGCATCTACACATGTTGTGATGGCAAAGGATGTTCCTATGCGAAAGAACTACCTTGTACCTGAATAAGACTTCAGCTACCTCATGATCACGTACTACACCAATATATGCATGCCATGTCTCTGTTGCGCCATAAACTGGATAATTGTGCTCACAACAAAGGAGATGTGTAGTCTGGTAAGGGTTACAAAAAGGAGCTTCCCAACAAGCTCCATGTATCTCCTCTTGTCTATCCCCTTTGTATCATCATCATATTTAGCTTCATTCTAGGGTCCATGAGCGCAGTATGCCATGCATGTCTATAAGAGATCAGTAGCATACTTCCTCAGTTTCATCCCAATACCATGATGGTTCCTGGTGAACTCAAAACCTGTGAAGTATCGTAAATCGTCAAGGTCCTTGGTAACAAATGTTGTCCAAGGAACTCCTTAGTTGCATTGATACCATGTGTATCATCTCCAGTAACAATGATATCATGAACATAGACTAGTATAATATGATACCTCTTGGAGTCCTCTGAACAAACAGTGAATGGTCTGCAATCGATCTTACGAAGCTCTGCCATACTATCAAGTCCAAGAGCATCTGGAACAATGCTATGGGACTCTTCTTAAGTCCATGGATATCCTTATGAAGTTTGCATTTTTTTTACAAATCTTCTCACACTCCCCCTCAACAGCGAACCTAGGTAGTTGTTGCATGTAGAGTTCCTTCTACACATCACCATATAGAAATACATTCTTCACATCAAGCCAGGACAATAACCAATCCCGTACCACTGCAGTAGACAAAAGGATCTGGAGTGTGAATGACATGTCACAGGAGAGAAAGTGTCCTGATAGTCCACCCCGTAGGTCTGGGTGAACCCATGGGCCCACAAGTCTAGCCTTATAGCGAGAAACGATGCAATCTGCATGTTGCTTCACTGTAAACATCAATTTGCATCCAACCACAAAAGCCCGGGTAGGGGTCGTAACCAAGCTCCATGTGACACGCGATTGTATCGTGACCATCTCCTCCTCCATAGCACGGCATCACTGACTATCTAAGCACAGCTTCCCATATGTCCATGAAATCTCTACAGCTAAGAAACCCATAACAAACCTCCTGAAATCCTCTGAAAGATGTTCCAAGAAAACATGAATAGCGAGATGATATGTGGCACGCATACGCCTCGAAGAGCAATAGACACATCAAGATCATCAGTATCATATGTGACCTATAATGTAGCCTCATGCGTAGGAACTAGCTTGCCTTGTAAAGTAGCCAGATGTATAGACAAAGCATGCCATCAGTAGAAACAAAGTGCTCAGAACATACCTGGAGTATGTTGGATGATGGGGAAGTCCCATGAGCAGGGGGTACAAAAGGTGTCCTCTGAATGTAAAAATGTGGTAAAAAGTGAGACAAAATACTAGGTGGTGGGGGTGGAGAAGCAACCACGGTAGGAGGTGGAGGTGGAGGCGATGGTGTTGTAGAACGGACCACAGAAGAAGGTGGTGGTGAAGTAGGAGGAGGAGGTATTTAAGCCTCCTCACCAGACTCAGAAGTAGTCATCATTTCACCTGTAGGAGTAAAGTACATGACCGACTTAAAGAAAGTGACATCAGCACTAACGTAGTACTTCTGTCTAACCAGATCAAAGCAACAGTACCCTTTCTGGGTCCGAGAGTATCCCACAAAGAGATACTTGATAGCTCTAAAAGAGAGCTTGTCACGACCAGGGGTCGGATGGCAAGCAAAAGCCATTGAACCAAAGACACAAGGTGCTAGGGAGTGTTAGAATTATTATTGTTAGAATTATTATATTACAATTATATTTGTAACCTTTCGGATTCCGTAACCCATAACCCTTCAGGTTCCGTAACTTTTAACCCTTCGAGTTCCATAATCCCTCAGGGGTATTTATGTATTTTTCCTCTTGTACTCTCTATGGTTTTCTCTCTATATAAGAGACCCTAGCCCTATGGAATAGATATCCCATTTTGTCTCTCTTCTCCACATGGTATCAGAGCAACGGTCCTAAACCGGGGTTCTGACCTAAAATCCCCACCGTCACCTTCAAACCTCGCAAAAGCTTGCGCGGGCCCTCTTCCCTGAATTAGGGCAACGTGCAAGGCCCTCCAATCGCCTCCAGTGCAACAGTCCTCCCGCTAGTGCTACCCTGTGCTTTCAGGACCTCCTACGAAGGTCGTCAGCCCCACAGCTACCCTCCACGGGTACTGTAGGACTCTTTGGAGATCCAAAACTCATCACGAACCGCTTCCAAGAATCCAAATCTGCTGTCCATTGAAGGTTTTCAGCCCTTCTTCAAGGGAAAACGTGAGTTATAGGGTATTTTTTAGCTCTTATATACATCCTTAGTTGATCACAAGATCGTTTTTCTATTTTACGACCACCATGGCGCCTTCTTCAACCGAGACAAAGCTCTTAGCCACGAATATTATGGCACAAGGCACTACTATCAAACTCAAGGGTACGGAAAATTACGTGCTCTGGTCTCGATCTTTTATAATGTTCATTGAAGGTCAGAGGAACTCTACATTTTGACTAAAGATCCTTTAGATGAGAAGGACAAAGAGTACGACAACTGGCAGACTGACAACTATTTGGTTATCAACTGGATGACCAACAGTGTTGAGGCTCACATTGCCTCAAATCTTCTTTACAAAAATACGGCCAAGGAAATGTGGGAGGATCTCGAGCAAACATACTCCCAGAAGAAGACGAAATCACGCCTTCCAGAGGCGAATCTGGTCAGCATCTCAAGGTGATTCCACCCTCATCGAGTACTACAAGCATATATCCAGCCTGTATGAGGAGCTTGCAATATTCCAGCCCTCATGTTGCACCAAACAGATACAAGGGCGTTCTGACTGGCAGGTATATCGCTTCCTTGATGGCCTGCATTCTAGATACCATGCAACGAAGGAGCAATTTCTTATATCAGACACACTGCAACAATGAAGGCCATCTTTGGCCGACTTGAGGAGCTCGAGACATCCGATGCCCGACCTCCCGTCTTACCTTCAACAGAGAACTTTGCACGCATCGCCTCATTTGGGCGAGGAGGCAGATACGGCTTACGAGGAGGATGTGGTCGTGATCCAAGTCGTGGCCGTGGATGGGAATCTGGACGAGGCCGTGACTTTGGTCGTGGTCATGGGCGAGATTCTACTGCCCCATGCACTCACTGTGATAGGCGGAACCACCCGACTGAACGATACTGACAGAAGTTTGGCGTACCTTCTTATCACACAAATAATGCTTATAAGGATGCCTATGATATGGAAGAGGCATCGCCTACCTCCAGTGGCAAGATTGTTCATCTTAATGATGCAGATTACTCCACCTAATGCAGATCCTTCAGACTCCAGGGCCTACCACCACTAGTAACACTACAACTGCTGCTCTGGCCACTTCTTCAGGTACAATAGCCAACTCCGTTATCACTCCTACTCCAGCTTGGATTATTGATTCCGACGCCTCTACTCATCTCACTGGAGAAGTAGTCTGCTCACCTCTTCCATACCATCTATCTCTATGAAGTCAGTTCGAGTCGCTAATGGGACTCAATCACATATTACTACAGTCGGAATTATGGAATTCTCTTCCAAGCTCCGACTTTCAGGGGTTCATTGTGCTCTTGATTTTCCTCTTAGCTTGCTGTCAGTTCACAAGCTTTGTGTTGAGCTTCATTGTCGTGTGATATTTGATGAGTCTTGTTATTTTCAGGACATTCAGACGATGCAGATTTTTGGTGGGGGTCATGAGAAGAACGGCCTATATTACCTAGACATACCATCAGACTCCAATTTTGTCGGTGTTGCATCTATCTCCGAAGATCCACTCCTATGGCATCTGCGCCTTGGGCATCCATCTGCCAAGGCAATCTCCATGATGTTTCCTGAACTCACTGCTCTGAAGCTCTTTCAATGTGAGGCATGTGAGTTCGGGAAACACCATCGAACTTCGTTTCATGTTCGTACTGAGTCTCGTAGTACTGTTTCTTTTCATCTTGTTCACTGTGATGTTTAGGGACCTTGTCAGATCCGCACATTAAGTAGTCATCGCCATTTTATAGTTTTCCTTGATGATTATAGTCGATCTTCTTGGGTCTATCTAATAAAGGAGTGTTCACAGATTTATCAAATTGTCGGAAATTTCTTTCAATATGTTAAAACTTACTTTTCTATTATTGTTAAGATCATTCGTACCGACAATGCTCTTGAGTTAACCCAACATGACTTGACCTCTTTCTTTGCATCCCAAGGAACTGTTCACCAAACATCATGTCCATATACCTCACAACAAAATGGTATAGCTGAGAGGAAACTCTGACACTTGCTAAATGTTGCCAGATCTCTTCTTAGTCAAATGAGTGTTCCTAAACAATATTGGGGAGATGCTATCCTTACTGCAGTGTATCCCACCAACCGTGTTCCTTCATCTGTTCTCAAAGGGGAAGCTCAATTTTCGTTACTTTATCCTATCGAGTCTCCTTTTCCTATACCACTGCGAATTTTTTGGTTGTATTGCATTTGTTCATAGCTTTCATGCAGCTGACAAATTATCCTCTCGTGCCATCAAATGTGTCTTTCTTGGTTACTCTCGTACCCAGAAAGGCTATCGTTGCTATGATCCTGTTGGACGTCAATACTATGTATCTGTCGATGTCACCTTCTTTGAACAAACAAGTTATTTCACACAGACTGTGAGTGGCATTCCTCTGGACCTCCATTCTCCACCAATCGTCTATACTCGCCAGCTTACCTCTATACCTTCTACACCAGTGTCTGTACATTTGCATGTCCCTTTTATGCAGGATGATATGACCACTTCGAGTGCTCCCACCACTGCTGCTCCAGATGTACCTGGGGAGCTTCATATAGTTCTACGCAAGCAAAAAAGGAAATGTACGTATCACCTTATGTCACATTTTACTTCTACAGATGGTTTATCTAGATGTGACAAGAGATTTGCAGATGTTTTGAATGCTATTACCGTCCCAAGAGATCATTTCAGTGCAATGCAAGATCGTGGTTGGCGACAGGCCATGGATGAGGAGATAGATGCACTTACCTCCCGAGGCACGTGGGATCTTGTGTTGTGCCCCCTGAGAGTTCGCCCTATGGCTTGTCGATGGGTCTTCACGACCAAACAATCGCCTGATGGTTCTATTGACAGGTTGAAAGCCAGACTTGTTGCCAAAGGTTTCACATAAACCTTTGAAATTAATTATTTGCAGACCTTCTCACCTGTTGCCAGAATGGGTTCGATACGTACCATTCTCTCTGTTGTTGCCAACAAGGCTTGGCCTATTTATCAAGTTGATGTGAAGAACGCCTTTCTTTATGGTGATCTTGAGGAGGAGGTCTACATGATGCAACCGCCGGGGTATGCAGTCGAGGGGGAGCATGTATGTCGACTACGGAAGGCCATTTATGGCCTGAAGCAGAGCCCAAGGGCATGGTTTGACAGGCTCACTACGGAGATCAACACACTTGGTTTCAGAGGACAACATCTGACTACTCTGTCTTTGTTAAACGACGGTCTGTTGGCACGATCATCCTTGTTGTCTATGTTGATGATATGGTTATCACAGGAGACGATGTAGATGGTATTCATGAGACCAAGGCCTTCCTCCAAAAGGTCTTTGTCACGAAAGATCTCGGCCAACTTCGAAATTTTCTTGGCATCGAAGTAATACGCACTACAGAGGGGCTCCATCTTTCACAGAGAAAGTATTGCCTCGATATTCTAACTGAGGCAGGACTTCATGGATGCAAACCATCTCGCATCCCTGTAGAAGTGAGAAAATATTCAACATTTACTGATCCACCTTTTGAGGATGCAACACGATACAGAAGCTTAGTGGGAAAATTACTCTATCTCACTGTTACTAGGCCAGATATATCATATGTTGTAAGCAGAGCCAGTCAACATATGGAGAAGCCTCTTTACAGTCACTGGCAGGATGTTCTTTTGATCCTTCGATGTTTGAAGGAATCTCCCGGACATGGACTTTTATATGGGGTAAATGGACACACTAATATATTCGCCTATACAGATTCTGACTATACTAGCTCTCCTGAGGACCGCCGGTCCACTAAAGGATATGCCTTGTTTGTTGGGGATAATCTTGTCACTTGGCGAAGCAAGAAGCAGACAATGGTATCCAGATCCAGTGCGGAAGCAGAATACAGGGCAATGGCTCAGGCCACATGTGAGATCACATGGCTTGTTTCTTTCCTAACAGAACTTGGCATGTCAGTAGCCACTCTTGTACCTGTATATTGCGATAACAAGTCTGCCACGTACATCGCCACCAATCCAGTTTTCCATGAGCGGACAAAACACATTGAAGTTGATTGCCATTTTATTCGTGATGCAATACGAGAAGGACGAATCAGCACTCCACACATCTCCACTGAACTACAACTTGCAGACATCCTCACAAGGGCTCTTCTAAGGAAGCGCCTAATGTACTTAGTATCCAAGTTGGGCATGATCGACAGATATGCTCCAACATGAGGGGGAGTGTTAGAATTATTATTGTTAGAATTATTATATTACAATTATGTTTGTAATCTTTCGGGTTCCGTAACCCTTAACCCTTCGGGTTCCGTAACCTTTAACCCTTCGAGTTCCGTAACCCCTCAGGGGTATTTATGTATTTTTCCTCTTATATTCTCTAGGGTTTTCTCTATATATAAGAGACCCTAGCCCTATGGAATAGATATCCCGTTTTGTCTCTCTTCTCCACATGGAGAAAAGATCCTTGTCGAGAAACACAATCGAAAAAAGAATCCTTTCACCTAATACCGAGGACATCATCTGATTGATCAGTTAACAGACAGTGAAAATAGCATCCCCCGAAATGGGAGCACGACTCTGAATGAGAAGAGTTATGATAACATCAAGAAGATAACGGTGTTTGCGTTATATAAAACAGTTCTGCTAAGAAGTGTAAGGGCAACACCTAATGTATAATGCCATGAGACCTAAAGAACGGGGATAATTAAGCTATACAAAGCTCAAAGGTGTTATCAAAACAAACATATTTAATCGTAACAAAAAATATTCTTTATTTCAAAAATATAAATTGAATGACATAACCAGTCTTAGACTTATTTTTCAAAAGAAAATCCATAACAATCAAGAGTAATCATCGATGGCCATAAGATAAAACATGTACACAAGATGGTCAGGGACATGACTATGACCCTAGATATAAAAGTGTACCAACTCAAATAAAGAACTATTGTTATGACTCTCACGACCAGGATAACTAGATTGGTGATGCTTCCCAGGATGACAAGACCCATACTGAAAGGAATCTAAGGGAGGACCTCACATAGCTTTTGCAAAGGAAGATGATCGAATCAAAGATGTCACATGTGGCGGGAGCCTGTCATAGTGGTAACTGAAGAAGTATCACACGGAGACTGGACCAATATGTAGAGACCCCTTTCCTCATTGCCACATCCAATCACCCTACCCATGAGTATCTCCTGAAACATAAGAGAGGAGGGATCAAAGGTGTCATGACAATATAAATCCTTGCCGATTTAATTAATAAATAATAAATTCATTGAAAAATCAAGAGCATGAACAACACTCTACAGGTGCACAGACTATGTCAATCGAATCTCACTATATGTTATTACAGGGGAATGCGTCCCATCAGCAATAACAATTGTTTTGTCAGGATGAATGGTTATGTATGAAGTGAACTAAGCTATGTCTCCACATAAGTGAAGAAAGGCACCTGAATTCATTATCCACTCCGAGACATCTGCCATGTGACAACTAGTAAGGGCATAGGTTGTACCTGAAGTACTAGCAGAGGTTGAGACAACGATGTCGGATGAGCCCCATGGAGCATTAGAGGGTTCAGAAATTGGAGGCATGATCTCCCCCAGACTGGAGACAGACTCATTAAACCTTCGTTAAGTAGCAATGGCAGGAACAACAGGAGTCTAAACCTATTCATCGGCACGGGCAGATGTAGGAAAGCCATACTTAAAATAACATACATCCTTGGAGTGACCAGAGCGCAATAATAAGTGCATGGCTGACGTGGACGAACCCCTCTGTCACGAGCACTTTGTCTTCTTTACTGAGAAGATTCTCCTCTATAGCGAGATACGGTCATCGCCAAGGAGGTCTGAAAGAGGACCGATGAAGGGACTATGATCATGTTGAGTCTACGATATGTTTCCTACATGAGAGATATGGTAGAATCCGCAAGTAATTGGATTAAACGACATCATACTCAAGATCAAGAGCCACAAAAAACACTAAGCATGGTGGAGTTCCAGTATGAGTATGTCGTCTCCTGCTCCGGAGTAGCTTCCAAAGGCATGAAGTTATCAAGCTTCTCAAAATAGCCCTGAGAGATGTGTATAAAGTATGAAGAGAAGGTCATTCTGCCTGATCATGGAGATGGCATGCTGAAGATGCAGTATCTTCATCTCACTCCTCATCAAAGAGTATGTGGCGACGAGAATGTTCCACATCACCTTGGTTTTGGGTTAATGTAGGATATCATAGGTTATATCTACACCTAAGGTATTGGATAGCCACACACATGCATGTGCTTCATCTACCTCACAATAGGCATTAGTCCCAGTCTTGTCAGTCAACTCTCCAAATGTCAGAATGTGCTTCTTCCCATTGCATCGCATAAGGCTCATGAATTGCATGGCCCACAACTCGTAGTTGATTCCATCCATTTTGACTATGAGTGTCGATCTTTGAAGGCACACGAAAATGGGATGTCAACCTTGTTCTCTAACATGGTGCTGGAAAAAGACAAAGACTAAGGACGTAGACTGAAGTAACCATGTCTACACGAACATATAGGAAATCACTTGTGTGTGTAGACTCATACAAGTGTTCTCATAAACCGAGGCATCGCTCTAGGGCACGTGAATGGTTCTCGAGTCTGATTTTACCAAAAAAGGTCCAAAATCAGACCGTTAGGAGACCCCAGAAGGTGCAACAATGAAAGTCGATACCCTAGACGACAATAGAGAGGTCATTGGGGGTTCATGTTGTGCCTCTAAAGGCTACACAACAGCCACAAGGGGCATTCAAGGCATGTTGGGCGATTCTTGTTCCCTCATTGTGGAACGGTGATGCCGTTGGGGGGCCCTCGAGGCCAGTTGAGCTTGGTGGAAGGCTCCCACGTAGGGTGCGGCCAGTGTAGCAATAGTCGGCCGACTATCCCGAATAGTCAGTCTGACTATGCGGTGTGGGGGGGTCCTGGACTGAACAGATCTCTAGTCGGTCAATGGTCGGTCCGAAGGAATAGTCGGCCGACTATTCGGCCGACTGACCCGACTATTCGACCGATTGGAGTTTGACTTTTGATTTTTTTTTTCGTTTTTTATTTTCAATTTTCAATTTTTATGGGTTATATTTTACCACGGTATCACCACAAATGTCAAATTCTATATATCTATTATATTGATTAGTACTTTTATCTTGGATTCATGTTAAGTTTTATAATAAAAATACAAAACTGAATATTCCCGAATGGTCACCCGAATACTGATTATTCTTTAGGGTAAATTACAATTTGGGTCCCCATCTACAGGTCCGATCTCAGAGTTTGGGAAGGGAATGGGAGTTGGGTTTCAACTTTTAAACAAGGGCATACTCGTCATTAGCCTCAAAAAGTTCCTTACAATAATAGCCCTGGGACCCGAATCGTTACAATTTAAAGATCGGGACCCATTCTGGGATCGGACCCATAGATGGGGACCTAAATTGTAATTTACCCTATTCTTTATTCAGTAACCCTCCGACTGAATACCGAATACCGACTTCTGCAACAATGGGTGCAGCGATGCTGAGGCAGTCTCGGTGAGGGTGGCGATGTCGTTGGTAGGCCCTCGAGGTCGACTGGGTTCAACGGAGGTCCCCCATCTGGGATGCGGTAGTGCCAAGACGAAATCAATGCTCGAGGTTGTGGTGGGCTGACAGATAGAGGGAGAGGACCTCGGATACAAAACTCCAGTCTAGAACCATCGCTCTAATACCATGTCGAAAGAGAATGATTAATTGAAAATTAATGAGGCCCTAAGGTTCCGTTATTTTTAGAGGAGAAATCATATTGGGCAAATTACATAGTAGAGATAGAAAGAAAATAAAATTACATAAAATAGTACAATATAAAATAACTCTCAATAGATGTCAACCATGCTCAACTTGTAACAAGATCTCTAAAATGACCATCTGGCTAGACCCTTGGTGAAGACATGATATCTGTTCACCTGAGTTGATAGTGGGAAATTGAGATAAAACCCTTTTGAATCGTATCATGTGTATAATGACATTTAACATCAATGTGTTTCGTCCTCTCATGGAAGGAAGGATTGTAGCAATAAAAAGAGCAGCATGGTTATCACATTGCAACTACATAGGAAGAGGCGCGTCAACAGCTAAATATGTTAGAACATATCTGACCCCATTATCTCAGTGTTCCCATGTGCCGTGGCTCTATAATTTGACTCAACACTAGACCTAGCAATCATGATTGCTTCTTGCTCTTCTATGACACCAAAGAGCTCCCTATGAAACAACAAAACTAGAGGTAGGTTTCCTGTTATTGACGCATCCTGCATAGTCAGCATCTACACATGCCTTGATGGTGAGGGATGTCCCTCTACTAAAGAAGGATGTCCCTCTAATAAAGAAATATCATGTACTTAGAGATGATTTCAGATATCTCATGATCATGCGAACTGCATCCATGTGGACCTGTTTCGGTTGCTCCATAAACTGCTAAACTTTGCTCACAACAAAGGAAATATTTGGCTTGTTAATGATGACCTAAATGAGCTTTCCTAGCAAGCTCCATGTATCTCCGCTTGTCCACCTCCTATGCATCATCACTATATACTTTCATGTTAGCATCCATGGAGTAGTGGCAAGCTTGCAATCTGCCATGCACGACTCTGACAAGAGATCTGTAACATACTTCCTCTTGGTCATCATAAGACCACGTTGGTTCTTAGCGAACTCAAGCCCTAGGAAGTATCATAATTCACCAAGGTCCTTGGTGATAAACTATTGTTCAAGGAACTCCTTAGCCGAACTAATACAATGTGCATCATCTCTTGTAACAATGATATCATCAACATAAAGCAGAATGACAATGAAAACTCCCTTAGTCCTCTGAACAAACAATGAATGATCTGCAGTCGATCTCGTGAAGCTACGTCGCTTTATCAAATCCGAGAACTTTTGTAAGGATGCAATGGTACTCTACTTAAGACCATAAATAACCTTATGAAGTCTACATACCATCTGACAGCCCCCCTCAATAACAAAAACAAGTGGTTGCAGCATATATGTCTCTTCTTGCAGATCACCATATAGAAAAGTATTGTTAACATCCAATTGAGACAAGGACCAGCCGCATACCACGACAACCGAGAGAATGATCAGAAGACTTTAGGAGAAAAATACATAATCGATTCAAAGCGACATTAGTACTAACATATTACTTCCATCTAACCAAATCAAAGCATCAATGCCCTTTTTGTGTTATCCCACAAAGGCATACTTGACAGTTCTAAGAAAGAGCTTGTCATGGCTAGGGGTAAGCTAGTGAACAAAAGCCATTGACCGAAAGATATGCGGTACAACAACAACAACAACAAAGTCTTTTCCCACAATTAAGTAGGTCAGCTACATGTATTCTTCATCTCCATTCAGATCTATCTTGGGTCAATCTCGGGCTTATATCCAAAAAGCTAAGATCCCTTCGTATAGTCTCTTTCCAACACTTCTTAGACCGTCCTCGCCCTCTCTTAACTGGCTCAACATCCCAACACTCGTATCTCCTAACTGGTGCGTCATCTGACCTTCTTGGTAAATGATCAAACCATCTTAAGCGATTTTCTCGCATCTTATCCTCGATCGAAGCTACACCAACTTTCTTTCTGATTGCATCATTTCGGATCCGACCTTTACGCGTCTGTCCACACATCCACCATAGCATTTTCATTTCTGCTACAACCATTCTCTGCGCATGTCTATGGTTCACATGCCAACATTCATATCCATAGAGCATAACAGGTCTCACGTGTGCTTTGTAAAACTTTCCTTCAATTTTTAAAGCAAATTTCTTATCACAGAGAACATCAGAGGCTCCTCTCCACTTTAGCCAGTCTACATTTATTCTATTAGTAACATCTCCATCAACTTCCCCATCATGTTGCAAAATAGATCCCAGATATCTAAAAGAATCTCTCTTCTGAATGTTATTGTCACCAATCTTCACCTCGATTCATTCACCATTGCTTCCGTCAAAGGTGCACACCATATATTCTGTCTTAGCCTAAAAAAATGTACTAAGCCTTCTCCCACTACAAGTGGGGTCGGCTGCATGGATTCTTGCTCAAATCCATGATGAAATATTCGACTATTTTTTACGCTGGTTGTCGACTACCTAACGCAACCACTGCAAGAGTGGGATTTGAACCCTAGTCTTTTGTGTGGTAGACACACTGTACTACCACTAGACCATTAAGTGGGTTCTCATTTATAAGAAATCCTTTAGTCTCCAATGCATGTCTCCAAACCTCAAGCTTCTCATTTACTCCAAATCTAGTCTCGTCAATCAACAATATCATCAGCAAATAACATACACCAAGGTAACTCATCCTGAATGTGACTTGTCAACTCGTCCATAAACAAAGTAAAAGGAAATGGACTCAAAGTTGAACCTTGATGTAAAGCAATGTTGATATCAAAATAATCAGTCTTCCCAGACGAGGTCCTTACACAGGATAAAGCCCTATCATACATATCCTTTATAAGGTTAATGTATATGACAGGTACTTGTCTCTTCTCCAAAACTCTCCATAATATCTCTCATGCGACAGAATCATAAGCCTTCTCCAAATCAATAAAGATCATATGGAGGTTCTTCCTTTTAGCTCTATAAATCTCCATTGTTCTCCTCAGCAAATGGATGGCTTCAATAGTTGAGCAACCTGGCATGAATCCGAATTAGTTTTCTTTTACTTTGGAAACTTGCCTCAACCTTCTTTCGATAACATGTTCCCAAGTTTTCATAGTATGACTCATTAGCTTGATACCTCTGTAATTTGAACAATTTTGAATGTCTCCTTTGTTTTATAAAGAGGTACCACGATACTCCTCCAATCTTTAGGCATTTTCTTGCTTCGCCAAATAACATTGAATAGATTCGTAAGCCAAGTCAAACCGCGCTCACCTAAAACTCTCCACACTTCTACAGGAATGTCATCCGGTCCTACACCCTTCCCATGCCTCATAAACTACAAAGCCTCCTCTACTTCCTTTCTTTGTATTCATCTATATCTAGCACGATTCAAGTAACTTTCACTACTAGCAAGATCACCAAAGTGATCTCTCTGTTTCCTTCTCCAATGAAAAATTTATGGAAGTATCATTCCATCTAGTCTTTATATCCTTCTGAGTAACAAGTATGTGACCTTCCTCGTCCTTAATGCATCTCACTTGAGAAAGGTCTTTGATCTTTCTTTCTCTTACTTTGACCAACCTGAATATATCCTTCTGGCCCTCCTTAGAGTCGAGATTTTAATACAAAACTTCATAAGCTTTTGACTTAGCTTCGCTTACAGTCTTCTTTGCATCCTTCTTCGCTATTTGGTAAATTGGGACAGTTTCCTCTGTTCTATCCTTGTAGGTTTCCTTGTAAAATCCTATCCAGAGCTAAAGATATGAGGTGTTAGAAAGAAATATCGAGAAACACA
This sequence comes from Ottelia alismoides, assembly GCA_037367405.1. Classification (NCBI taxonomy): domain Eukaryota; kingdom Viridiplantae; phylum Streptophyta; class Magnoliopsida; order Alismatales; family Hydrocharitaceae; genus Ottelia; species Ottelia alismoides. The sequence goes on along the minus strand of JAZKJV010003071.1, from coordinate 154,099 downwards.
ATCGAAAAAGGAACATTTTCTCTTAACACAGAGAACGATATATGTTCGACCAGATAGCAGAAAGTGAGTATGGTATCTCCCCAGAAAGAGTAGGGAGCACGACTCTAAATAAAAAGAGTCCCGTCCATCTTGACAATTGGTGTTAGACCTCTGAATGCACCTGTGCCGGGTACGTCGACTTTGTTTTCTGATATGTCATCGGATGAAGATCACTAGGGTTTGTAGACCATAGAATGAGTGTCTACACAAACATAAAAGAATCTGATCGCACATGTAAAATTATATGATCATATCCATCAACATATGCGAGCCTTGGTATGAACAAGATAAGCCGTAGAGGATGGCGACAACAGGAACCGAGCATACAAAGATGATCAACTCGACAGTGTCGAGAGAGAGAACGGCCTAACAGCGGCAAGATAGAGGATCAGCAGGAGAAGGAGGATGGCTCGGCGACAGCCCAAAGGGCGAGGAGGACTCGGTGACGCAAGAGAGAGAGACGGTAGCGATGAAGAAAGAGAGAGAGAGGGGGGGCAGTGTGGTAGGGCTAGTGTTAGCGTACGAGAGTTCTGGTCTAGGACCGTCGCTCTGATACCATGTTGTGAAAAATATATGAGTTGTTTATCCTTGGAACCTAGGCTCTCTTAATAGGATGAGAGACCTATGGGTAAATTACATAGGAAAATAAAACATAAACAAAAATAAGGAAACGATACAGAAATAATAAGAAATATTTCTACAATATAGAATCATTGCAGTTGGAGTTGGAACTTGATATTATGTATATTAGTGGCTTAGTATTAGTTTTTTTAACTTCAATGCCTTCATCGCTTATGTATTGTATCTTTACTAGTGTTAAATTATTCTTGAATGTGTTTTTTGCAAAAAATTACTATTATTATATACTTTTCTCAATGTATTTTGCTTTAATTTTATTTTTTTCAAAAAATTGAGGCTTACGCCTCGATCCCTCGAGGTTTATGCGTCAGCATCAATTTCGAAAAAATGTCTTGGACTGCCTCACGCTTTTTAAACCTTGCATTCAACTCGACCATAATCGGTCCCAAGCTCGGGTAAATTGAGGAGGGTTGCATTAGGCAGCTGACAACCAGCGTAAAACAATCAGAGACAAATTCCTAAATAGTATATTTACAAAATGCTATTTAGGAATCTCCCTCAAGACAGTTGGATCATTTCAACGAGGATTTAAGCAAACATTTATATTTCGTTGGGGTATTCCCTACTAGTAAGTGTTGAATCGCTCAAATGTAACGAGAGATTGACAGGGTTGCTACATCGCTACCCGGATGTAGTTCAAAATTTGCAAGAGTTTCCCGCATGAAGAACACATGCGAGTAAATAAGCTAGTTCCGCTTCATCGTCACCCGGATGCATTAATTACTTTGAGGGGAGCATTTAGTTACTTATAAGACTGGCCTAACTAAAACACAAATAAATTACTTTGCCATGAATAGAAGAGATTGGTTAGTTGCAGAGACTGCAAAGTAATCCCAAGAGAGAGCTTGACATCTCAACATCGTTCGCTAGTCATGGATGCACGAATAAATGAATTGGCAAAGAAGAGGATGTTTCCCAATATCATTAGAACTAAGTAGTGGAATATTCAATTGAAGCAATCAAGCTTCAAGGAGAAGGTTTGAGAAGACTTATCTTGAGATTGCAATGGAAGTGCAAACGAGATGTGGGAGGCGGTAGCATCTTATATCCGAAGGATAACCAAAGAGATGCAAGGCGAGTCTAAGGGAGGAGTTCCAGGCCACAAGGAAGCTTGGTGGTGGAGTGAAGTGGTGCAAGAGAAGCTCAAAATTAAAAGAGCTTGCTTTAAAGCTATGAATATGAATAGAACTAATGTTTTAAAAAGTGGCGGCCTGAGGCTTAAAGGTGTACACCTCGAGGTAAGGCGCATCAAAATCGCCTCGAGGTGCACACCGGGAATCCTTTCGGCGGGGCGTATGCCTTCATCTGGCATGATGCGTCCAAGGCGCGAGGCGTAAGACTCGAGCATGATGCTTTTTTTAATTTTTTGATTATGTGTTTTACACATGACCTTATTTTTTCTTAAACATTATATTTTTATGTTTGTATTATTGTTACCATGTTAAACATTGCATATATATAGCTCCATGTAAAGAGAAAAGATCGCCTGAAACAAGCGAAGCTCCAATGAGCTTGTGTATATCACGTTCAATTATCATACATCTACGCATAGTAGTTCTATTGCACACATATTTGAATTTAATTTTTCATATTAGTTGCAAGCTTGCAATTTGATGTTGATATTTGGTTGTATAAGTTGTGAATCTTAGAATAGTTATCACACATATGAAGAAACAAAGTTGAAAATAAACATGTGAAGTAAAATAATTATTGTGTTCTATTGTGAAAGCTGAATAGAATTAAAATTGTTAGTAAAAACAACGAGGCCCCATCTTGTTGGGGTATGATATGCCAGGAGGGGATGCATATGATGGTTCTCCAACTACGTCCAGCAACAAATGGTTGGGATTCAAGGCATAACAACATTTTTTAATTTGACCACTAAAAATTATTGTTTCTATTGTACTCTTAGTATTAAGTAAAGACTTTGGAACTGGATATTTCGTATATTAATGGATTGATATTACTTTTTTTGAACTTCAATGCTTTCATCGCTTATGTGTTGTATCTTTTACTAATGTGAAATTATTTTTAAATGTGTCTTTGACAAAACGTAATATTATTATTGTTGGAGTATAAGTTGTATGTGTCACTTATGTGGGAGATGGGTCCAGGATCCATTTACCACATCCAAGTCTTTAGCCCCACATCTACCAGTTAGGAGATGTGGAGACTCAGTGGGGAGCTTTTATCGAACGAATTCAAGCTAATTCAAATTCAATTCATTTGGGAATCAAATACATGATTGGAATTCATATTCGATTCAATTCACTTCGAATCGAATTATTTCCGAATTATTATCGAACGAATCATAATCGAATTCGAATGCTTCAATTCAATTAGCAGCCCTAGTGGGGGCTATATAAAGACCCCCAAACCCCTTGTATTCATATGAGAAAAAGCAATGAAGCATATGGCCCTTTGAGGTCTTCTCCCGTGGTTTCATCCCGCTTCTTAGGGAGTAGGGTTCCACATAAAAATCTATGAGTTCAAGTTTATTTTTTCCTCTTCTTCGTGCTCAGTTTATCAAATCACTTCCGCATTCCAATTTTCTAACATGGTATCAAAGTGGGTCAATTCTCAAGGATTTCTTTATCTTATGTATTTTTGTATTCGAGATTTGCTATTTGATTCTAGGGTTTCTATTGAAACCCTAATTATGTTCTTGAAGATTAGTTTGAATATTGTTGTCTATTCAAGTCCATGTTCTGTGAATCATCAAGTTCCAGAGATTTTTTGTTTTGTGGTGGTTTTTTGGAGCATTCATGTGCTCGATCCTAACTGTCGATCAAGGCTGTAGCATCTCCACCCTCTTGCAGGCAGAACCCTAGCCAAGCGAAACATTTGCATCTTCATGGCACCTTCAAGCCGCGAGGCACCTTCTGACCTTGGCGCTGCATCTTCCTTGCAGCACCCACATACTGTTGCACCGCCAAACGAAGAAGGTAGAAGGGGGCGAGGCATCACCTGCGGCAACCTCTCGACCTCCGACCCCATGCGAGATCCTGGCGCCATTCCTCGTAAAGGCGACAATTCCAGTAGGACTTGAAGCATCGCGCAACCTAAGCGGCTCGATGTTTCTCCAAGTGGCCTCCTTCTCGCAACCAGGGCCTCCCATGCGGCGCTCGATGCTGCCACCTCGCACGAATCCCCAAGTGACCCTCCTTCAGTGTCCTTCTCTCCCTAGTAGGCGATGGTGAGCCGTGCCATGTGCTCCAAGCGGCGCACCCTCCAGGCGGTGCCTTCTCTTCCAGCAGGACGCCCGCAGCCCTAGCCGCATCTCTCCTCCACGTGCTCCTCTCCAGTCCCAACAGCGACGCAGAACAGGAGGCTTGACTCCTCCGTGTTCTCCAAGCTGGCAACCTACTCCATGTAGGGGCCCCGATCTCGCTTGATTTCTCCAGATAACAGCTGTGACAAAGGATAGGAGCGGGCGACACTCTCTCTTCTACCCCCAAGTGTAGGCGGCAGCAGCTCCGCCTCCCCATAGGCAGCGCGATGTGCAGGAGCAGAGCCCCATTGAGGGGGTGGCAGGCAACAAAGGGTTCCCAGGGAACCCTAAAATAAACGCCCCATGTGGGCACGTTTTATTTTAGAAAAAAGGAAAAATTGTTGTGAGGTCTACGTGGACCGAAGGAGTAAAAAAATGAGAGAGAAAAGGTCTACTTTGGCTGAGAGTTTTTATCAATATGTGTGTGTGTGTATCTTTGGAAAAAGGCGCGTACAATAAAAAGATGTACGCAAAAGATTTGCAAAAAAGAGGAAACCCGAAAAAAAGTGTTCGGGGTTGTCTTTTCTAATATATATTTGAATGGTATGCATTGCATGCTAGTGCTACACTTGAAATATATTTTTATTTGGTATAAGTAATATATATAATTTAATGTGTATGCATATTATATATACACACAATATTTCTTTAGCGTCTCGATTGTCTCAGGCGAGCGTCTCGGCGTTTGGACCCGTAGCACCTTAGAGTGCCTCACGCCTTTGACAACAATAGATATAAGTCCATGTTGAAGGTGTAAATACATGTTTGGTTGTTGCATACCATAGCCTATGGAAGTAGATGAATTGGGGAGATAGACATCATGTGTGCTTCATAGAGATGGTTATTAGGATATGGATATCTAATTCTTATTATAACCATTTGTAAGGCAGGTTTGGGGGTAACTGATGTCGATTACTTGTGATGTAATTTGATGGATTTCCACATCAGGGTCAACAAATGGATAGGACTGACATATAAATTCACTCAAGATAAATAGCACTTCCATTCACAGTTTTGACATTTGAGGGCATTGTGGCTGCAAAGAATCGAGATGATTTTCAACGATGTTCAAAAGGTGGATATGTTTTTTTAAGGAAAAGAGGGAGGGAGAGATGTTATACATAGAATGTTTTCCTATATGCCAAAACATTCGCTAGATGATTTCGTGTACTGATCAGGGAATTTTTGTGGACTGACTGATGCTTCTAGAATTATCGATTACTAATGATATTTGGATCATGATGTGAAAAAACTTTAGCTCGAGATGGTGATGCATACGGCTTGAGGCAAGGCACATCCTCCCATGCCTCAAGGCATATGCCGCAAACACTGCCAACAAAGCATGCACCTCAACTAGGAGAGATGGTGTCTCCATATGCAGAGGCATCGAGGTGGTGCCCAGACGGCCTCAATTTTGGATCTTTAAGCAATATTTTTAAGGGATACTTACACCCATAACATGAGTAATTTCGTTATTATAAACACAACCCAGCATAATCTTGAATTGCATTTGCACCAGGAACCCCGAATAATGTTTAACTCTTACATGGCATAACCATGTGTTAACACTCATCTGTTTTTTTGTTAACGTTTACGAAATCTGTCAAATGTGGACCATTTTCACCCTTTAGATTCATAATAATTACAAATAATACCACTCCTCTTCCTTCTTTTCTCCTTCCTTCTCTTCCATAGGAACCCACCACCGAATGGAGCTCTTTTGCCCAACATCGCCGCCATTGTTCCTCTGCTTTGCACTCCCACTTTCTCCTGCTCTTACCTCCTCATCACGCAACTGTCGGGACAAAGCTATCGAATCAAGCGGGAGAGGAAGAAAAACAACATAGAGGTGATATCGGGATCAAAGAAAGGGGAGGAGGATCAGAGCGTTTATGCGATGCTGAAAAATGTACAGATCTCTATAGAACAATGCATCTCATGCTCCATTTCAATATGCGTGAGGAAGGAATGGCCCAATCAAAAGATCCAGCAACGACAGCAAGAGGAACACATTCGTGTCACGTGAACACCACCAGCGTTCAGAACATACAACGCACACTCTCTCCCCTTCAGGCAAACACAACACAAGAAAAGAAAGCCACATGTCACCGACGAGTTCTCCATCATCGTGGTGCAGGCCAAGTCCTCCTTCAAGGACCAGTCACATGTCTTCTCCCCCCTCAGAACCTTCATCGGGGTCTACAATGGCCACGGCTCCCCCAACGCCTCTCGCTTTGTCAAATCTCGCCTCTTCCCGCACCTCCAGTGTACACTACCTCCCAAAATCGAATCTTAGAAATACGGTACCCTCCAAAATCCGATCCTGATGCGTGTTGTGTGTTTCCATCTCGCACAGGGTTTGCTCTGAAGCATGCAGGCATGTCGAAAGAAGTTATAAGGAGGGCGTTGAAGGCCATGGAGGAGGGGTTCCTACACCTGGCGAAGAGGACATAGATGACGAGGAAGGGAGGACCTGAAGGAGGAGGGTGTTGGGGAAGAGGAGGGCGAGGGAGGGAGGATCTGGAGGAGGTGGGGGGAGGGCCTAAAGGAGGAGGTCATCGAGGAGGAGGCGAAGGGCTAGCAGGAGGGGTGGGCCGTTGCAGGAGGAAGGGGGAGGAGGTTTGGGGGTTTTTTATTTTTTTGAGAATTTTAATATCCATTAGATGGACCATGGGTTAGATTAACCCAATGGTCTAGTTGGGTTAACGAACAAATCTAATGGAGGGTTATGGGTGTGAGACGAAGTGACTATTCGAGATTTGTGGTGTAATTCGAGATTATGCAACGTTATGTTTATAATTACGAAATTACTCGAGGTTATTGGTATAAATATCCCTATTTTTAAACATATTAGCCAACATCAGCACCCATGTATATTGCTTATAGTTGCTTTATTATGTTGTTTACATTTATAGGAAAGTTTATTTTACTTTTTTAGGAGAAAGAGGGTGTAGTCTCAAGAATGGAGCTCACTTCAAATTTATTCCATTTACATGCGATTACAAATATATACAACTGAGGTTGCAGAAAGCGGTAGTCGGTACTCGGTCGGCGGGGTCACTGACTAAGGATTGATCGGCAGTCGGGCGACCAATCGAATTTAGTCGGCCATTAGTTGGTTTTGATTTGTTTAATTATTTTAAATATATAAATCATTTTTTGTACATATATTCTTGTATATTAACATAGATTTGTAGAAGCTCTGAACTTACTAACACCTATCAGATGAGCAGTCTGAACTTACAAACTCCAGTAGCAGCTTTTACATGTTGTCTTGTCTGCTCCCACATCTTTTAGAAATCTAGTAATCATGTTGTCCAGCGGAGACCTCAAACTGTCAGTATCAGGGTTGTTCATCCCCTCTCGTTGAGCATTACCCCTACCACCATACTAGGATCGAAGGGTCGAGAAGCACAACCTAGAAGAACTCAATTCTCTTGCTGATGGTCATAGTTAAGCATAACGAAACTTTCAACCCCGGTGATTAACTATGTAATAACTCATTTCCCAAATGCAGGTTTTGATCGCCTGACTAGACATGTCCTTCCACAGGTTCATGCATAATACTTCACCATAGTCTATAGTTCGAATTTTCAATGTAGAACTAATTTGATGGGATATAAATTCTACTTGTACAAACTTTAATGCCATTCTAGGTAGCACAACTCTAAGGACAAACACTGATAGAATATATTAACATAGATCTTATATATTGTGCCTATCATAATGAACAAAAGAAGTAATTAACTTTAGATATAACATTCATCATATTAGTATAAGTTAGTTTTTAAAAAAAGGTAAAAAAACTAAAAAAAATAAAAAGATTGATGCAAAAATCGACCGATCGATCGGCCAACTAGGCCGACTAGCAGAAGTTGCCCAGCTGTGGAAGGTGGTGGATGGGCGGTCAGGTCGCGGAGCCAAATTTCAATTTGTGGAAAGCATATTACACCTTATTGAGCTTCCTTATGAAAACATTCATTTGTATAGTCGGCCTGATTAGTCGGTTTGACTGACTAATGGCCGACTCGGCGTAGTCGAGTCGGCTATCCCCCCCCACTCGACTTGTCAGGCTGACGAGTCAGGCTAGTCGTCTGACTTTTACAAGCTGGTATACAACCATAAAGCACCAAAAAAAGAAACTACTTGCTAAGCCACAATGACATCAGTGCCCCGTAGTGCCCCAACACCCTCTCACAGATAAAAGGATGCCCCTGGAAGATTTTCTCATTTCTAGCACACCAAATGGCCCAAAGAATGGCAAAAGGACCAGTTGTGTCCTAAAAACTTCCACAAGCTGCCCTAACTGAGCTCCAATACGACACGTTGTCCACCGAGCACAGCCATGGTACCGCCGCATGCTCCCACACCGATGTTGATGTTCCCAACCAAAAAAGAGATGCTCGGAATCCTCCTGCTTAAGATCGTATCTATCGCACAAGATCTCCCCCGTACCCAGAAGCCTTGGAAAGCAGCCGCATGCGTCTTGCCAACCACATGAAGCCCTTGATCCGCATAGGAACCTTGCTAGACCAAATAATTATGTATTCCCAAGCAGCCTCCTCCTGAACATCCCCATGTAGCTTGACAAAAGACCTATACGCCCTCTTCACCGAAAAGCTCCCTTCCAAGCAATGTGGTCCATGCCCTTAATGAGGCCATTAACATATACCAGATCCCTCAAGAGGGTCACGACATCATAGCATCTCTGGTCCGACAAAGCAGGAGTGAAAGTGGGCACCGAAATCCCTCCGCCCAAATCTGATGCACCATAGCACACTTGTCCCCCGCAATGGCGAAAGTCATGGGTACTTCTCCCTGAGCGGTCCCATCCCCAGCCAATCATCCAACCAGAATCTAAAGCCGCGCCCATCTCCCAGCACCGATCTCACCATCCCACCCAGCTCCGGCAAGACACTTACCATCCCCCTCCAAAGCGACGACGGCCTCCTGCATGCCTCAGCTCTTCACAAACTATTGATCCCATAGATGCTCCGCATCACCCTGCAAATCAGGTCATTGGACTTCCCTCAAATTCTTAGAGCCCACTTCACCAATAGAGCCTTATTCATGAGCTCTAAATATTAGCATCAAGTAAAATACATTTTACTTGATGCTAATATTTTTTAAGGTGGCTTAATTATGCGTATTTATTTGGTTTAATGCTCGATTGCTCCTTTTTATCATTTAAAGGAGTGAAATTTCATTCAAATGAGATACAACATGTTTCAATATAGTAGGCACCTTAGATGAGCATAGTTTTCTTGAATTTGATTATTTTGTAAATAATGTATGGTAGATGCCCGGTCTCAACCACAAGGAAAATGCCTCGAGGCACATCACATTTTTTCAAGCCTTATTTGGATGACTACTCATCGCAGATAGCCGTCATTTTCATTTCACAAAAATAAAAGAAGATATATTCATTTGCTTTTTTCAACAAGGGTCAATCTCGTGGATAAAAAAGCAAAAAAAATAGTGAAAATGACCAAATAATATAGGAGAAACACAAAGCAAGATGAATGGACGTCATAAAAGAGTCATGTTATCATCTTTCATTATTAATCATCTTTTACTTTTGAGTACTTTATGTCTAAGACCTACATGTACCATTTGTACTCCTAAAATGTTAACTTTTCTTATGGCCAAATATTATCCATGTGCAATATGCCCAATATATTTGGGCTATTATAGAGACATGTAACTGTTTGAAAACTCAAAGTTTATAGATGCATCCAACACAATGAATGAAAATGCAAGATATATCAAAAAAATATCAAAGCAAACCATGAAAAGAGCTGGAATACCTCGTGAAATTGAGGACATATCTTCTTTTAAGTCAGAGCTGGCAGCTACACTAGATCTTGTGCCACAAAAATGAGGTTTGTCCATAAGTCTATTTTCCTCAAAGGGAGCTCGCAGTCCAAATGAGAAGACTATATCAGGTCGGATCTTCACATAAGTATAAATAGAGAAAACTGAGATGGATAATATTGGTGATGCAAGGAAAAAGTTGGGCAGTTGTTTCACTTCAAAGTACCGAAGAAAACCTACTCCCCTGAAACAAATTGAAAGGAAATAACACATCAATCCATAACATTGAATCAAGTCATCATGATTCCCTTGTGAAAAATGAAAAAGTAGATGTTCCTTGTTTGCATCCAAGTCATAATATCATTTGAATTCAGTTCATGCTAATCTTGTGACGGAATGTATTTTGATAAGGAAAAAAACCCAATCCAAAATAAGACTTTCAGACTGCAACTCACTCACATGAGAATGGATAGCAAAGGTTCTTCCACAAAGAGAAACAATAAGCCAACATCAAGAATGTATATCAGCCATGTAAATATCAATTGATAAATCAGCTAATTTACATATTTACTCAAATTTCATCGAGATCGGCAGGGAGAATAAAAGAGTAACAAAAAAAGTTTATAATGGACAACATTCAATATCACTTGCATATGTACTGCCTCAATATAAATATACAGCCAGAACAACAAAACAAAATCACTAATAAATCAACCCTTTCAAGGAAAAGGAAATATACCAATAATGACCTTGAATATAATCATATAAACGAGGTGGTCTTGTTTTACACCAAGGTCTCAATTGATCCATGGTCCTGTTTGAACATATGTTGAAGTACCCATATGCTTGAAACGAGACAAACGGTAAGAGAATACACAATGATCTCATAATTCCAACAAAAATCCCCTGCATAGCCAACTTCAAAAATGACGCAAATTAGAATTTCCAGACATACATGGAAAACTGTGAACTTTACCTCAAAAAAGACGAAAAACTCCGACCAAAAGTTTCCTTGTGGAAATGTAATATAGGGTTATCGACGACACTAAGTTCCAGAGCCTGCTCAGATTTGATTAATTAAAATTCATTGAGCTTTGATTTGACAATAAACGAACCAAATCTGAACACGAGTTTATATTCATTTATACAAAGGAATCAAACTTGGATATAAATTTAATTAAAGCTTTGGTTCATAAAATCTTTTCAACATGGATTTAAGCAAATATATAGATTTCGTTGGGGCGTTCCCTACTTGCGACACGTTGCATCGCGCGAATGCAATGAAAAATTGGCAAGGACCGCTAAATCGCAGCTTGGATGTAATTCAGAATTTGCAAGGATTCTCACATGAGGAATGCATGCGGGTAAATAAGCTAGTTCTGCTACATCACCGTCCGGATGCACTACAAAATTTGCAAAGGTTATCGCATAATGGACGCATGCAAAAAAAGAAGTTGGTCCAAAATAGATTGCAAAGGAAGCTGCGGATTGATAGTTGGAATATTGACACTTTAACTAGAAAATTGATGGAGATAGTGGATACGATGGAAAGACGGAACATTCATATACTATGTCTTCAAGAGACTAAATGGGTTGGAGAGAAAGCAAGGGAGATCGAGAAAACATGCTTTAAACTTTGGTAATCAGGTAACGATAAGGGCAGACACGGTGTTGGAGTGGTTGTTCAAAAGGATTTGAAAGATTGTGTGGTTGAGATGCAAAGATTCGGGGATCGGATTATTTTGCTAAAATTGGTGCTTGAAGAAAAAATTCTGAATATCATCTCAGTTTATGCATCGCAAATTGGTTTAGATGAAAGGACTAAACAAGCTTTTCGGGAGGATCTGGATAAGATTTTATTAGGAATCATACAAAGAGAGATGATTTGTATAGGTGGAGATCTTAATGGACATGTGGGAAAAGATGCTTCAAGGTATGCTAGTGTTCATGGAGGACATGGTTTTGGGGATAGAAATGAAGAAAGAAAAGGCATTCTGGATTTTATAACGGCATATGATCTTTTCATAGCAAACACTCTCTTCAAGAAGAGGGAGGAGCATTTAATTACTTATAAGAGTGGCCCAACTAGATCATAGACAGATTACTTTGCGTTGAGGAGAAGGGATTGATTGTATTGTAAAGACTGCAAAGTAATACCAGGCGAGAGTTTGACAACCCAACATCGCTTGTTAGTCTTGGATGTGCAAATAAAAGGGCTAGTAAAGAAAAGGAGGGTTCCTAAGATCACTAAAACTAGATGGTGGAATCTTCCTCGGAAGCAATCGAGCGTCAAGAAGAAGGTTTTAGAAGACTTTTCTCGGGATTGTAGCGAAAGTGCAAACAAGATGTGGGAGGCAGTAGCATCTTGTATCCGAAAGGCGACCAAAGAAATGCTAGGCGAGTTAAAGGAAGGAGCTCCAGGTCAAAAGAGGCTTGGTGGTGGAGTGAAGGAGTGCAAGAGAAGCTAAAAATTAAAAGAGTGTGCATTAAAGCTATGTCTAAGGACAGAACAGAGGAAACTATCACAAACTACCAAATAGCGAAGAAGGAAGCAAAGAAGACTGTAAGCGAAGTTAAGTCAAAAACTTATGAAGTTTTGTATTAAAATCTCGACTCTAAGGAGGGCCAGAAGGATATATTCAGGTTGGCCAAAGCAAGAGAAAGAAAGACCAAAGACCTTTCTCAAGTAAGATGCATTACGGACGAGGAAGGTCGCGTACTTGTTACTCAAAAGGATATAGAGACTAGATGAGAGCAGTACTTCCATAAACTTTTCATTGGGGAAGGAAATAGAGAGATTACTTTGGGTGATCTAGCTAGTAGTAAAAGTTACTTGAATTGTGCAAGCAGGAGGCTTTGAAGGTTATGAGGCATGGGAAAGGTGTAACACCGGATGACATCCCTGTAGAAGTACGGAGAATTTTAGGTGAGCATGGTTTGACTTGGCTTACGAATCTATTCAATGTTATTTGGCAAAACAAGAAAATGCCTAAAGATTGGAGGAGGAGTACCGTGGTGCCTCTTTATAAGAACAAAGGAGACATTCAAAATTGTTCAAATTACAGAGGTATCAAGCTGAAGAGTCCCACTATGAAAATTTGGAAACGTGTGATCGAAAGAAGGTTGAGGCAAACTTTCAAAGTAAAAGAAAACCAATTCGAATTCATGCGAGGTCGCTTAACTATTGAAGCCATGCTTTTGTTGAGGAGAATAATGGAGATTTATAAAGCTAAAAAGAATAACCTCCATATGATCCTTATTGATTTGGAGAAGGCTTATGATTCTGTCAAACGAGAGATACTGTGGAGAGTGTCGGAGAAGAGACAAGTACATGTCCTATACATTAATCTCATAAAGGATATGTATGATAGGGCTTATCCTGTGTAAGGACCTTGTGTGGGAAGACTGGCTATTTTGACGTCAAAAATGGTTTACATCAAGGTTCAGCTTTGAATTGACAAGTCACATTCAAGATGAGTTACCTTGGTGTATGTTATTTGCGGATGATATTGTGTTGATTAACGAGACTAGAGATGGAGTAAATGAGAAGCTTGAAGTCTGGAGACATGCATTGGAGACTAACGGATTTCATATAAGTAGGGCGAAGATGGATTATATGGAGTGCACCTTTGATGGATGTAATGGTGAAGGAATCGAGGTGAAGATTGGTGACGATAACATTCGGAAGAGAGATTCTTTTGGATATCTTGGATCTATTTTGCAACATGATGGGGAAATTGATGGAGATGTTACTAATAGAATAAATGCAGGCTGGCTAAAGTAAAGAAGAGCCTTTATTGTTCTCTGTTATAATGGAATTCCTTTAAAAATTAAAGTAAAGTTTTACAAAGCAGCCGTGAGACCTAATATGCTCCATGGATCTGAATGTTGGCTTGTGAACCATAGACATGTGTAGAGAATGGTTGTAGCAGAAATGAAAATGCTAAGGTGGATGTGTGGGCACACACATAAAGATCAGATCCGAAATGATGCAATCAGAAAGAAAGTTGGTGTAGTTCCGATCGAGGATAAGAAGTGAGAAAACCGCTTAAGATAGTTTGGTCATTTGCAAAGAAGGCCGTTGATGCACTAGTTAGGAGATGTGAGTGTTGGGATGTTGAGCTGACTAAGAGAGGGCGAGGACGGCCCAAGACGTGTTAGAAAGAGACTATACGATGGGATCTTAGTTTTTGGATACAAGCCCAAGATTTACCCAAGATAGATCTAAATGGAGGCGAAGAATCCATGTAGCTGACCCTACTTCATTGTGGAAAAAGGCTTTGTTGTTTTGTGTGTGTGTGTGTGTGTATTTATGGGAATTTTGAGAATGCAATGAAATAATTTATTTATGTGTGTGGGATTTCTTATATAGTGAGAAACCCTTAAATCTAATAGGTAGCAATTACATAATAGTCCCCAAATGGTTACAAATAGAAAATAAAGAACAATGAAATAAAGAAAAAAATTACACCATGGATATATTAGACAATAACTTCAACACTCCCCCTCAAGTTAGAACATATGGATCGATCATGCCAACTTGGAAATCGACAACAATATGTGTTTCTTTAGAAATGTCGTGGTAAATATATTTGCAAGCTGGAATTCTGCGGAGATGTGGAGTCTTTCCACCTCGTACTGCATCTCAAATGAAGTGGTAATTCACCTCAATATGCTTGGTCCATCCACAAAAAATATTAATGGCAATATACATTGAGGACTTGTTATCACAGTAGAGAGGAACAAGACTGGTAGCAACGAGTCTAAGTTCCAATAGAAAGGAGACGAGCTAGATAATCTCGCATGTGGCTTGAGTCATTGTTATGTATTCTGCTTCTACACTTGATCTTAAGACAACTGTCTATTTCTTGATTCACCATGTAACAAGGTGTCCACTAACAAACATGGCATAACCAATAGTGGACCGCCTACTTTCAAGAAAACTAGCATATCAAATCTGAATAGGCGTTGATATCAATGTGATTGTTAGCAACAAAGAAGAATCCTTTTCCTGAAAAGTCCTTTTAGTATCAAAGGATCAAAAGAACATTTTGCCAATGAATGTAGTAAGACTTCTCCATGTATTGATCGCTGCTCAAGACAAGTGATTTATCTAGCTTAGTGAGTGAGATAAAGCAGTTTGTCCACTAGACTTTTTTTAGGAAAATAGGGTAGGACATCGAGAAGACCCCTACCCTTTAACACATATATATAGGAGAAACTTCAAATGAGACGGGGTCTCACCATATATATGGTGAACCACCCTCAATTTAGGCATCTTTCCAATATATTTTACAATTTCTTATTTCATACATATAACAATAAATATTTACACATGTATAGTGAAATAAAATTATGAAAAAATTATTATATTGGATGGAAATGTTAATTTAAATTTGGATGTTATATTTTACAAAATTCATTTTTTTACAATGTGCAGTTTATACTTTTACAGAACTGTTACAGAGTTTTTACTAAATTCACAGTGGCCTTTACAATTCAAAAAAGCCCCCAACTCATTTAAAATGTCCCATATATATATAGAGGGAAAAATAGGGCTGCCCCCTAGGGGTAGCCAACATGGCTGCCCCCACCCCATTTTTTCGCAAAAAAAATTATTTTTTTGGCAAAATATCACCATGTATATTCATCCCTATATCCCTCCTCTATGTCATTCGAATTTCGTCAGAAACAGAGATTCCTACGGGCTCCATCCAGACGTCATTTTTTAACGGTCGTAGGATTTTTTAAATCGACCCTGTCTGGATGGAGGCCGTAGGAGTCTCTATCTCTGACCAAATTCGAATGGCATATAGGAGGGATATAGGGATGAATATACTTGACGATATTTTTCAAAAAAAGATTGTCCAAAAATGGGACCGAGCAGCCATGTTGGCTGCCCCCAGGGGGCACCCCCATCAACCCCAAATATATATATATATATATATTAAATACAAAAATTGCAAGGACCAAAAGGATCTCAAATTAGGGCATACTTGATCGATCATGAAGTAAGATATGATCGATCACCTCTAATCGATCATCAGTTAAGCACTAAGCGGTAATCCCTGATCGATCATGCTCGAGAACTAATCAATCATCTGGGTTGAAATTCAAATTTTAAAATTTGGATTTTTGGCGCAAGATCAAGTTTGGAAAGGCCACCAAAGACGTCACATAGCCTTCCTATTCTGACCTAGACGACTATAGACCTTCCTATTTGATGACACATCAAATCTTTTTATTGAAAATAAAGGACACATTCATATCCCTCAAAAGAAGAGATTCATCTCATCCACCGCCTCTCACAAATCTTTAACTACATACCCAAGCCCTCCCTTTATTGTCGCGCCTTCACAAAGCAAGAGAAAGTCCACCAAAGTTTGAGTTCCTTAAGTCCTAGGGCATACTTGATCGATCATTTAGCAGAGCATGATCAACAAGCCTTTATCGATCATATATAAGTCCAAACTTATTTTTTTGTTTTCTTTGCTCATTTCTTAGATCCAGTCCATGACTTAAGGTTCCTATTGTTACAAGAACTTATTCACATCCAGGATGACTCCCAAGAGATCTAAGGCCGCTTCCTCCTCCTGATCTGCCTCCGTCAATGACCAAATCTTCATGTATTCCCGACTCAGTTTGAAGACCTCCCGACCCATCTCTTGGCAGATTTTCAGGAATCATTTTCCAACATTTGAACGGATCTTTGACATGAACATGGTCAGGAACTTGTTCAATCCGATCATTTTTCTCGATTACCTCGAGTCCTTGATAGACTCCATCTCAACCGATGTCGCCATCGAGTTCTATGTGAACCTCGAAGATATTGGTGACTCCACCTATCGACTTAGGTCTACCGTGAACGGTACCACCTTCATAGTTGACACCTTTGTCCTCTCCTCCATCTTAGGCTGCCCAAATACCGGTCTAACCCTCATCGATTATAGACTCCATGAACCAAGATGAGCTAAGGGAAGTCCTAATGTCGATGCAAAATTTTGGAAAGCCGCTCCAAGCTCCGAACCTTAGGCACCTCCCTAGGTTCCTAAACCGAGTCTTCTCCTGGTGGTTCCATAATCAGAAGTCCAACCTCACTCATGTCACCCTAGAAGTCCAGGCACTCGCCTTTGTTTCTGTCTTAGTTAGGCCCTTCAACTGGTCCTACTATCTCTGTTACATCCTCTCCCAAAACCCAGTGAAGTACCTCTCCCTGGGATTTCTAGTGACCCACATCCTACACCACTTTAGTGTCCACGTCCCTCATGACCCGACCCACATCCTCAGAGTCCGACCCTTCGTTATGGAATATATGCTCTTCACCATCGAAGTAGATGGGCCAGAAGTTAATCCGCCTCGCCTGTTACTACCTCAAGACCCACACCCGTCCTACATACCTTTATCCCTCACTTCTTCGACTTCATACATATGCATGTTCGCCCCACCCCCTCTGCTTTTGACTCCACTTTGGGATATCTGGATTACCGCCCCATCCCAGAGGAGAAGCTTTCATAGCATGCCCTCAATGACATCTACTCTCTCAAGCTCCGCCAGATTAGAGAGGCGGCCAACACGATGATGATTTTCCAGCAAGAGATAGCGACCTTCAGCAACAACTATGCTGAATTTGTGAATGATCAATCCGAGATGTTGTATCACTTGTCCGACGAAATGCATCAAATGCATATCTTGAGATACCCTCTTGCTCCAGCATCAGCGACACCTAGGACATGTGCTCCCCATGTTTGTGCCCTATGTACCTCAGCGAGCTCTGACTCCCTCTCATCCTTCACCCAGACATTTTAGACCCAGTGCCTCTTCCTCCCGCCGAGGAAAAACGTCATGATGCATGTGCATGATCCAGAAGAGAAGTAACAAAAGAAGGAGCAGAGACTGAGACCGAGGAAGAAGAATCAGGTACTCCTGAGTATGAGTATAGCTCCGGTACTCGCCAAGTTATCGAGTGTGGCAAGAAGGTCAGGCGATCTCTTAGAGGAGCTGAGGATTATGATTACACCCCATCTGACAAGTCTAGTTTTTCCTTTGTAGTTCTTTCTTCCCTTCCATAGAATTCATGTCTTTGAGTTTGAAGTTTATTTCATTTCCTTGTAGTATGAACTAGTTTGAGAGTCGCACAAATATTTTGTATTTTGTTCCATATTTATTAAGAAGTATGCATATTTTTTACTTTCTTTATTGTTATTTTTAATTGATTACAAAAAGGGGAGGATGAAATTGATATTTAGTATTTATTTAATATTGATGATCTGTTTGTGCTATCTGTGATATAATTGTTATGCTACTATTTGTGAATCTTAGTGCAATTATATTCTGTTGATTTATCTCTGGACATCATACTTCTTTATTGAAGAATTAATTATTGGTATATGTAAAGATAACACTCTCTGAAATAGATTATCGTTATATCTCTTTGTTTCCAGTTAACATCTTTCTGCAAGATTTTATGTGTCTGATCATAAGTGTGCAGAGAAGCTCTTGGATGTGAGATATTCAAAGAAGCACGAAGAAAGTCGAAAGCCTGCATTTTCTTCTGATTGTTACTGCAGTGTCTTATCTGTAGTGTTGATTTTGGAGTTCGATCCAAGATTGTGAAGCTTGTCTGCATTTTCTTCTTCAGTGTCTTATCAGTAGTGATGATATTGTCTACATGGTGGTTCGAAACATTTATGGGGTGAAGGGCGTGCCCCATTCGCAGTTGCATAACCTTGCGGCCATGACGCCTTTTTGGAGGGGTGTGGTGAAGACCTTCTTGAAGAATTTAACTCTCTTTAGGTCGGTCGTTGGAAGGGGGAGTCTTTTGCTTTTTGGGTGGATGATTGAAATGACCGCGGGAGCGCTTTGTTCTCGGTTTCTGCGGTTATTTGCCTTGGCGGAAGATAAGATTTGTTCGGTGGCGGATTGCCGGATGGATGGGTCTTGATGGCCTTCGTTCTCCGCTAACTTCTCGGATCGGGGATTTGAGGAATTCTTGGAGCTACTTGACGCCGTGGGGAAGGAAAGGGCCCCTGTTGGGGGAAGAGATCATTGGTGCTGGAAGGAAGGGAAGTTCTCGGTTAAAGGGGCGTACGGGGCCATCTCCAGACCGCCGCCGGCGAGCTCGGAGGTGCTGAACAGGGATTGTGCTTCTATTTGGGCCCTTAGTCTTTCGGAGCATGTTGGGATCTTCATGTGGCTTCTCAGGCGGAAGAGGTTGATGACACGTGATCGGTGCGTCAAGCTCCTGGGCGTAATTGCAGACAAATGCATAATCTGTGAAAATGCAATTGAATCTGTGGAACACCGTTTTTGTACGTGCCCCGTGGTTTCGCAGATCTGGCAGGAGACTGATATCGAATGGTGCCGCTTTGAGGAATTTCAGACTTTTTGGAATTCGATTTATGCTAATAGGGAGAGACCAAGAAGGGAACGGCTTTTCCCCATGGCTATTCTATGGGCGGTCTGGCGTGGAAGAAATGACTTGCTTTTCTTGGGCCAAAGATTTTACAAAGAAAACGTGGGGATCTTTGCAAGGAGATTGTTAGATGACTGGATGTTGTAATGCTCTTTTTGGCTATATGTTTTGGGGTGTTGTAACCTTCTGTTTGTTGGAGATTCTCCTTTAGTTACTTAAATATATTTTGATGGGGCGGGCACCACCGAGTGTTCCCCCCTACCTTGCAGACTTTCAAAAAAAAGATTGTGAAGCTTCAGCTTTGTAAACGGTTGAGATGTCCGCATAAAAATCTTGGATCTTAATGTAGCAGTTGATTAGCTCGGCTAATCAGGAAATCTTGAGTCGGGAAGACTTAAGTTACGGTTTTTACCCATGTGGGTTTCCACGCTAAAATACCATGCAAAGTGTGATGATTAGGTAACTTGGTTGATTGCTTCTGTGTTTGCTGATTATTCCGCGAAAAATTTTAAAACTGCCTCGAACCATTATTCACCCCCCTCTAGTGGTATCACAATCCCCGAACTCATAGAAAGTAATGAGCATTGAGCTACGTCTCAAATTGGCATATAATTTACAGATGGACGAGTAGTCTGAGAGGATCATTTAGACATTTGAGGATTTACTTTGATCTTAGCATGGAGTGGAAGGGATCTTGCAAGGATCACCTTCCATTAATGGAGTTCACAATACATATTTCAACACCTCGCCTTATTGTTGGTCCACACAACATTAATATATCATTTTCGTGTCGATTTGGCATCCGGATCACTCATTTCATCGCATGCAAAGTCGTATTCCAAATCTTATCGCCACAGTTTTCGCATTTTCTGCATGCGATCTGCTGGTTGGAAAATTATGGTTTTTATCTCAGATTGATCAGGGAAAAGTGGCAATCACAAGCATATAATTGATCGATCAGCCTGATCGATTAAGAAATTTGATTGATCAATCAGATCGATCAGGATATTTGACTGATTGATCAGGCTAATGGACAAAGCAACCTGTGTGATCGATGAGGTTGATCGATCAATCATTTACACTGACCAATCAGCCAAGTGTATGATCAATCAGTACTGATCTATTTGGACCCAATTGAAATTAAAACGAAGAAAATGAGTTATAATTATGATAGATATGGGTAGAACATCTAAGACATCATTAACTAAAGTAAATCATATCCTTAATTAATTAAAGGGCAGAATTTGTGTCCTATATGAAATTAAATAAAAAGGAGATCTTCAGTAATGCAAGTGAAATGACGCATTACAACCTAGCATATGTTCATATCTGTGAATATCGTATGAATATGATCCATCTTAATGTATTGTGCTACAGATGTTGATTCATGTATAGGCTTGTGTTCCCACGGATGTAGAATCGTGTGGTATTTTGGGTAGATGGAGTTAGTGACCGCAAGGGATGGACATGTACCCTTGAGTCCCCGAGTAGAAGACTAGATGATTGTAGAGATATTTCCAGTATTTATATACTTATGCGTCATGTTCATTTTTATTGTTCCGTCTTATGTAATTTACCCATAGGCTTCCTCTATATAAGAGAGCCTAGGGTTCCCTAGAATAAACATGTTTTCACTTTCATTTCCAACAACATGGTATCAGAGCCACCCTAAACCCTAGCCCCTCCCCTTCCCCGCCGCCCACCCTAAACCCTAGCCCCCCCTTCTTCGCCGCCCACCCGTACCCGCCGCCCTCTCATCCCCGCCGCCCCTTCCCCACGGGCGTCGCCTCCCTCTCGGTGGCCCCCTACACGCTGCCCAACCCTCCTGTGCGCAGCCCCTAACGTGTGCGTGCCCGCCACCACCACCCGTCCCGTCGTCTCTTTCCACCTACTCGGCGCCAACTACATCTTCTTCCATTCATGGGTTTGAGTGCATAAGTCTACATATGCACTCATATCCCTTCATGTTTATGTAGGCAATTCCTCATTGGTCTACAGACCCTAGTTCTTCTTCTCCGGCAACTATGTCTAACAACAAGGTCGATATGCCCTCCATTGGCGCCTTCAAAGGTCCAGCGCCAATAGTCAAGATGGATGGGACGAATTACGAGCTCTGAGCGATGCAGTTCATGAGCCTGATGAAGTCCAATGGTAAGAAGCGCATTCTCACCGAAGATGAGCCGGTGGAGAAGACGGGGATTTACGCCTCATGGGAGGCTGACGATTCGTATGCCAAGGTCTGGTTTTCTGGCACTCTGACAATGTAGATAGTCAATGATGCTCTACACCAGCTCACGGCTAAGGCCATGTGGGACATTCTTGCAGCGACGTACTCGCAGATGAAGAACGAGACTAATATCCTCCAACTTCAGCATGACATCTTCACGATCAAGCAGAATGGCCACCTGTTGCATTCGTTGTATACGCCCCTATGGGGGATGTTTGAGAAGCTCTACAGTATCATTCCCCTGACGGCGACCCCTGAGCAGCAGAAGACGTTCCGGAATGCTACAATGGTGGGGGTCTTACTAGCGGCACTAGACCTGGAGTATGATGCTGCTCGCTTGCATATATTGGCAGATGCTACTATTCCTCCAGTGGAGGAAGTGTATCGGTGACTAAGCCGAATCTCGGTTCCTTCTTCAGCATCTACGCCACCTCCCTTGGCGATGGTTGCTTCTCAAGGCAGAGGTGCTTCCTCCTTTCGTGGCCGTGGACCTCGTGGTCGAGGTGGTCGCTTACGTCATCCATGCTCCTTCTGTCATCGATCAGGTCATACGGAAGTTACATGCTATTCTAAGCATGCTTTTCCTGCATCTGCCCGTGTAGCCGAGCATGTTATGCCTACATCGTCATCCACTTCAGATCAGATGTTTGAGGATCTTCTAGCCAGATTACGGGATATCATGCCTCCTACCTCTACTGACTCGCCAGGAGGTCACTCTGACATCGCAGCTTCAGCCTCTGCCAGCACGTCAGCCACGGCGAGCACATCAGGTAGCGTTTATGCATTTACTTCATGTCACAGTCCCGATGTTTCGGAATGGATCATGGATTCCGGTGCGACACATCATCTATGTCGAGACAGGGATAAGTTTACATCCTAGAGGGAGGTTTCTCCAAGGCGATCAGTAGTGATAGCAGATGGCACTCATTCCCCTATCATTGGGTAGGGGAGATCACTTTGACACCCACCATTCGCCTGTTGAATGTTTTGCATGCTCCATATTTCTCGATGAACTTGCTTTCTATTAGTCAGCTTACGAAGGATTTGCATTGTCGAGCTATCTTTGACCCATCCTCTCTTATTTTTCAAGACATTCTAACGGACAAGGTGATTGGTTGTGGCTGTGAGCAGGATAGACTTTATCGGTTGGTTCGCACCTCCTATGCCGGTGTCTCATCTCAGTCCAGTGGATCTGCTTCTCCATTTACCTGGCATCTGCGTTTTAGTCATCTTCCTCTTCAGAAGTTGTGTCATATCTTGCCCCAGATTTCACCCAAGTCTTTGTTTCAGTGTGAAGCCTGTCAGTTGGGAAAGCATCGCAGGTCTACTTTCCCTAGTCGCGAGTCCAGGAGCAGTCGCTCCCCTTTTGAGTTATTGCATGTTGACATTTGAGGTTCGAGTCGTGTACCTGATCACCAGGGACGCAGATTTTACCTAGTGGTTGTAGATGATTTCTCTAGATTGTCTTGGGTCTTTTATTGAAAAATAAGTCCGGAGCGGGGGATGTAATCAAGAATCTTATCAATGAAGTTCGGAATGTCTTTTCGTCTAATGTGAAGATTGTGTACACAGATAATGCATTAGAATTTTGCAATCGTGCTCTTTCCCATTTCTTCTTGTCTCTTGGCATTATTCACCAAACAACATGTGCCTACACGTCTCAACAGAACGGTGTTGCAGAGAGAAAACATCGTCATCTTCTTGATGTGGCTCGGACTTTACTCATTCATAGTTGTGCTCCTCTATCTTTTTGGGGTGATGTTGTGCTTATTGCAGATTATCTGATCAATCGTATGCCATCTTCTGTGTTGGGATAGAAAGTTCCTCTTTTTGTTGTCTTTCCTGACAGGGAATGGTTCTCTCTAACTCCTCGTGTTTTTGGTTCAATTGCTTTTGTCCATCAACTTACGCCAGGGATGGACAAGCTTTCACCTAAGGCTATAAAGTGTGTCTTTCTGGGGTACTCTCGTACTCAAAAGGGCTACCGTTGTTATGATCCTGTGAATAATAGATATTACGTCAGTGTTGATGTCACCTTCTTTGAGAATATCATGTATTTCTCACCTACAGGTGATAGGATGACGCCTTCCACTACTGAAGATGACATTTATGTGCCACCACCTCCTCTACGTCAGTCTAATCACATCCCTACTCCTATTGTGTCACCACCGTCACCACCATCACCACCACCACCACCACCTCCACAACCACCAGTACCACCTTTGCCGAAATTCTATACACGTCATCCAAATCCTGCTCATGGAGACCGTCATTCATCTACCATGCCCCAGGTATGTACAGGTGATGTGAGTAATGATGGAACTGATAATGCACAAGTGCAGGATAATGATGTATAGGTGGACACTACTCATGATTTGGATGTACCTATTGCCTTGAGGAAGTCCAAGCGGACGTATGCGTCTTATCCACTTGCTTCACAGGTCTCTTTTCATCGCCTCACTGATGACTTCCAGAGATTTGTTATTGCCCTATCTACCGTGGAGATACCACAGAACTATCAGGATGCATTGAAAGATAGCAGCTGGAGGTTAGCCATGGAAGAAGAAATGGTTGCCTTGCGATCTCGTGGTACATGGAGCTTGGTTGCTGCTCCCCCAGGCGCTTCTGTGGTCAGTTGTAAATGGGTCTTTACTGTCAAGTATAATGCGGATGGCAGCCTTGATCGCTACAAAGCAAGACTAGTGGCCCGTGGATTCACTCAGACCTATGGTGTGGACTACATGGACACCTTTTCTCCGGTGGCGCGTCACTCAACTCTACATGTTCTTTCAGTCGCAGTGGTATGTGATTGGTCCTTGTTCCAGCTTGATGTTAAAAATGCCTTTTTATATGGAGATCTGCAGGAAGAAGTCTACATGCAGCAGCCTTCGGGGTTAGCCATGGAAGAAGAAATGGTTGTCTTGCGATCTCGTGGTACATGGAGCTTGGTTGCTGCTCCCCCAGGCGCTTCTGTGGTCAGTTGTAAATGGGTCTTTACTGTCAAGTATAATGCGGATGACAGCCTTGATCGCTACAAAGCAAGACTAGTGGCCCGTTGATTCACTCAGACCTATGGCGTGGACTATATGGACACCTTTTCTCCGGTGGCGCGTCATTCAACTCTACGTGTTCTTTCAGTCGCAGTGGTACGTGATTGGTCCTTGTTCCAGCTTGATGTTAAAAATGCCTTTTTATATGGAGATCTGCAGGAAGAAGTCTACATGCAGCAGCCTCCGGGGTTTGCTACTGAGGGGGAGTGTCATATGGTAAGTAGACTTCACAAGGCCATATATGGTCTTAAACAAAGTCCCCGGGCATAATTTCCAAATCTCATCCAGAAACAAGGGTTCATAAGATTGAATGCTGACCACTCTTTGTTTGTCCAGAAGACTATCAGAGGTACCGTTGTTATTATGGTATGTGTTGATGACATACTTGTTACGGGAGATGACATGCAAGGGATAAAGATGGCAAAAGCATTTCTAGGCCATCAGTTTGTGACTAAGGATCTTGGTACTCTACGATACTTTCTGGGATTGGAGTTTGCGAGGAATGCGCAGGGTCTTGTAATGACCCAAAGGAAATATATTACAGATATGCTTGTTGAGACAGGTATGATCGGGGACTAGAAAACTCTACGGGTTTTCGATGGCTACGTTCCGGAGCTCTCAGCGTGGAGTCGGTCAGAGGGAGTCGGGATGCTCAAGTGGGAAGGATATCTACGTCTCGCGGGATATCGTCTTCGCTACGAGGGGAGAAGGAACCACTGGCTCTCGTAATGCCAGCCCGCAGTTTGTGGCGGCAGGAGGGGAGGTTGCGCTCTCAACGGAGGGAAGGTGGGTGCCGGTCTCGCACAAGAAGTCGGGTCGCGTTTGCTGGCGTTGTGGTGTAAGGGGGCATCTAGCTTCTGTATGCGTTGCGAAACCACGTTGCTTTGCATGCGGAGGTTTGGGTCACAAGCAAGCTGGCTGTGGTGCTAGATCGAGGGGTGACGTGAATCAGTTCTCGCTTGGAAGGTCTTCTTCAATGCCGAGGGGCCCGCGTGGCAAGTTGGGTTCTTCTGTTTTTGGAAGACGATCTTTTGCGCGGGTGGTTGCCGGAGGTGCATGCATGCCTGAGGAGGGGAACACTTCATCTACGCTTAAGGGCCCTCTCTCGGCATCAAGCGATGGCGGTGCGGGTCCGTCTAGGGGGGAGCGCTTTTCTCATCGCTCTTGCGGTGGAAGGGTGATCGTTGGCGTCTTCCTGGGGGATTTCATGTCGGTCGAGACGGTGAAGAACGTGCTCAGGGAGCTCTTGGGGATCAACTTCTTGGGAGACATCTTCCTCCTAGGAACGAAGAGGTGCTGCGTTAGGGGTCTATCGAATGATATGCGGCTACGGTTGCTTCGGGCTGGTCCGTGGGGAGGCATCGCTTGGAGGGATCTGCGCTTTGCGGATGGAGCTTGTTCAGAGCTGGAGGTTTGTGTTGCTGTGGTCCAAGGTGTTCATTTCCTCTCGAGGTCCGTTCATTGTCTTCGGCGTCCTCTGAGGAGGTGGGGCGAAGTTTTGGCCGTCACTGACGACGGTTTATCTCCGGGATCCGATCCCTCGTCCACAAGGATTCTCATGGAGTGCAACAAATCCTTCCTGGACAGAGCGTCGGATCAGATTTTCTTTGGGGACTTAAATTTAGAAAGGTTCTATTGCCGGGTCGAGCTGTCGGTGGTTACCCCCCCCCCCCCGGTGGACCAACCTGTTGATGGTGTGGGGGCCGGTGAGGGCGTCGTTTCATTTCTCGAGGGGAAGCTTCCGCAGCAGGACTTCGCTTCGGGGTTCTCGCCTTGCTATGATGTTTTCGTAAGGACCTCGGAGGTTCTCGTACGTGATGCCCATCCTGTCGCATGGAATCGTTGCATGGTTGCCGCCCTTGGCGGTTTCGACGGTGACGTGGAGGTTAGGTGCACGCGTGCCGATGGGGATTTCGTATTCTCGAAGGGGTCGCCAGGTCCCTCCTTTCGGGTTTCCTCTCCCGGGTTTCGGTTGCATGGTGTTGGAGGCGGACCCTATTTCGAATCCTCCAGCGCGTCAAGTTGTCGGGTGGTCGAACTTGACCCGACCGAGCAGCTCGTCGTGGACCCGGTCATTTCGGACCATGGATCTCAGCTCTCTTCGCACATTCAGGACCTCGACCCTCCTCCCTCTTCGGTGATTGTCTCCGCACCACCTCAAGCGGAATCTTCATCTCTATTCGCGGGGTCAATCTCTCATGACGACCCATCAGATGGTGCTGCGGGGAATGTCAGCACTGCTGGATCTGAAGGTGATTCAACAAGAACATCTTCCAAGCGGTACAGAAGAAGATGCTCTTCGCGTTCAAAGTCCAGGGAACCCCAGACCTGCCTCACTTTCAAAGAGGCGATTGCTGAGGCTGCGGGGGTTGTCGCTTCGAGGGGTTTCAACTGTGGTTCTAAATGAAGGTGCTAACTTGGAATGTGCGGGGTTTGGGGGATGTGGCTAAGAGGAGGTTATTGGGAAACATGTTCAAAGAATGGGAATGCGATGTGGTTCTTCTGCAGGAAACCAAACTTGCTTTCTTCGACGAGGTTGTTTGGCGCTCTTTTGCAGCGGGGGATCTTGATGAATTTTGTGCCTTGCCTGCCATCGGACATGCGGGTGGTTTATTGGTGGCTTGGAAATCGTCCGTTTTCTCTCTCATTTCGGCCGTCAAGGGTTCCCATTCTGTTTCAGTTTATTTATCTAGGAAGGAGGATTCTTTCTCTGTAATCTTTTCATGTGCTTACGGCCCCTGTTGTCATGTTAAGAGGAGAGAACTTTGGGACGAGTTGCGAAGTGTCAGTCATTCTTCTCCGGATTCTCCTTGGCTGATCGGGGGAGATTTTAATGTAACATTGCGTGCTTCTGATAGACCTCGAAATAGGGGGGTGTGGATCCAGGCTCGGAAGAATTTGCGGATTTCATTTCGTCCATGGCTATGGAGGATTTGTGTGCTACGGACATTTCTTTCACTTGGAGGAGTTCTTCTTCTAGGTCTTGCATTGACAGGTTCATCGCTTTCGGCGCTTTTATGACGATGTTTCCACTTGCTAATGTGCTCTCTCGCCCGCGTTCTTTCTCGGACCACACTCCTATTGTTTTGGTCTCCGACCTGTTATCACCGTCCTCGGGCTTTTTTAGGTATGAAAGATGTTGGTTGCTCGAGGATAACTTCAGGGACCTCGTGGCTCAGGTTTGGAAAAAGGATTGAGGTGGTCAGTCGACTGTGGGCAGATTTGCTATGAAGTTAGTGCGCCTGCGGAAATGTTTGGCAGCTTTCAAAAAGGCGACGCGGGAGGCGCGGGCGTCCGTCAGGAAGGATGCGGAGTTGATCGTCGCTGCTATGGATGCCTTGGAGGGGGAGAGGGATCTCTCCTCTGAGGAGTTATCCTCGAGGGCGCGGGCTTTGGCTTCGATGGAGAGGGAGGACAGGAAGAGGGTGGCGGAATGGCGTCAGCGGGCAAAGATCAAGTGGATTAAAGAGGGGGATGCTAATTCCTCCAATTTCCATAGGGTGGCCAGTGTCAGGAGACGTTCAAATTTTATTCATTTCATTTCATTTGATGGCAGGAAGGTCGTGGGGGAGAGAGCTTTGGGGAGGGAGGTTGCCGCGTACTTCAGGGAGTTCTCATCTATTCGTGCTCCTAAGCGTTGGTTCTGGTCAGGGGAGGGCACTCCTCGCCTCTCGCCCTCTCTCGGTGATGAGTTAGTTAAGGAGGTATCATTGGAGGAGGTCAAGCTTGTGGTTTGGGATCTCAACGGGGATGCTTCGCCAGGTCCGGACGGCTTCCCCATTGTGTTCTACAAGGACTTCTGGGATCTGGTCGGGAAGGAGGTCTGGGAGGTCGTTTTGGAGTTTTGCAAAGGTAACGCGGGTTTCGACCAGGTGAATAGGGCTATCATCGTCCTCTTGCCGAAGATCTCCTCTCCCCGCGCTATTGAGAATTTTCGCCCGATTGCGATTTCCAACGGGTTGTACTTGATTATGGCAAAGGTTTTTGCGCGTAGGCTCGCGTCGTTGCTTGACAATTTAATCTCGCCCTCTCACGCGGCGTTCATCCGTGGTCGTCAAATTTCTGATGTTACGGCTCTTGCAGCCGAAATGGTTGACAGCTGGTTGAGGAGAGGGAAGCACGGGGTCCTTTGGAAAGTAGATTTTGCTAAAGCCTACGACTCGTTAGATTGGAACTTTCTTTGGATGGTGCTTCGGGCTCGCGGGTTTCCTTTGTTGTGGATCTCACGGATGGGCAGGTGCATCTCTACTGCTTCATTCTCTATTATGATTAACGGCCGCATAGTGGGAGATCGGTTTCAGCCTAGAAGGGGCGTGCGGCAGGGCTGCCCCTTGGCCCCCATGCTCTTTGTTATTGCGGTCGATGTGCTTCCTCGGATGGCGGCTCGTGTGGTGGATCGGGGCCTTTCCATGGGTTTCTCTTGCGGCAACCGGATCGTCCTTACCCTTCAGTTCGCGGACGACACTATTGTTTTCATCGAGGGTGGCCCTGACGAGGTCAGGGGGATGGCGGCGACCTTGAAAATCTTTAGCGAGCTCTCGGGACTTCACATTAATCAGAGCAAGTTCAAGGTGATAACTTTCGCGTGGGATGCTGTCTCGACGGATGCTTGTGGTCTGATTTTGGGAACCCCCCCCCCCCGGTCCTCTCTTCCGGTCGACTATTTGGGGATGCCCTTGGGGGCGGGGAGATCTAGGCTACGTGATTGGCGCAAGGTTGTTGACAAGGCGGAAACGAGGCTCGCTGGTTGGAGCGCATCCATGCTATCGCGGGGTGGCCGACTCGTACTCATTAGGCCGGTTCTTTCTTCTATCCCTATCTACTTCCTGTCTAATTGGATTATGTCGGTGGGGGTTCGCAAGCGTCTTGAGGGATTGATGCGGAGATTTCTTTGGGGGAGAAGGGGTCCCTCCTCACGTGGTCCTCACCTGGTGGAGTGGGCGGAGGTTGCTAAGAGGAAGTGTGATGGCGGTCTCGGCATCCGGCGCCTTGATCTTGTCAATGACGCGTTGCTTCTCAAGTGGATCAACAGACTCTGGGGGAGTTCCAATTGCTTATGTTCCTCCATTCTCCGCGATTTGTTGTCGATTGGGGTGGAGATGTCGCGGGACTTGGTCGATCGCCGTTCTCGTACACCTTTCTGGTGTGGGATTTTATCGGTTGGTCGGCGCTATTCTAATCTCTTCGCTCCAGCTCTGGGGGATGGTAACTCTTTCATGTTCTCGCGGGACAACTGGGCTGGTGTTGCCCCTCTCAGTGCTACCTTCCCGCGCCTTTGTGCCTTGGCGCGTGACTCTCGGGCGACGGTGGCATCGTCCTGGTCGGGGGATGGGTGGTTCCCTTCCTTCGTGACCAATCTCTCTGATCAGTGTTTCGATGAACTTCTAGCTCTGCTGGAGCTGCTTAAGGATTCGCCCAGGCCCTCGGGTGGTCGGGATCACTGGGTTTGGCGTGATGGCATCTTCTCCACGAGACGGGCGTTCAGGGCTATTTCTCAACAATTTTCGTCGCAGCAGGATGTAATGTGCAGGGATCTGAGTTTTTTGTGGCGTTTCAAGCTTCCGGAGAGGGTCGCGTTCTTCCTTTGGTTGTTCCGTCGCGGTAGGATCTTAACGCGTGATCGGTGCGCCAGGTTTTTCGCTGGGTTCGCTTCATCGGATTGTGTTCTTTGCGGCGCCGGTGTGGAGACTTTAGAACACCTTTTCTTCCTGTGCCCAGCCACTACTGTCGTATGGGTGGAGGCCCGCATTCCTTGGATCAACTCTTCCACTTCGGTGGCCTTCTGGGACTCTCTCAGGACAAATAAGGATAGGTCGCGAGGGGAAATCATTGGTCTTCTCGCGTGCGTTTGGGCGATTTGGCTGGGGCGTAATGCGACGATTTTTAGGGGACAAAGATTCTACAAGGAGAATGTTCTCGCGCATGCAGCTATGCTTTCCCATGATTGGTCGTTGATGTAGCAAGTTTGTTTTTGGGGTTCTTGTGGGATCTTCTCGATCCTTGTCCTCTTTTCTTCCTTTCTCCGGTTCCGCTGTAGCTCTCACTCTTTTGTTCCTTCGCTTTATTAATAAAAAGTTTGGGGTGAGCACCGCATCGTGCCTCCCCCGAAATGTTTGACTTCAAAAAAAAAGACAGGTATGAAGCTGTATGGAGATAACACAGAGGAAGTTGATAAAAGAAGATATAGAGAAATGGTGGGAAAACTTCTCTATATTACTATCACCAGACCTGACATTGCGTTTGCAGTTAGCCGGGTGAGTCAATTCATGGAGCAACCCAGACAGATACACATGGATGTTGTATATATGATACTAAGATATCTAACGTCATCTCCAGGTGCAGGATTGGTGTTCAGGAAAGAAACAAATCTTTCTATCTCTACATGTGCTGATTCGGATTATGCAGGATGTCCTAGAGATCGGAAATCTACTTCAGATTTTGCAGTATTTGTTGGCAGATCTTTAGTCTCTTGGAAGAGGAAGAAACAGACTGTGGTGGCTAGATCTAGTGTTGAATCTGAGTATAGGGCCATGGCGCAGGCAAGCACGGAGATGATGTGGGTTTGAGTCGTATTATCAGACCTGCATATAGATGTACCATTACCCATGCAGTTACAGTGTGACAATCAAGCAGCATTATTTATTGCTAATAATCCTGCGTTTCATGAAAGTACGAAGCATATCGAGGTAGACTGCCACTATACCAGAGACACGATTCAGAAGGGGTTGATTTCTACTTCCCATGTCAGTTCAGGTGAACAGACTGCAGATATTTTCACTAAGTCATTGCTCAGAGGGCCACTTCAGAAATGTTCTTCCAAGCTGAGCATGATTGACATCTATGCTCCATCTTGAGGGGGGTGTAGAGATATTTCCAGTACTTATGTACTTATGCGTCATGTTCATTTTTATTGTTCCGTCTTATGTAATTTACCCATAGGCTTCCTCTATATAAGAGAGCCTAGGGTTCCCTGGAATAAACATGTTTTCACTTTCATTTCCTACAACAATGGTCGTGAGTCTCGTGACCCTGATGCCCTTGTGTTGGTTGGGACACACGTCGTAGTTCATGTGTTCCCCGATGTAGATTCCGGTGGTTGTCGACAGTAATATTGGATGTGTGGTTAGTAGTCTTGTCTTCGCTTTCACTAGCAAGGTTAATATGAGATGCCAATTAGGGTCAATCAGTCAAGTTGTTTCCATGTATTAATTCTATGAGGGGAGTTCCGGAAGGTGGTTGACGAAGGAGGAATGATGTTGGTCTCCCGTATCAAAGAAAAACGGAGGTAGTCATAGGTGTTCTTTCCTACTACTTAGAATAAGATGTGAATCAGATCTATTGACTCAAATCTTGTGCCCTGACTTGTACCTTATTGTCATGAACCATTATCGATGAGTAGCAAACTTGGTCAGTTTTAGCAACGATTTCATGAGGTGTCTTTGTGTTGTTTCATCCTTGGGGTTAGTCGTCGGTGGAAACGAGAGCCTTAAGTAAATATAAAGGAATGAATGAAAGATTTGAGTTGGTTAGAAAATGGGCATGTTGAGAACTTAGTTAGGGTGTATTTGCTTCACTGCATGCCTACAGTGTAGAGTAATAGCGTGGGATCCTTGGAATCCTTGGAGTCATAGCGCGGGATCCTTACTGGTCAAGATCGTGGACTATCTTATTACTAATAGATAAATGTAATTATAAATGGCACTTAAAGGCTTTGGAATGGTGAATCAGTGTATTGAATTGTTTCTTGAATTCACGCATGCGACAAAGAGAGCCTATTGTTGAGTAATTGCTTACCTCTTTACTTTTCCTTTTACACTAGTAGTTAGTTTAGAATCCGTACTAAGCCCTTGCTCATGGCATACTTCTTTTCCGTACGGTCCAATAGCTGATACAGCAGTAGCGACTTCGACGTCAAGAAGCTTTCAGAACAGTATGCATCAAATAGAGTCTATGTTGCATTTTAGGTAGTTTACTTGTATAGTTTCTACTTTCTCCTAGCTTTTGTTCACTTTTAAGAGACAGTTGTGTACATGTATATTTGTCATTCTTTGATGGCATATTTTGACGATACACATGTATGTTGGACATGGTCTTTAGTTAAGGGAAATGCTTAATGGAACAAGTGAATACATCTTTTACCTGCTTTTACTTATTCTCCTGCTTATATGCTTATCGTATTTCGAACGTAAATCCGATGCTTGTGAGTTGGTTGTTGAAAACTTGGTCTGGGGGCATCACATGATATCATATCTACCATGAATCCTAACAAAATCCCTAGGCCTAATGGATTTCAACAGAAGACTATCAAAAAAATCGATATCTTATAGGTAAGAAAGTTACATAACATGTAAAAAAGTACTTTTAGAAGGGGCATATAGAAAAACATATCAATACGACTTTTATAAAAAAAATCGTACTTTGTGGAGGGCCCTAAGGACTATCGTCCTATCAATCTTACCAATACATTTACAAGATGGTTGCTAGATAATGAATTCGTGATTCATCACACAAAAAGTTGAAAATAGAGCTTCGTTCCCTTGGGGCGAGGTTTTTCAATTGGACACCACACCGCGGCTGATTCAGGGATGGATGCGGGCGTTTACAAAGGCGTCAGTAAAAGATACAGGAGGAGAAAGAAACAAAGATCTTCGAGCAGTGAAGCAAGTACAATGTCTGGACGGAAGATGTTGATAGCGGAAGTTGTGGGGATTGTGAGCATTTTGGGTGGTAATACTCATGCTCAATGAAGATTCTAACGTGGTGGAATGTCAGAGGTTTGGGTGACCCGGAGAAGAGGCGTGCCCTTGGGGCGAGGTTCGTGGAATGGGGATGTGATGTCATCTTGCTGCAAGAATCAAAGTTGGCATCTTGCAATAGGGCTATTTGGAGCTCTTTCGGCATGAGTGGGGGCTTAATGAGTACAGGACACTGGACGTGTGTGGTGCGTATGGGGGTCTTATCCTTGCCTAGAAGGACACGACCTTTTTGTTTAGGGTGGAGGTCAGAGGCTCGCACGTGCTTACGATTTTGCTTGAGTGTGCATCCACGCGGTCTCTCTTTGCCTTAAGTTGTGTGTACGGGCCATGCCAGCAAATGTCACGAGATGAGTTGTGGGCGGATATCCGGGCTGCTCGAATTGTGTTCCCAGATTGTGCTTTGGCTTCTTGGTGGTGATTTCAATGTGTCGTTGCTCTCCTATGATCGCCCTCGCATGCGGGGTGGGCAAGATCCTGGTTCCGATGAGTTTGTTGAGTTGATGGATGAGCTGCAGATGGAGGTAGTTGATGCTTCTGATACAAAACATACCTGGAGGAGCTCTGGTTCCCGTTCGCGTATTAATCGCTTTTTCGTGTCCCCTCGAGATGATGGGTATGTTCCCATGTTCGTTCGTCTCTTCTAGGCCCAAGGCGCGGTTTGACCACACTCCCTTGGTTTGGGACTCAGGTTCTTCTGTCCTTCCAATGGGTTTCTTCCGTTTTGAACAGGCCCGGCTGCTTGAAGATTCTTTCAGATCTCTGGTTACATCTTTCTGGACTTCCATGCCGATGGTTGGTTCTGCCGCGAGGAGATTTTCAGATAAGCTCACGGGGCTTCGTCAACGGCTATGTTAATACAAGAGGGTGGTTAGGGATACCATGAGGGCCAGGAGGATGGTCGTCGAGCTGGAGATTCGTGCCATTGATTGTCTGGAGGATGATAGGCAGTTTCTCGCCGAGGAGTTGACTAAGAGGGATCTGGCCTTGAGAGTGGTGATGGAGGAGGACAAGAAGCAGGTTGTTGAATGGAGGCAGCAGTCAAGGGTCTCTTGGTTGAAGGAGGGTAACAAGAACACGGCTTTCTTCCACTGTGTCGTTAGTAGCCGTCGTAGGTTCAATACTTTCATATCCATAAAAGTTAAAGGCATTAGATTTGAAGGGGACAGGGAGATGGGAAAGGCGATTGTTGATCACTTTTTTGATTTCTCCAGGAGGGATGCGTCTAGGTCGTGACGGTGGAACGGCTTAGGGGTGCAGGGACTATCCGATGCTTATGATGGCAGCTTGATCATTTCGGTCACGAGGGAAGAGGTGAAGGCAGTGGTTTGTAATCTAAACTATGACAGGGCCCCGGGCCCTGATGGTTTTCCTATATCTTTCTACAGAGAATTCTGGGATGTGCTCGGCGATGAGGTGCTGGAGGTCATATAGGAGTTCCGTTGTTGCAACACAGGGTCCGAAAGGTTGAATAAGGCTTCGATCTTCCTTCTTCCGAAAATGGGGGCACCTGAGCGGATTGAGGATTTCAGGCCAATTGGTATGTCTAACGGAATTTATCTTATCGTGGCTAAGGTGCTTGCAACTCGCCTCAGTCAAGTCCTTGACCACTTTGTTTCTCCAGTCCAAACTGCTTTCATTCCAGGACGGCAGATTGACGGCAGTCTGGTATTGGCAGCGGAGATCATTTGTGAGTGGAAGCATAACAAAAAGCAAGCGTTGCTATGGAAGGTTGGTTTCGCTAAGGCCTACGACTCTTTGGACTGGCGTTTTCTGTGGGCGACTTTGTTTAAGAGGGGGTTTTCGGAGACTTGGGTTTCTTGGATGAAACGGCGCATCACCACGACTTCGTTCTCGGTGCTGGTCAATGGGCGACCTGAAGGGGGTTTCTTCCAGCCGCAGAGGAGGGGTTAGACAAGGGTGCCCTTTGGCCCCATTGTTGTTTGTGATTGTTGCGGATGTGCTTGCTTGCATGGTCGATTGTGCTCAAAGGAGCGGGATTTTTTCTGGTTTCTCTGGTGGTGGGATGTCCATCCCTTTGTTGCAATGTGTGGATAATATTATCCTCTTCATCGAAGGTGGGACAGAGGAGGCCGGGGCCAATGCTGTTACTCTTGAGATTTTTGCTGAGATGTCTGGTCTTCGTTTGAATCTTGACAAGTCCAAGGTTGTTCCTTTCGGCATGAATGATGAGATGGCTACGGCGTGTAGGTTGGAGCTTGATACTGTGTGTGGTTCCCTTCCCATCAACTATCTTGGTATCCCTCTGTCAGATGGTAAGATAAGGCTCGCGGACTGACTGCCAGTTGTAGAAAAGATGGAGAGGAAACTTTCTGGTTGGAAGGCAGCTCTGCTCTCACGTGGTGGCAGACTTGTGCTGATTAAGGTTGTTCTTTCGGCAATTCTCGTGTATTTTTTCTCCTCTCGTATGATGTCCAAGGGTATTGTGAGGCGGCTGGAGCGTTTGATGCGTAGGTTCTTGTGGAGCAAGGTGGGGCAGGAAAAACATGGGATTCACTTGGTGGATTGGGAGACTGCGGTGCAGCCTAAGAAGAATGGGGGTCTTGGTATTAAGAGCTTGGAGACACTCAATGAGGCTTTGCTTCTGAAGTGGATGGGCAGGATTTGAGGAAAGGATGGGGGGATTTGTTGCAGCCTGATTTGTCATTTATGCGGTGTGTCCATTGCGAATCCGCTTGTGCAGCGTCAGGGTCAGAAGAGATCGGCTTTCTGGAAGGGGATCTTGAAGGTTATACTACCACGCTTCCGTGAACTGTTTTGTCCTGTTGTGAGGAATGGTGAGTCGTTTGGCTTCTGATTGGATGAGTGGACGGGCGAGGGACTTCTCTGCAGTCGTTTTCCATGCTTGTTTGAATTGGCTACATATCAGGATATCCGGGTTGCTGGGTGTTGGGACAACGGTAAATGGATGACGTCGTTTATAGTCGCTTTTTCGGATCAGCGCTTGGAGGATTTCCTCCATCTTTTGGATGCCCCCGGTCGGGCTGGGAGGCCCACCACTAGAAAGGATCACTGGAGCTGGAAGGGCGCATCTTTCTCGGTTAGGAAGGCGTATGCGTATGGTGCTATTTGTCGTGCACCTCCATCTCCCTCGGCTGTCGTTACCCGTGACTGTGATTTTATTTGGGCTTCGGGATTTCCTACGAGGATTGGCTTTTTCCTGTGGTTGTTTAGGAGGAAGCGTATTATGACTCGTGACAGATGTTCTAAGCTTTTCGAGGTTGTCTCCGATCGAGTTTGATGTGTGGTACGGAAATTGAAATGCTGGATCATCTGTTTTTCTGTTGCCGCGTTACAGCGCCTATTTGGGGTGACGTGGGCTTAGATTGGTTGCGGCCCTTTGACTTTTATTCTTTCTGGGCTTCTCTATACGGTGCGCGCAAAAGCCAAAAGATGGAGATTGTACTACCGGTGGTGGTTCTTTAGGCCATCTGGCTTGCTCGCAATGCGAATCTTTTCTTAGGAACGCGTTTTTATTATGGAAATATATGTTACCATTACAAGCAGTTGCTTGAATCTTGGCTCTTGTAAACGGGTTTGTTTTATTTATATTTTATTAATATAATGGGGCGGGCACCTAAGCGTGATTCCCCCCTTCTTTGATTTCAAAAAAAAAGAGTAGGATTGATAGCACTGCAATAGATTGTAACTCTAGCAATATGCCGCAGGCTTACGGATTAATCCTCCTTATTAATTATGCTATCTTTTTACTTGAACTTGAATATAGATTGATGATAATCTTAATCCTCACATTGTGGGTGTATACATGTGATATATAATGCTCTATTAGCGGATGAGTGTAAATCCTAAAACATTGTTCGATTGTGAAAGTAAAGGTATTTTGTGACATTTTATTTTGGCCTAATAGAAAAGAACCCTCCACAAGCATTATAGCACATCCGATAAGATACCATTGATAGTGATTAAACACATAACACCAATGAGAAATCCGAGTAATCTCTTTAGAAATATGTATGATTGTACTGAGTATTCAATCTTCCCAACGGTTTGGTAAACTTATTTATAAATTATCTACACAAGATTTCACAATGATCGATTAGATGGAGTAAGGTGCCACACGGGATGTGGCATGCACCCTTGAGGCCCCGAGTAGAAGTCTAAAGAGTCGTGATCCCAACCGCTACTATGTAGCGATGGTTGGAGGACATGTTGCTTGGCAAACCGAGGAGTCACCACGCGGTGTTCATCCTCAGCACTTGTGTGCCTTTAGCCCAGTGCTTCGAGTCCGGGCCAAGCAGTCATAGTTGGTGGTCTAGTATTTCGCTTGTTCACTTGGAGTTAACACTCGTGTACTGATTGGTGTAGGCCATATTGGTTGGTAATCCGAGTGAGATCTCTAAGAGGAGGTGTTCCAGGAAAAATATGGTTAATGAAGTTGGGAATGAAATAAAAATCTCATGTGCATAAGGAGGTTTGGGTTAGTTATGCGGACTTCGACTATAGTAAAAATAATCTTGTAATCTATGCCTCACTCGTGTCCTACGTTACGTGGACTCTTACATGTGGTAGAGGACTTGGGCATTTTGCGATGATTCGTGGGTTGGAATTTATTTTGAGAATAGGAATCACAATCTTATAAGTGAAGCCACGTGAACGTGTTGGGAACTTAGTTAGGATGCATTGTACCCAACCGCATGCCCACAAAGACAACACAACCCTAAGGTCTTCTTCTAGCCTTAGAGTCATAGAATGAGGTCTCACCCGGGCCAAGACCACAAACTATCCACGAAGCTTGTTTGATCCATATCAAATATTAAATAATAATGATTGCGCACTTTTAATTATATCTTTCATGTTGTATTTTTTTATCGTATTTAGCAACTTTGCTCATAACGTACCTTTGTGTGGTTCTGTAGGTTCTCAGCAGAGGCCGCAATAGTGAGCAACACTTGTTTACTTGGAGCTACTTGTTGGGAGAAAAATGAATCGTGTTATTGGAATAAACCGAGGGCTCTCTTATATGGGAGAAAAGCCTTTGGGTTAATTACATGATAAGTACCTAGAGAAAAACATAATACATAAAATGGACTAAGAGATATATTTATCTCAATACTTCCCCTCAAGCTGGGGCATATATATCTATCATGCTTATCTTGGAGCAACATCTCTGAAATGGACCTATAACTGTCCCTGCTGGTAGGGACGAGGACCGTAGGACGACTGCTGCTGCTGCTGTGGTGGGTACACCGAGGGCTGCTGCTGCTGCTGGTGCTCTCTCTGCTGGTTGTACTGGCCTCCCTGACCAGATGGCTGCTGTTGGGGCTGGGTACCTCCATTCCCCCACTTGAATCCGGGATGGTCTCGTCGGATTCCAGGCTGAGGGCGGTCATACCAAATCCCGTTGACATCAATCAACGGCTCTGCATCGTATGGGGCTGGCGGGAGTACTGCCACAGGCTGATCAGGCTCGTATACCACCATCTGCAAGTCTGGAGATGGTGGTGACTGGTAAGTGGGCTGTGGCTGCTGGTACGGCTCCGCCTGTACAAGGTGAACCTGTCTAGGCTGCTGGTGTGAGCTGGAGCGCTGGAACGAGCTGCTGCTGCTGCCGTGATCGCCTCGCGACTGAAGACGGGGCTGGGAAGTCGTCTGCAAGGTTGCAGAAAGCGGTAGTCGGTATTCAGTCGGCGGGGTCACCTACTAAGGATTAGTCGGCAGTCGGGCGACTAGTCGGAATTAGTCGGTCATTAGTCGGTTTCGAATTTTTAATTATTTTAAATATATAAATCAGTTTTTTATACATACATTCATATGTATATACATATATTTGTACATTTTATATGACATCATGATGAAACAAAAGAAGTAATTGACTTTAAATATAACATTAAGCATATTAGAATATGTCTGCTTTAAAAAAAGTGAAAAACAAAAAAATAAAAAAGGTTGTTGTAAAAGTCGGCCGATTAGTCGGCCGACTAGACCGACTAGTCGGGTGGACCGACTAAGGGCCGACTAGGCCTAGTCGAGTCGGCTACCCCCCCGACTCGACTAGTCGGACTGACTAGTCGGCCTAGTCGGCCGACTTTTGCAAGCTTGGCCGTTTGTGCCTCCTGGAGACACAAAAGCTGGGTCTTCATGTCGCTCAAAGTCTGTGCCATCTGCTCCATCTGAGTGATGCTCTGGCACTGCTTCTTTTCGATCAGCTCCATCCGATCCAACTTCTCGCTAATAATGCCCATATCCGCAGCTGTGGACTCTGCCTGTGCTGCTGCTACTGCGGACGAACTAGAAGAACCGGCGTCGACCCGTGCTATCCTCTGGTACTGCACGGGTCCTGGCTGCTGGGGTCTGCCCTGTGTGTACAACCGGGTCTGGGACATCACCATGTAGTTCTCGACCATCTCCTCGTAGATGGCCCCGACCTGGTCGTGATCCTTGGCGAAGTAAGACCCGCCACAAGAAGCGTTTACCAAGCCCTGAAGCTCTGGTGTCAGCCCGCTGAAGAAGCTCTGAACAAGGTTCGGCTTGGAAATGTCGTGGTGCGGGCATCTGTCGGTCAGCTCTCGAAACCTCTCTCATGCCTCATGGAACTGCTCGTTGGGGAGCATGGAGAAGTTGCTGATCAGGGCTCTCGCTGCATTGGTCCGCCCGAGTGGATAGTACTTATGCAAGTACTCGGCGCGGAGCTGCTCCCAAGTGTAAACAAACTTCCCCAGATGCTTCAGCCAGGTGGCTGCTCTGTCTGCTAAGGAAAAGGGGAAGGCAATCATCCGAATCGTGTCCTGATCCACCTAACGATCGTGGGCAGTACTGCAAATCATCTCAAACTCCTGTAAGTGGAGATGAGGCTCCTCAGTAGCCAAACCGTGAAACCGGGGTAAGAGTTGCAAGGTGTTCGAGGGGGAACTTGAAGTCCCCCGAGATGGCTGGAAGCACCACCCAACGGTGCGTCAAAGTCGATCCGGGATTGTGGTTATCCCGCATCGGTCTCGGTGGTCCCGCTCCTCCTGCTGCTGCTGCGGCGGCAGCTGCCGCATCGTCGGGTCCTCCTCCGCGGTTCTCGCGGTTGGCTCTCATCTGCTCAAGCTCTCTCCTCATGTCCATCATGAATGCTCCCTGATCCCTCAGTTGCTGCTGGACTGACTCGAGGGAAGCGATCATTGTGGAGTTGATCGAACCCTGGTCCAAAACGAAATGCTGCTCTCCTCGTGGACCTCCGGTGCGATCATCGGAACTGCCGGCCATCGTCTCTGAAAAATCAAAACAACCGAACTCAGGTGCCGATAAATCATCTGTCTGTCTCTCCTCTGGCACTGGTATCTCTGAATCAGGAGAAGAAGAGTGGTCGAGGGGGAACAGGGTGGAGTCATACTTGGGTTCGGAGAGCGGGTCCGAGCTCCCACGAACCGACCTAGATGAATGGGCCGGAGTGCTAAAAAGCGGTGCAGCCAGAGGCTGCCTAAGAGACCTCCTGCCCATCATCGTGATCTGGCGAGTAAGGCAGATGAGATCTGGAAAAACTACGATCAAAAGCAAACCCCCAGTTCACCAACGCAACGCGAGCTGAAGACCGTAAAGGCTCGGTCAAATTATCTTGTCAATTTTTATTTTGGTGAACAATCAGAATATCAAAGCGATTACGTGACC
The DNA here is from genome assembly GCA_037367405.1 of Ottelia alismoides. Taxonomy (NCBI): domain Eukaryota; kingdom Viridiplantae; phylum Streptophyta; class Magnoliopsida; order Alismatales; family Hydrocharitaceae; genus Ottelia; species Ottelia alismoides. Next base: position 113,262 of record JAZKJV010003071.1, on the reverse strand, counting down.
TGTTGGGATACCCGATACTCTCCCAACCGATTGTCCCGCACAGAAGAGTCGGTAATCAGTCGAGATGAGCACCGGAGGGCTTTACCTAGTGTACGGGTCACTCTCTCGCACAATCAAACCAAGCAATGAGGGGGTTGCTCTCCCCAAGATAAATTTTTAGGTGAGGTATCTTTTAGGGTCGATAGTTTTAGCAGTCCCAATTTTATGGTTTTTCTTTTTTTAGATTTTTTTAATGCAAGCAAAAACGTCTAACGAATTTTTCGGTTCTCCTGTTTATTAAGTCAAAAACAGGGGGAGAAGACGAAAAAGCCGATGCGCGATAAATCAATGATGCATGCAGAGATAGAAATGCGTACCTGACTCCAGCAGTGTATATGCAAGATGATCCGCGCAGAATTTAAAAACAGAAATAAAACTACCTATATGGTGCAGCGGAAAAAACCGAGTCCTAAACAGGCAATTTCTACTCGACAGAACCATCTAGCTGGTCACTCGCCCTCGATCCAAAGAGTCCGGTCTAGACCCACCCCTCCTCTTCTCGACAGGTCGAGATCAGGAGTAGCGCTTGACGGGGCAGGCTCGCGGCGCGTAGGCTCTCAGGAAAGCGACTCAGCTATTTTTATTAATGAATTATTAGTAGGTCCAATTACGATCTATAGGAACAGGCAAGCAATTAAGTGTGGGGATCCTACTAATTACGGCACAGTCAAGCAGAAAATCCTAAGTCTAGGGGCTCGACAAAAATCGCGTAAAACCGTAAAAGGCAGCGAAAAATCTAAAAGCCGCGAAAAATCTAAGCTAGTCAAAAGGGTCCCTCGAGCACACCGGTGCTCGGCGAAACAGACCCGAAAGTCCAAGTCCTGCTGAGTACCTGTATTATTACAACAGTTCTAATAATGCTGGAAATAAAATCTAATCTAAGTTACACTAATCTCGCGGCTATCCCGCGGCTCCCGCACTCCTGCTCGCTCCTCGCGCCTTCCTGCGGCTCTGTAAAGAAGAGAGCCGCCTCCGGTTCCCGCGATTGCTCGGCTTTCGAAGAAAGCCGCCTCGGTCCTCGGGCCCTCGCAAGAAAACAAACAAGAATGGTCAGACCAGATAAATGTATAGACAGGTCAAATATATATATATATATATACAAAAATATGTACAAAAAGCCATGAAAAGAAAACCGCGGAAAAACTCGAAAACCGACTACTAAACCATTCTCCCCGGCAACGGCGCCATTCTGACGACACGAAGAACCGAGCAAACGATGTGGATCAGGTATATCTCAAATGGTCGTTGCGACCTCAATCGCTCGTGTGTCAATCAAGAAAAAAGAGACCACCAAAATCGAATAAAATCAATCAAAAACAAATAGCGGTCTTGCTATTATTTTAACCTGGTATAGCGACCAGGGTCGAACACAAGGAGCACGTAATGGCCTTGCGGCCTACGAAGTAGTCAAGAAGGGAGAAGAAAATAAAATATAAGTGTTTTTGGTGGGTTTTTAATGATTTTTAATTTTTTTTGGATTTTTAATTTATTAAGGAAATAAGGAAAACAAATAAACAAGGCAATTCAACAATTTATTTAATGTATCAAAAATCAGTCAAAAATTACCATAAAAATATTTTTGTGTGTTTTATGTTTTTACTGTTTTTGGTGAATTTTTGAGATTTTTCTGATTTTTATTTTATTTTCTAAAAATCAAACAGTGCAAGAAAATGAAGGTATTGTCCAGTCAGGAGTAAAAGGCCAATTTAAAATGCAAAAGAGCCTATTTAGCTCCTAGAGATAATTTTCCTATAAACTAGAAAGTTTAAGAAAAATTTAGGCACTGGAATTATTGTTTTTGGATTTTTAGATTATTTATTATAATTTTTATGAGTTTTTAGGTGTTCTTCAATTTTTATGAGTTTTATATAATGAAAAATGACCAAAATTGGTCAGAAAATCAAACACAACTAAAGCAACAGTAGCTAATTTTTTTGTAATTTTTAGATAGGTTTTAATATTTTTTTGTGATTTTTCAAGTCAGACAGTAAAGAAAATGCGTATTTTCGAATTTTTAAAAATAGCAAATGAAATTAAAAATGTCTCTAAAAATTCTAGAAAATTTTACAACATGGCAGGAGCCATGTGTCCAATTTTCATGGAATTTGGAGTAAGTTTGATATTTTATTCAAAAATAAAACCAGGGTACAGTGCACAGAGACCTGTACGTAATTTCCAAGAGTTCTGGGGGGTCCGGTGCAAAATACCCAAGAAAACACGCGTGCGGCGCGTGTCTGGAGCACTCAGGGACCTATATGCAACGAAAACTAAGTTCTAGGACTATTTGATAACAGGTACCAAAAGTCCAAGGACTAGTTTGTAATTTACCCAAAAATAAACGCACATGCACAATTAATTCACGCACAGGGGTATAAAAGCAATTATATAAAACTATTCATTCATTTCAGAACATCCCAGAACCACAAGACTAAATCAACAAATATCCCAACAAACACGTGTCGAAGCACGTGATGCAATACAGGCGGGGGTATATATGAAAATAGCAAGCAAGACAAGGGCTGGAGTGCAAATGTACCAACGTAAATAAAACCCTAAAAATATTTACAGGACTGAACTGAAATAAAACTAAACTAAAGGCCTAAGGGATAAATTACCCTTATTAATGAAGCCGTCAGATGGATGCCACGTGGGTAGATGAACGGCTAGGAGTGGGTGGCACTCCAACGCTGGGCTCCTCGGGATGATCAGACGGCCAAGGTGTAGCCACGTGGAAGATCGCACGGTGGAGGGTATCGGTGGCTAAACCTTGCGCATCGAACGGTCCAGACCGCCCCCCCCCTGGATCTAACGGTGCTGTGAACTCCTCTGATGGACGGACAGGATCAAGTCTGGAGCTCGGGGGCGATCGGACGGTGGGCGAAGGTCCTGAAAGAACTGTCGGCCGGCGAACTTCGTCGGCCCAATGTGCGCGCTCCTAGCCTCCTCGCGGGGCTCTGATGATCGGAAAAGAGTCGTCGTGGGCCTCCGCGTCAGATGAAACTCTCCGATGGAGCAACAGAGCTCTAAAGAGCCCGGTCAGCTCCGGCGGAGAAGCGGCTCCTGGCTCGAGTCAGAGGACCTCAGATGGCCCTCGTTGTACCTGCAAAAGGGGTCCAGAAGACTCGTGGGTCGAGGGCAAAGTGCCTCGACCCCGTCAGTGGTGGTGAAGATGGACGGTGCGGTGGTGCGGGCGAACCCCGGCAAAGCGACGGCGAAGGGGTTCGAACCCCAGCTCCTGTGCGAGCTGGGTTGAATGGAAGTGCGGAGAACGTGTGCGGGAGGAAGGCAGGAGGCTATGGTGCAGCCCGATGATCGAATGGATGGTGACGTGATCGGAATCGAAGGTGGTCGGCGACGGGGCAATTTGGGGCTAATCGAAAATTAAAGAAAAGGAGAAGAAATCGAAGCTACCTGGGTGGATGGGTCGACTGGGGACGAGCTTGGGAAGCTCTGGGTCCTTGCCTCGAGGAGCGTCGACGTCCGAGGCTTTGGCTCCTGCTCTGGGCGGAGCACGGCGGTGGTGGCTCGTCGGATCAGTGGTTCAGACACCCTCAGCCTCGCTGCAACACCTCCGGGGCAAGCTGTCACTCTTGCGCGAAAGGTGGATGTCACTGGGTGATCGGTGAATGATCCAAAGATGAGGATTAGGGTGGCGGAGCTCGGCTTATGTATGGGTGCAGGTCCGGGAAAGATGGCTCGGGTCCGGCTCCATGGAGCACGGATCCCTAGGATCTGTGTCGGGCAAGATTCCCGGATACCTGGGGAGTGATTAGGACCCTGGGTTAGGCTAAATGGTGATCGGGTCTGGTGGGAATAAATGGGGGAAGTCGGGTTCTCGAACCAGATCCGCGGGAGGTGGTCCACAGGGGGGAGTTGACCGGGCGGTCAACAACCCCCGTGGACCAATGAGAAGAGGCCATTTGGAAAAGATTTGTAAAATCATTTAAAAATAGTAAATGGCCAATTTATTAAAAAGTCAAAACATGAAATATTTTTGTTTTAATTTTTTCTATTTTTTAGTGATTTTTAATTAATTTTTCAAAATAAAAATAGGGTATTTACAATATAGTACTATACATAGGTATATGTACAATATAGGCTTTTGATTTTGATTTTTAATTTGTTATTTTCATACCTTTTTATTCATATTTTATATTTTATTTATTTATATCATAAAATAAGGAATAAAAAGATATTTTTATTTTATTTTTATTATTTATGTACAATAGTGAAATAAATATATATGTGCATGTATATACATGGTATATTTATAATATATTTTTGTGTTTTGAATTTTGTTCTTTTTATCTTGATTTTGTTTTAATTGTTTTTATTTTATTTATTTACACCATAAAATATAGAGTATTTACAAATTTTATGGGGTTTAATTTTATTTATTTATAGGGTGAAATAAATACAAGAGAGTGGACTATATGCATGATGAATATCTACAAGTGAATGTTTTTATCTTTCTTTTTAATTTTTCCGTTTTTACTTTGATTTTTATATTTATAAATATATACAAGTATTTACAAGCCCATTTTAGTCTCTTTTTGGAGGAAAATGTTTTTATTATATTTACAAATATATTTACACACATGAGCCCCTATCTCCCTCTACTTTGGCTTTTATGCGGTCAGGCCCATGCTGAGCCCTCCCTTGGGTTAGGTTGCTCAATATTTATTCTAAATATTTCCCTCTTTTTCTTTTTACTCTTTATTCTTTTATTTTTGCACAAAAACATGCTAATTATTAAACTTTATACAATGCATACTTTTGATAATTATTTGTATTTACATGAATATACATGTATTTGCAAAGATTTTTGTAGCTAAAATATAAGAATAAAGAGTGATGAATGGGTATTCATCACTGGAGCCTTGGTGAAGATGTCAGTTGTCTGATCTCCTATGGAAACATGGGAGGTGCATATGAGACCTTTCTGGATCATGTCTCTAGTGTAATGACAATCCACTTCTATATGCTTTGTCCGTTCAGGAAAGGCAGGATTATCGCAGCTTGATTATCACAAAAAAGTTGCATAGGAAGAGGAACCTCAATGGTAAGGTCTAGTGGTGCACATGGATCGGATTGGTTCGGATTTTAGCTTAATCCGTGTCCAATCCAACCTTAACGGATTTTTGTTTTTTCGAATCCAATCCATTACATATCTAAATCCAATCCGATCCAATCCATCGGATTACGGATTGGATCGGATTGGTTCAGATTTTTTACTTACACTTTCTAGTTCAGTAGTCTACTTTACAACTCAATACTTTATAGCACATTAGTCCTTGAACATTTGATTAATGACTTAAAAATCGGTCATATAAATAGAAGTAAAGAAGAAAAAAACACATCAAGTGAAAGTTTAAGAATTTTATTAAACCATTATAAAAAATTGAAGATGACATAATAAAACTAAAGGATTATATTGAATTTAAAATTTAAGTTTTCTTTAATAAATAATGCATTGTTTTGTTTTTTTGTAATATATTTCCACCAAATGATTCCAATAAAAACAATACAAGTTATCAAATAAGGATACAAAGAAAGTTAGATAAATAAAACATATGATCTCAATGATCAGATATTGATGAAGTCCATGATTAACTTATCATGTTAAACTATGCCAAACCCAACCACTTGCAAGAACATCCTTCAAGGCTCTATAAAATATGCCATTAAAAAATGAGAATCATAGAACATTCATACTCGATTGAGTATGCAAGACAAAAATAACTTAAATATAGCCCACCAATTAAGCATTATGCCACATTTAAAATAGACTTGAACTGGACTTTATTTGTAAGATTATATCTATAGTCAAAATAGGCAAATTCTATGAAAAATGAATAAAAAATATATATCAAATTAGAAATGAAAGAAATTGAAATAATGCTTATTTCTTCTTAGATGGGTGTGACACATTTGATTAAATAATTGATCTAATTTTATCACTAAAATAAGGTTGCAAGCTAGAGCAAGTAAAAGGTAAGAAGTAAAGGGATCAAAAGTATCTAACAAATGTACCAGGCAACTATTCTAAATCTATTTTCTTCTAACGAAGATAAGAAGAGTGACAACATATGGAGGCCAAATGGTATCACGTTGGAGGGGATTATATTGTTTGAGGCAGACGGAGATATTGTGGGGAAGGGGCGGTGGTAAAATTTTGTTGGGAGAATAACATTATGCAAGAAGAAGGCATCATCGGAATAGACTATGAGGGAATCGAGAGGAATTTTGATGGCCAATAGTGAAATGAGAGAGAGGGAACTAGGAGGGGAATACTCGAACATGGATTTACAATTTTACAAGTTATAGTCATAATTTACTATTTTATAGATTTAACATTTGCCTTTCAAGAAGGAAGAAAGGGTGATATCAAGAGGATTTGTATCCAAGATTGATATGGAAAAAATGACATGAGTGACATTGATTATTCCTTATAGAGATTTCGAAATAGGTGCACATAGATATTATGCATGTATGTATGTATGTATGTACGTATGTATGTATCTACATGCACACATGTGTATTAACGGATTAACAGATGGATCGGATCGGATTTTGGTAACGATCCAATCCATACTTTAACGGATTTTAAAAATTCCAATCCAATCCGGACCATTAAAATGATAAAACCAAACCAATCCGATCCAATAGCATCAGATTGGATCGGATTACGGATTTTATCCGATCCGTGTGAACCCCTAGTAAGGTCGGTCAATACCGATCTAACCCACATCATCTGCACTCCCTTGTGTCATGGCCCTGTACTCAGATTATGCACTTGATCTGGCCACCACTGTCTGCTTCTTGCTTTTCCATGAAACAAGTGAGCTCCCGATAAACACAGCAAAGCCTGAAGTAGACTTTCTGTCCTTGGAACAACCTGCATAGTCAGCATCTGCCAAGTTGTCATCTCAAGAGATGCATCCCTGTTGAATATAAGACCCGAGCCCGGTGAGTTCTTCAAATATCTCAATATCATATAGACAGTATCCATATGCACCTTTCTGGGATGCTCCATAAACTGGCTAACTTTTCTTACTCCAAACATTATATCCGGCCTGGTGATAGTGGTATATAAAAGCTTCCCAAACAATTCTCTATATCTCCTGCTATCTACCTCCTCAATGTCATCATCATATAATCTCATGCTCGGATCCATAGGAGTAGTAGCAGGCTTGCATCTTGTCATACATGTCTCGGAAAGGAGATCCATCACAAACTTCCTCTGGGTCATCACCAAACCATGCTGGTTCCGAGCGAACTCCAACCCAAGGAAGTATCGAAGAGTGCCAAGGTCCTTAGTCACAAACTATTGACCTAGGAACTCCTTGGCAGTCTGAATGCCCTGGTCATCCTCCCATGTGACAACAATGTCATCCACATAAACAAGAATAGCAATAGTATCTATCTCTTTGTGTCCTCTGAACAAAAAGTGAGTGGTCTGCAGTAGACCGCACAAACCCTGGTGCTCTATTAACTCCGATAGCTTCCGGTACCAAGCTCTTAGACTCTGCTTCAGGCCATAAATCGCTTTGTGGAGCCTGCACACCTTTTGGGACTGCCCCTCAATAGCAAACCCTGGTGGTTGTTGCTTGTAAACTTCCTCCTGAAGATCCCCGTAGAGAAAAGCATTCTTCACATCAAGCTGGTATAAAGGCCAATCCCGTGAAACAGCAACGGAAAGAAGAATGCGTAGTGTCGAATGTCTGACCACAGGACAAAAAGTGTCCTGATAATTCACCCTATAGGTTTGGGTGAACCCACGTGCCACAAGTCTTGCCTTGTAGCGATTCACGCTGCCATCTGCCCTTTGCTTAACTGTAAATATCCATTTGTAGCTTACAACATAGGCACCTTGTGGAGCAAATACAATGCTCCACGTTCCACGCGACCTCAAAGTTGCCATCTCCTCTTCCATTGCAAGTCGCCACCTACTGTCCTGTAATGCCTCCTGATACATACGTGGGATAGTAATAGCAGAAAGTCCCACTACAAACTTCATGTACTGCTCTGAAAGATGATCCAAAGAAACATGTGCAGCAAGAGGATACGTGGCACATTGGCGACGAGGCTTCCTTAAGGCAATCAGAATCTCCAGATCATCAGCTATTCTATCTTCTGGAATCAACTCATCATGTGTATCATGCAAAACTCCAGTGCCATCAGTAGAAACAATGTTTCATGACATAGCTGAGGAGTGGTGGATGATGTGGACGGCGCATAAGCAGAGGGGCGAGTAGAAGACATGTGAGTGTAAACAAGTGGTAAGAACTTGGAGTGGGTAGACGGAGGTGGAGGTGGTGGAGGCGGTGGAGGTGGAGAAGGCTGAGGTGCAGCATGGGGTTCATATGGTGGAGGAGACGAAGGTGGAGGAATAACATCCTCCCTAGATTAGTATTGGATAACATGTCACATGTAGGAGAGAAATACATAATCAACTCAAAGAAAGTGACATCAACACTCACATAATATTTTCGACCTACAGGATCAAAACATCTATACCCTTTCTGGGTGCGAGAATAACTAACAAAAACACATTTGACAGCTCTAGGTGAGAGATTGTCACGACCAGCAGTGAAATTGTGGACAAAGGCCACATATCCAAAGACTCTGGGAGTGAGAGAGAATACTTCCTTCTCGGGAAACGCAATCAAGAAGGGAACCTTCTCTCTAAGCATGGTGGACGGCATGCGGTTCACCAAGTAGCAAGCAGCGAGAGTCGCGTCCCCCCAGAAAGAATTAGGGGTACGACTCTGGATCAACAGTGTTCTTGTGATATCAAGAAGGTGATGATGTTTGCGTTAAGCCACACTATTCAGCTGAGAAGTATAATTGCAAGAGGTTTGATGAACAATGTCAAGGGACCTGAGAAATTCAGACAAATGTAATGTGGAAAACTCCAAAGTATTATCCCTACGAATGAATTTCACATTAGCAGAGAATATATTTTTAACTTCAATAAGAAAAGATTTAATGATAGCACCTGCGTCAGACTTATATTTTAACAAGAACACCCAAGATAGTCTAGAATAATCATCCACGGCAACCATATAAAAATGATGCTCCTGATGATCAGGAACACGACTAGGCCCCCAAATATCGAAATGAAACAACTCAAAGGACTGACTATGGTAACGACTCGAACGACTCGGAAAAGAGGAGCGATAGTGCTTCCCAAGCTGACAGGCTTCACAATCCAATGTAGTATGAGTAGATATCTGCGGTAGCACATGACACATCTTCTGGAAAGGAAGGTGTAACATCCGAGATCCACGTAAACCCAAACCCGACCTAATTAGGGTCCCTTTAATCCAATAAAGTTGTCAATCGGCATGTGATGACTAAAATCGATCAATAGATCGTGAATTAAAAAGTCGTTCGGGTGAAATCGACCAAAAATCGATCGCATCGTAATACGTGCCCGAAAAAGCCACGACACAAATTCGAAAACCGCAAAATAAACCGAGACCGTCATGAAATCCGATTCGACGAAAGAAGACCAACGGAATTGACCATTCATCAATCGGAGGTCGTTTGATATTTTTAATTCGCAAAATTTAACCCCAAATCGAAACCGTAACTCAAAAATTCCGGGCATCCAAACCCGATCAAAAGTATATCAATATTATACTCATTTCGATCGTCGTTGAAAAACGATCAAATCAAGATATTTCGCATCAAATTCCGACAACCGAGGTGCAAATACGGCTAATTTTAACACTTTAAATAAAACAGGAGAAAAAAATATACATATATATATAAATTCTGACTGTGCACAACCAGTGCACAGTCCAGGCGTTATATTTTCTTTTCTCTCTTCCGGCCACTTGACCTTTCCCCTCTTTGACACTTAACACTTTCTTATCACCACTTGGCATCACCCCTTTGTGCCATCTTTGTTATATATAACACCCATTTCCCCCAAAATTTTCCAAGGAAACCCTCTCTAACTTTTGCCTCCAACGAAGAAGCAAACCCACAACCTTCCCTCTCGATCTCTTCTATCTCCAGATGCTAGAGCCCGTATTTTCAGCCCCAAATCCTAGAGCCTTGGACCGAATTGTTGATGCTTCTACAGCAGCTACTGGAGTTGCTGCTTCAACATGATGAGAGCTGCTGCTATGGCCAATTGAAGGTACCAGACTGTTGCCAAAAATCTCTCCCTGGAGTCCCAACTACAGTTAAATTTCAGATCTACACTTTAAAGATCTTCTCATCCATGCAAGCTAACCCTCAAGAATTGGAAAATCAAGGTACACTTGCATACCCATCTCCTTGCTGTTATGCATGTACATGCCCTCCCCATCTATTGTTGCCTTTCATGAAGATTTTAGACTCAAGATCAAAATCCCTATTCTTGTTGGTTGTTCAATTACTCCATTAGGGTCTTCTATTATCATCGATTGATTTCAGATTTCTATGGTTACTGGAAACCCTTCTCATATTTTAAACTATTTGATAATTGAACTGCTTAAATCCTACAGAAATCGTCACTGATTTCCAAACTTACATCTGAATTCAACGTAATCAACCCCTGTAGAGTGTTGTGAGAATTTTCGTCCTGCATGTTTGTTTTTTTTAAGCATTCTGTATAAAATTTATTAATGTGACATCAAATATCTAGTAATTGATTGAATATGAACAAAGTACTTTTCAATGAACGGCTAGACTGTGGGTAATAGGAGGTATGTGGCTTGCGGTTTGATTATAATCATCTATGACCTTCTGGCTCACCAATTCAATCTTCTAAGATCGAGAAAATTAATGATGGCATTCTGGAAATAGATACTTGTCGAGGTTCATGAATTACTTACGAAGTGAGAGTTGGAACACCATAAAAATTCATGGAAGTAATGGACCAATGAAGGTTCGATGAGCATCTGTTTCCTTGCTTATTTATTGTGGTAACAAGATCATTCTCACTTACATGGCTTTATTTTATATTGACATATGTCAAGGATTTTATTCTTAAATCAAGCAGAAACATGTATAAAGGTTGTCGTGTATCACTTATTTATCATAGCAATGTAGCCAACAACTTGGCAGGTGTGCATGCTCCTTTACAAAGGATAAAGTATAAATAAGAAAAGAAAAGAGAGGAATGATATAACTTATCTGGTTTTAGACTTTGAGGTATTCAGTCATAATCTGCCTCATGTTAGTTGCTAACTTTTTAATTAAGTACCGTGTTCAATAACGTGAATAAATGGTTCCTACTGTTACTAGGTTGACTATCAGAGATAGAAGGGAACAATAGAAGGTTTAGTGAAGATGGATTTAACAATTGGCTAGCTTTGAAATAATAACCCTCCGTATTCTTGGTCATCCCGGACACTTTCCAAGGCCCTTCTCTTGCTAAACTCTCCAAGAATTTAATCTTAAATTCAGATCATTGCGTTTTGAGGGCAACTGATATAAGAATCATAAAACATCCCTATAAATAGAACCAAATTTCAGAATAATAAGCTAAGGTTTTCCACAATTAAAAGATACTGAATTGGACTGATTTAAAAATCCTAAATTAAGTTGAACTTTAAAGATAATCATCTATCTATTCATATCACTAAAGGAAGTTGTGACAAATACTTAGATCCGCAAATCATCTATAGGAGAGAGAAAAGATGTTTTAAGGAGGCCAGGAAGAAATGAAAATGGTGAATTAATGATGTCTTACAATTAAGATTGCCGGTTATGGTGAATTTTACACCTGACCGTGCGAGGGCGCTGCGACCATCAACTAGGCGGGAGATAGGAAGCCCAGTTTGGGCAACGGTCGCTAAGTGCGCGGGTCTAGGATCCCAGTCTTTTTCACGGTTTTACGCGAGCTCCCAGTGATTTTACGCCTCGTTGGGATCCCGACTTTGACCAGTTCCACTGATCCCTTTGTTTTAGGATACCCAGGCGAGGGATCCTCGGTTTTCAGTTTTACGTACGAGCTCGTTCGCTTGTACTAGTCGGGCCATTTTCTAGAGCGACTTTTCCGAAGAGTCTCTCTCACCCGCCTCAGTGGCATAATTTTGGAGTAGACCTATCACTCTATTGGACCGCACTTCCAATCGAGGGCGAGACGGAAGAGCCATTTGTAGGCTACCTCACTGCTTGAGTTTTTCTTTCGCCAGCAGACTTGGTGAATCTACAACCAAATCGTCTATGTCTACATTTAGGTCATCTAGGTTCACACATGAAATAGGTGCAGTTGAGAGTTGGGGAAATTACATTCAAAGTTGAGTTGTTTTGAAATGACTATAATAACATTTGATTTGAAACAATGTGACTATAATAACATGAGAATAATATATGCATACTTATGATCAACTAATTACAAGATAAATATGTTATATATAGGAAATGTTGGGATAATGGTTGATCATGGAAGGTGACTACAAGTAACTTGAAAACCTTTTTATATACGCAAGTAGAAATAACTTTTAGTTGTTCATGTCTTTGTACTTGTTTGCTTTTGAACATAATAAATGCATGTTATTTTTATAAGTTTACGGGAAGTATCAGCACCCGTTGACGCCTCTTCTTCCTTGCACACATGGCAGGCAAGGAGCCTTCAGTGCAGTAGCGGTATGATGACTTCATGAGACCCGTTTATATCAGACGGTATGTTTCGTTTGTTTCGGTTTCTTTCTCTTATGCATATATGTTTTGGGACACATGTATGAATGAACTGTCAACTTCTGATGTTCATGTGTATATATTATGAAAATGAATGAAGTAAAATTTTGGTGGCAATTGTCTCAATTTTGAATCTGATGAATGTGGAATGTGAATGTCATACGCAAAGGCAAAGCAGCGAAAAAAATTTCTCCTAAATTCATACATTTAATGCGATGCCAATGAATGTAATATTGCGAATGCGGCGTAAACGGGCATCCGGATCCGAGGGGGTTCACAGAAGGTGGCCAAAACGAAGATGCCACATGAAAGGAGAAACAGATCCGGAAGGAATGGTAGCAATTCCAACACATGGAGGTATGGCAAGCTTATACAATCCTCTCTGCCCACGGTCATGACCAATCACCCTGCTAGTTAGTATGTCCTAAAACACAAAAGAAGAGGGATCAAAGATGGCACGGTAATGTAAATCTTTTGTAAGTTGACTAATTGACAAAAGATTCAACTGAAAGTCTGGAGCATATAAGATGTTCTGAAGATGCATAGAGGGGGCTAGAACAATCTCCCCCTGACCAACAATGGGTAGACGAACCCCATTGGCAATAACCATGGATCTGCCAGATGTGATAGATCTGTATGTAGTGAATTACGTCCGATCTCCACACATATGATGTAACACTCCAGAATCCATAATCCAATCAGTCAAATATGTACTTCTACTACTTGTAAACGCAGAAGGAGTACCTGATGAACTTGATGATGCTCTAGCAGTGGTTGTGGCATATGTTGAACCTGGAGTCGAAGTCGTAGGAGTGCTCATCATGTCTCGAAGTTTAGAGACAACATCATCGAAACGTGGATCCAAAGTGGGCGTACTAGAATGCTCAGTCTGCTCAGCAACACATGCATACGCTGGATATCAATGCTTCTGAAAGCATGTCTCCTCAGAGTAACCAGGACGATGGCAATGGGAATAAGAACCACAATGTCGGTCGCCTCCTCGACCTCGAGGTCCACGGCCACGAAACTGGGACGACCCCCCTCTGCCACGAGTAGCTTCCATAGCATAAGGAGTCGTCTGGACCGTAGTAATGGATGTAATAGTAATCCTGCTCGAGTGCTTATAGACTTCTTTCATCAGCAGTATCGTCACCCAGTCAAAAGTTGACTACGAATGGCATCGTACTCTGAGTCAAAAGAGGACAAGAAAATGCCAGTCATGGTGGCATTCCGATATGCCTGTTGTTATTCAGTGTTGGTGGTAATCGGCATGAAGCTGTGTAATCGCTCAAACATGCCTCTCAGATGAGAGAAGTGTGCATGGAGCGGTCGACCATTCTGTTTGGTTGAGAAAATATCGAACTGCATTTGAAGAATCTTGCTTTCATTCTTCGCATGTCCATATGTGTCCGCCAATATGTCCCGCATAGCCTTTGCAGTTGGCTTATTAACAATGTCATTAGCGATCTCCGTGGTAAGTGTCCTAGAGAGCCAGATACAAGCATAGGCATCATCTTGCTTCCACGACACATTCACATTGGCCCCAGTCTTGTCCGTCGGCTCAGAATCAGTCAGAATGTGTTCCTTATTGTGGCACTGCATTAGGGGACAAAACTGCATGGACCATAATTCATAGTTGGTCCCATCCATCTTTACGATAGGAGTCGGGCCCTTGAAGGCACCGGAAGAGGAGAAGACGCCACCCTTGTTCTCTGACATTGTATGAAGAAGCAAAAACGTGGAACATCTAAGGGATAAATCAAATGAAGCACGTATACAGGACCTTAGGAAGGATAAGTTGTATCTGTAGACTCATACAACCATCCCTAGGTCTTGAGCGAGGTCTAGAGCCGTTGAATGTGATCGAAATCAGTAAATATCACGTTCCGTGAACCAGCACGGATCCCAGATCCAATCCCAAAGTGCTCATAACGACGCACAGGGCGTGCTGGTGCCCTTACGGGTATTGGACAGCGGCCGAAGGCCCCTGCAGTGGCGGGGTTGGCAGTCGGTGGCCCTTGCGGCGACGGGGCTAGGAGCAGGAGACCCTACAGCAGCGCGGGGGAGGCTTGGACTGCAAATCTGCAGCGCTGGAGGCCCCTCGCGCAGAGGTGAAGGGTCAGTGCTCGGCGGCGGGGAGGTTAGGGTTTTGGGGTGGGATACGAGAACCCCGATCTAGAACTGTTGCTATAATACCATGTTGGGAGAAAAATGTTTCGTACTATTAGAATAGACCGAGGGCTCTCTTATATAGGAGAAAAGCCCTTGGGTTAATTACATGATAAGTACCTAAAGAAAAACATAATACATAAAATGGACTAAGAGATATATTTATCTCAACACTACTTATTTTTGTGTAGCTACACGGGTTCCTTATTTTGTGGTACAGTTCCTTGTAGCTCTTACTACTTTACTTTACTTGTAGATTTTTGAGACATGAGATGTATATTGTATGTATGGCATACTTTTTGTTGCATACATGCATATTTTTGTGGACGTGGATGAAAATGGAATGTAATGGTGAACATGAAGTGGATGGAAAGAAAAAATTTTATTCCAATCTTTATATTATTTCTCCTACTTTAAATTATATTGTGTATTTCAGATATGAAGTGTATGTGCCTGGAATGGGATTGCCAAGTACCCGGATCCTAGGGGGACGGACATCACAGACACCCTCACTCCTTTAAGGGGTATTAGGAAAGGGTGTTCTCTTAAAGCCTTCTTATTTTTCCTTGACACCGAGTTTCTTTCATGGATGCTTAATTCTGCATCGAGATTCAAGGTCATTAAAAGTTGCAACATAGGTCAATGTCGTCTATTACACATATCATATATTCAAATGACATTATCATTTTTGGAGAGTCAACTATCCCAAAGACTAAGAGTATCTCCTGCCTTTTACATACCTATGGGAGATACTCTGGACATATATTGAATTATGAAAAATGTTTCGTACTATTAGAATAGACCGAGGGCTCTCTTATATAGGAGAAAAGCCCTTGGGTTAATTACATGATAAGTACCTAAAGAAAAACATAATACATAAAATGGACTAAGAGATATATTTATCTCAACACTACTTATTTTTGTGTAGCTACACGGGTTCCTTATTTTGTGGTACAGTTCCTTGTAGCTCTTACTACTTTACTTTACTTGTAGATTTTTGAGACATGAGATGTATATTGTATGTATGGCATACTTTTTGTTGCATACATGCATATTTTTGTGGACGTGGATGAAAATGGAATGTAATGGTGAACATGAAGTGGATGGAAAGAAAAAATTTTATTCCAATCTTTATATTATTTCTCCTACTTTAAATTATATTGTGTATTTCAGATATGAAGTGTATGTGCCTGGAATGGGATTGCCAAGTACCCGGATCCTAGGGGGACGGACATCACAGACACCCTCACTCCTTTAAGGGGTATTAGGAAAGGGTGTTCCCTTAAAGCCTTCTTATTTTTCCTTGACACCGAGTTTCTTTCATGGATGCTTAATTCTGCATCGAGATTCAAGGTCATTAAAAGTTGCAACATAGGTCAATGTCGTCTATTACACATATCATATATTCAAATGACATTATCATTTTTGGAGAGTCAACTATCCCAAAGGCTAAGAGTATCTTCTGCCTTTTACATACCTATGGGAGATACTCTGGACATATATTGAATTATGAAAATCCAGTATCACATTTAGCAAAAACACTAATGAGAACCTACAAAGAGCCATAAGGGTGGAGCTAAGGCTATCCTTTGAAAAAGTAGCATATTTGGGTTGCCCAATACAAAGAAAGCATGCATCTAAAGCACATGATCATATCATTCAGAGAATGAAAAGCAAGTTATGGGGCTAGAAAAGCAAAGCCCTCTCATAGACAAGAAGAACGGTACTTATTCAAGAGGTACTCTCGATAGTACTTGTATACCACATGAGCACGAGCTCACTTGTTGTAGATACATGTATGCAGATAGACATGATCGTTAGGGATTTCTGGTGGGGTTTCTGAATGACATGATGCATTGCTATATCAAACCTCGAAATGTTATTTCCTTGCCGAAACACTTGGGATGAATTGGAATTAAACAAGCTCAGATGGTGAACAAATCCCTAATTCTCAAATTAGGTTGGCGGATTATAGAAACCCCAACCAAGCCTTTGGAAGGGCATCCTTAAAGTAAAATATTTCAGCCTTTTTCAGGTTAACAGATTTCTAGGATGCACCTACACCAACGACATCATTCCTCACAAGGAAAGCCATCATTGGTTCTGTTGGGAAAATGAGAGAACTTGTTTATTCCATCAACCCTAGGCTCTCTTATATAGGAGAGTAGCCTATGGGTAAATTACATAAAGAGTCCAACGGAAAGGAAAAATAACACAGAGGTACATAAGTGAATAATATATGTTTACACTCCCCCTCAAGATGGAGCATAGATATCAATCATGCTCAGCTTGGACGTACACTTCTGAAATGGGCCTCGCAGTAATGCTTTGGTAAAAATATCTATTGTTTGATTCTCTGAACTAACATGGGATGTAGCAATGAATCCCTTCTGAATCATGTCACGTATAAAGTGACAGTCAACCTCAATGTGCTTGGTTCGTTCATGGAATGCTGGATTATTTGCAATGAACAAGGCCGTTTGATTGTCGCATTCCAAGCCATAGGAAGTGGAACTTCTATATGTAAATCTGTAAACACAGCCTTTACCCACATCATTTCTGTGCTCACCTGGGCCATAGCCCTATATTCATATTCAGCACTAGACCGTGCCACCACAGTTTGTTTCTTGTTCCTCCATGAGACTAGAGAATCTCCAATATATACAACAAATCCAGAGGTGGACTTCCTGTCCTTGGGACACCCTGCATAATCTGCATCTGCACATGCTGAGATAGTAGTCACTTTGCCTTCCTTGAACAACAAACCCGCACCAGGAGATGACTTGAGGTACCTGAGTATCATATGTATGGCATCCATGTGTACCTGACGTGGTTGCCCCATGAACTGGCTCACGCGACTCACAGCAAAGGCTATATCGGGCCTAGTAATCGTAACATAAAGAAGTTTGCCCACTAGTTCTATGTATCTTCTACGGTTCTACTATCCACCTCCTATGTATCACTATCATATAGCTTCATACTAGGGTCCATAGGTGTGGTAGCAGGTCGGCAGCCAAGCATTCTCGTTTCACTCAACAGGTCAGTGACATATTTCCTTTGAGACATTACCAACCCATAAGGATGTCTGGCAAACTCCAGTCCCAGAAAATATCTAAGGACCCCAAGGTCCTTGGTAATGAATTCACGACCCATCATTTCTTTCGCCTCCTTTATTCCCTGTTCATCATCACCTACAATCAGAATGTTGTCTACATAGACCATGATTGCAATGATATCTCTGGAAGTCTTTTGTACAAACAAGGAATGATCAGCATTAGAACATTTGTATCCCTATTTCTCAAAGAGATCTCAGAGCTTCTGGAACCACGCTCTGGGGCTCTGCTTAACGCCATAGATAGCGTTATGAAGTCTGCACACCTTAGGATACTCCCCCTCAACAGCAAAACCAGGTGGTTGTTGCATGTAGACTTCCTCCTGTAAGTCACCATATAAGAACGCATTCTTCACATCCAACTGGTATAGCGACCACTCACGAGTGACCCCAACAGACAGCAAGATCCGTAGAGTGGAATGGCGAGCCACTGGCGAGAATGTATCAAGATAATCAACCACATATGTCTGTGTAAAGCCCCGAGCAACAAGACGAGCCTTGTATCTATCAATATTGCCATCTGCATTCTGCTTGACTGTAAATACCCACTTGCAGCTCACTAGTGACACATCAGCAGGTACAGGAACCAGACTCCAAGTTCCTCTAGACTGAAGAGCTGTCATTTCTTCCTCCATGGCTAGACGCCATCTACTATCCTTCAGCGCGTCTTGATAATTCCATGGAATAGCTACTGCTGACAATGCGATGACAAAATTCCTGAAATCTCCAGTTAGTCGATCAAATGACACAGAAGCTGCTAAAGGATATGATGCGCAACTCCGCTTCGACTTTCGTATAGCAATAGGAACATCTAAATCATTTGTGTCCTCGTCTGGCCTCTGTAACACATCCTGCTCAGAAAAATCATCAGATCCATCAATGATAATATCTTCAGAATATACCTTAGGCGAGCTAGGTGATGAGCAATGACCATGAGCTGAAGTAGGTCTGCGGGTATAATGAAATGGTAATGGTGACACAGGTATAGTGACAGGAGGTGTAGACGATGGTAACGGTTCTGGTGATGGTGTTGATGGTGGTGGTAGTGATGGTGGTGATGGTGGTGGTGGTGATGGTGGTGGTGGTGACATGTAAATGGCATCAGTATTAGTAGGGGGTATCAACTGATCTCCAGAGGCTGCGAAATACATAATAGATTCAAAAAATGTAACATCTGCACTGACAAGGTACCGCCTGCGCAAAGGATCATAACACTTGTACCCCTTCTGAGTTCTGGAGTACCCAACGAAGACATACTTGACAGCCCTAGGAGAGAGCTTGTCAATCCCGAGAGACAACTGGTGGACAAAAGCAATCGAACCGAACACACGAGGAGTAAGGGAGAATAATTCTTTTCCAGAGAAGATAAGAGAGAAGGGGATCTTCTCACCTATAACAGATGACGCCATACGATTGATTAGGTGACATGTTGTAAGAACAGCGTCACCCCAGAAAGAGTGAGGAGCATGACTCTGTATAAGGAGCGACCTGGTTACATCCAGTAAATGGCGATGTTTCCTTTCAGCAACCCCATTTTGTTGGGAGGTATAGGCACAGGATGTCTGGTGGATGATCCCTTGGGATGAGAAATAACTGGATAGGACATGAGTACACAATTCAAGGGCATTATCACTTCTCACAATTTTAACAGATGCAGAAAAACCATTACAAATCTCATTAAGAAAATTGATGATAATATTCCCTGCTTCAGATTTATTCTTTAACAAAAATACCCATGACACACGAGAGAAATCTTCCACAATAACAACATAAAACATGTGTCCCTGATGATCAGGAACACGACTCGGACCCCAGATTTCGACATGAAACAACTCAAACTTGAAGGTACTACTCCGACACTGACGACTGGAAAATTTGGTTCATCAACTCCGGTCTAGGACCGTCGCTCTGATACCATGTTGGGAAAATGAGAGAACTTGTTTATTCCATCAACCCTAGGCTCTCTTATATAGGAGAGTAGCCAATGGGCAAATTACATAAAGAGTCCAACGGAAAGGAAAAATAACACAGAGGTACATAAGTGAATAATATATGTTTACAGGTTCCAACCAGTACCTATTTCGAAACTCGGTGATGCTTGTTGGTAATGGAAAAGCAACAAATATATGGAGGGATCAATGGTTGCTCGATTACTCAAAACATCTCCATTCCTAACCACATTACATGGTCTATTCGTAACATGGTTTACGAGCTTCGGAATCCCAATGAACATTGGAAGTTACACTTAATTCGGTAATTCCTTTCTAGCGATAGCATTTCCCACATAATTAAGTTGAATATGTGTGTAAAATGACATCTTGATATGGAGTCCTCACCCTTCTAGACAGATCTCAGCAAAGTCCGTCTACCGACAGTTAATCAGGGACAAAGGTGCTGCAGTTCCAAATAATATAGGTTACATTAAGAAGATATGAAATTACATAAATCTCTCCCCTTGGATAAAACTTTTCATGTGGAAATTGATGTCAAAATGCCTTGCTACATATAGTCGGTTGAAAGAGAGGATTCATGGTACATATGGTATATATGTGTTATGTTCCGCAACCGTAGAAGATAAGAGTCATTTATTTTTCGCATTCCCATATGCATGAGCGATAAGGTTTGCATTCTCCTATAAAGTCACGCCCTTGGAAAATATGGTGGCCTCTTTTTTAAATTTCCTAAAATGCTCTACCAAGGAATCCGACAACGTTATCATGGCATGCACAATTCTACATCGGATTTGGCTGGAGCGTTGTACTCATATAAGGAAATATCACGATATATCGTCGATATATCGATATCGAGATCAGATCGATTACCGGTATCGATATGGCGATATATCCTCCTTTTCAGGCATTTCCTTCACAAAAGTGTGTCGATATGGGTGAATATTTCAGCGATATATCACCGATATATTGTTGAAATATCGTACCGACACGATATCGAAACGATATCGATATCAATATGGATTTCCATGGTTGTACTTTGAAGCATACACAATCAAGGTTGGACCCCATCATAGCGATCAATAAGATGCGTGCTTCTCTTGCATGCACTAAAGAACCTACTATTTGTCTTCCAAGGGCCAATGCTCCTCTCATGTTGAATGCAGATAACTACAATGCAGAACTCACAACCTTGGTGGACGTTGCCTATCTGAACACTATGACATCAACTACAGTAGTTTGCTACAACTCAAAAAGAGAGCTTATCATTGTCAAATGCACTACATTAAAGGTTGATTCAGTCTTTGTAGCATAATCCAAGGCTTTAAAATTGGGGAATTCATGTAGTTGCTCCCTTCACAAAGTATTCATTGGATGTCTGGTGAGATAGCAAAAAGGCAGTGGACGTAGTGACTGGTCTACAAAACCCTCCTTGGAGAATGAAAAGGCTTTTTCAGCACATCTCCTCGGAACAGTGATTGTTCCCATTGATGTGGATCTTTCATGTGAACAGAGACAGGGTTATGCATGTACACAACCTCGTAAAGACATGTCCTTGACTCCTTGTAACTATATCTATGGAGAATGGTCTGTACAAAACATACTGAAAGTCATGTACTCATTGCTTCATGATCAATACGATGTGGAAATTCTACAAAGAAATTGGATTCATGTTTTTTCTTTTTTCTTATCAATGAATAGATCTATGTGCTTGTATGACCTAGATGCCTTGCATTTATCAAGAAGTGATTCTTGTTTTTCAATAAATAGATATGTATCCTTGTACAACTTAGATATATCGATTTCTCAAAAGTAATTTAATTTTCTATTATGATCAAAAGAAAATAGTATTTTAAAAAGAAAAAGGAAATATTATTCTTCTTATGAACCATATGTGTTTGGGCCTCTACGTAATTTAACCTTTCTTTCCAAATTTCAATGCAATATGTGGTGATTCCCGACTTGGGAGCGCACCCCATTTTCTTGTAAAAAAAATGCAAGTAAAATCACAATCTTAGAATAATTATATCTTTCTCATCCATCCCCTTTCCCCTCATTCTTCGAGGATTACAAAGATCGCTTTCGAGTTTGAATTCGCTCATTAGGAATTTGGTTCTTCCACTGTCCTTTTTATTTTTTGATTCATTCATGTGCATTTTCTTTCACTCTCTTTTTTCCCTTCCATCACTAGGTTTCATCCTATAAAATCTGACGCATTTCCTCTTCAAGAGGACTGTTAAATTTTGAGGTAATGGCCGCCTATATTGGCAAGGTGTAGAAAAAACAGCATTTGTATAAAACCAACATGCACTTACAGGACTCTTCTTTTGAATTATGAACCTATAGGCCTGATGTATTGCCTGAAAACATAAATAACCAGCATTCAGCATCCCATTTGATCTAGCAGAACCAGAAAGAGCAAGCAAGAACGTCGCAAGGGTACTGGAGCCAAGAAAGAAGTAATATAACCCTCCAAATGCAAATAAGGCATATAAACTCTCTGAATATCTGCACGGAACAAATCTTTGTAACCAATTAGCAAGAGAGGATGCAAATTTAAAAGAATATAGCTGATATCTGAATTACATAGATGAGTAAAATATTGAAGCTGGATTGAAGCAGAATAATATAGATGATTGCATGGCAGCAGAAGTGTCATTCAGAACTAGGAGGGAAAGCCTGCAAATATGCTTCCATCATCAGTTTACGTCAATGAACAGAAGAGAAATGCATATAATTCCTAAGCTTATAAACGATATTTATCTCAAATAAAATTAGGTATTATAAGACATGAAAAGAAATTTGACAAAATGCATATAATTCCTAAGCTTATGAACGATATTTATCTCAAATAAAATTAGGTATTATAGGACATGAAAAAAAATTGACAGGTATAGATTTACATATTTCCAGAGCATGCAGAAGCAAAAGCAAGGTAATATAGGGAAAAGCAGCCCCTTAAATAACCATCTCCATTAGTTTCTGTTTCATCTTCAAGGGAAAGACAATCAGCCTCATGGGACGCAAATATTCTCCTGTTTTGAACCACGCATAATTTGGGCAGTTCTACTTGAGATTTATTCCATATTTTGCCCATTACGACACATAATTTGGTCAGGTTCTATTTGAGATTTACTCTATAGTTTACAGCAAGGGGCAATCCCGATTACCTATTTGGGACTGCAATTAAGGGCATATCAGCAAGCATGATGGATGGATATCCATTTTTTAAAAGATGGAGAAGCACCTGGAGGGGTAGTCCTCCAAGTGTTTGACTTATCCGTATGTTGTTGCCGAAAACTCTTAGTTACCTTCATGAAAATGATCAGGATGTCTAGAAATGTGAAATGTGGATTGAACAATGAGAGAAGAAGAGTCTTCAAAATACCAAAAGGTAAACAGGGGAGGGAAACCGCCATGGCTTGGGATGAGGTCTGCAGGTTTGTGGTGGAGGCATGCAGAGGACCTACAGGCTAGGATAACACAGCTCAATTTTCAAAGTAGATGACTTGTTTAGCTCATTCATAGTTTCATTTATGGCCAGATTCGAATTTATTAAATACTGTTGGGAATCTACCAAGAGCTTCATTAGTTTGTAAGATGAGGGTAGAGTGCTAGGAATAAGACAAGGATCCACAATGGCCAATGGATATTGGCTGCTGCATACTCCTGGGCTGAGAGACCCAACTTTGTTTCATGACCATCGCAGTGTATAATAGAATAAGAGGTACCTCTAACAGACAAGATTCCAGGGTGGTAGCTAGGGAACAAGAGACGAATAATCCAGATCTGTAAAAGCAGATGTGTGGTAAATGCAAATCTAATGTGTTAAATGTGAACGAGAGCCAGCAAGATTATCAGCATCTTTATTCCCTAAGTGTTTTTTTATGCAAGAAAGGGGGAAACAGTTCGGAGGTGTGTGTGTGTGTGTGTGTGTATCAAACGGTCAGGTATGAATGTCGTCTGCGCTGATGCAACCATCTTTTCAGAACAAACTCAAACGGTTGGAGAGGATCTTGGCAACAATCAGATACACCTCACTGGACAAGGCAATAGGACAGAAGTCCTCCATTCTCTCTACCCCTCCTTGAACAAGAGGAAAAATAATGCTTTGTTGATACTGTCAAAATCGTGTTTAGCTACGACAAACTCGCTCATCGACATCATCAATGTCTCCCTAGACAATGTCCCCTAACTCCTTGAAAAACAATACCCGGACCTCGTCAAGGCATGGTGCCCCCTCTGCATTCAGCTCCCAAATTGTCGTATGGATCTCATCCAAAGCAAAGTTTCCAACAAGCACGGTCTGCTGGTTGGGCGAGAGGCTAGAAGCCCCCTACCCAAGCCATCTACAGCCCCCTGTAGGCATCCTATGCATTGCCGACCTCACGATCCCCCTCCCGGAGGTTTCCCTCTACATAAATGTTGTAGAAGACATTGTGACGGCACCTCTCGTTTGCCACTGCATAAAAGAATCCGGTATCAGCATCCCCCCCCTTGATCCAGTTCTATCTAGACCTCTTGCATCACTCCACCTCTTGATTCTTGCTCTGCACCACTATGATCGGTTGGTTAATGAAATGGTTCATTGGGATGTTGGGTAAAGCTTGTGAGCTTGATCCTCATTTGATTAATTCTACTCGCTGGGTAGAATTTATTTAGGAATAGAGTCTTGAATGTAGATCCTGTTGAGACCACCTCCCCTAAGTTCTTCAGCCAGTATGACGCCTTATCATCCAAGGCGAAGGGCACGTCTCTCAAACAATGTAGTCCTGACTAACCCTAGGGTGAGAGAGGTTGTCACATACTAGTCGAAATCCTAAAGGAAAGAGTAGGGTTCTCTGTGGTTGTTTCTTCCAAACTTCGAGAACAACGTGATGAAATACGGTTTGTGTTCGAACGCATCCTCGGGGGGTAATGGTCTCAGGAAGTTGTAGTCATCATCGATCTCCGGAAGGTATGTGTCTTCCATAGCAGTTGATTTCCAACTCCTTTTAGTTCTGCTAACCGGGTTTTGAGTTCTTTATTCTGTTGCTCGACAGCGGTTATCTGGACCATGATTGCTATTGTTGGATCATTATTGTTCTCATCATCACCAATATTCTTCTTTGGGGGCATTTTGTCTTCCTCTTCATCTCCATACGTAAATATGCATTTCCTTCAAGAAGGGTAAGCTATTAGTCCTCCCGGGTGAGTTTTGATCATGAGTATTGCCTATATATTTGTTTTTTTCTTCTCCGCAAAAACATGGGTAGGAATGATGTTATTTCTATACCCAGAGTAGAAGGGGCAAAAACATGGATTTTTCTTTGAGCTCTTTGGCTATAAATAAATGAATTGTTTAGTTATTGAGATATGTATATATTCATATCAAAGCTCATCTTTTCAACTAAAGGAGACATGAGGATAACCACTTCTACTAATTACACACACGGCCATTAGAGTGCCAATACGTAAGGCTGAGAGCTGAGAAAAGAGATTCGAAACCTGTCGCAAAAGCTTCAAAGCCAACGAAGCGACCGGAATCAAAGATGATACTAGCAAAACACGGGTAAATACGTGAGCAAATATTTTACATCGACAAACACAATCGTCACTAGCGAACAACCAAAATGCATCCGTTGACCGACAGAACTCACCTATACAAAAACATCGCCGCCGCAACAAACGCCAAGTTGCTGAGCACGTACCCGGACAATGCTAGCACCGCCCGATACCCCAGAACCGGAACCAACGGAGCGAATACTGCCCGAAAGCCCATATGAAGATTCAAATTTCTGCCGGCCAATCATAATCACAAATTCAAAACAATTGACAGCAATCCCTTACCAGTTCTCGCGAGGAGCGACATACAGATTGGGAGGATGGGGAAGAAGGCGTAGGTCTGCTCGTATTCGTAGCCGCACTCGGCGATCCTGACGAAGTAGACGGAGTCCCAGACGACGCTGCGCTCGATGGCGGAGCCCAGACGTGGGAAGAGAGGAGGGGGAGGGCGGAAGGTGGAGGAGAGGCATGGAGGATTGAGAGAGGCTGAGGTGTCGTAGGGGTGGAAGAGAGACCTCCATGTGCAGAAAAGGGTTAGAAGGAGGAGGCGGGAGAGGAGAGCGGTGCGGAGGACGCGGACTGTGCCGCTCTTCTTCATCTGAGACCGTTTTGAGGTGAGGCACTGTCGGGGAAATGGAGATCGAGAAGGGCGTGGCAAGGGCTTTTTTTATTGAGGAGCCGGATGCACTTACAAATACGAACAAATTCCCTGTAATCAGGAAACTAACTAATCATATATATTACGGTATCCTATCGAAAGAAAACTACAACCATACTATGGAACCTATATCAAAATTCTAATGAAAAATGATTCAATTACACTTATGCCCACGCCTTCAGTGTCCACTAAGAGGAGAAGGAACGATACCTGACCATAGGGAATAAAAGTGTTGTTGATGTCACAAAACACAAGGATATACATTATTGCAAAAAATATAAGAGCATCGATGTAACTTGGAAAACTCGTAGTTAAATTAGCTTGGCTTTGATTTTGAATTTATATATTCCTCTCGTCGATGTCTTATGTCTTTCGTTGCTGAAACATGGGAATGATTACGCTCCTTAGTGTTCGATATAAAAAAGATAATATTGTGCGGGAGACAATCCAACTAACTCGAATTCCAAGTTAAACATGACGTATTTAAAAAAAGAATCAAATATATAATAAGCTAAGCAAAAGAAGCACTATATGTAGTTTTGGTCTCCTGTGCAGGGTTGGGCAGGGTTGGGTTGGCCCAACCCAAGGTACTCCTCCTTCCAAGCATCTCAATCCTCCTCACAATTTACTATTCACAGGGGTACCCCAATCCAACCCAACCCTGCCCAACCCTGCAACCAAACTAACCCTTAGCAGGGTTGGGCAGGGTTGGGTTGGATTGGGGTACCCCTGTGAATAGTAAACTGTGAGGAGGATTGAGATGTTTGGAAGGAGGAGTACCCTGGGTTGGGTCAACCCAACCCTGCACAGGAGACCAAAACTACATATAGTGCTTCTTTTGCTTAGCTTATTATATATTTGATTCTCTTTTTTAAATACGTCATGTTTAACTTGGAATTCGAGTTAGTTGGATTGACTCCCGCACAATATTATCTTTTTTATACCGAACACTAAGGAGCGTAATCATTCCCATGTTTCAACAACGAAAGACATAAGACATCGGCGAGAGGAATATATAAATTCAAAATCAAAGCCAAGCTAATTTAACTACGAGTTTTCCAAGTTACATCGATGCTCTTATCTTTTTTGCAATAATGTGTATCCTTGTGTTTTGTCACATCAATAACACTTTGTATCCCCTATGGTTAGGTATCGTTCCTTCTCCTCTTAGTGGACACTGAAGGCGTGGGCATAAGTGTAATTGAATCATTTTTCATTAGAATTTTGATATAGGTTCCATAGTGTGGTTGTAGTTTTCTCAGGAGGATATAACCAATGGCGGAATCAGGAATTTTATGGAGGGGCAAAAGTATACAGCTATCATGCATGCTCAAAAAAGGAAAATTTATTGTATTTTCAAATGATATTTTTAAATAGAGTTAATATTTTAAAAAGAACTTTTTTTCAATTTTGATAAACTTACAATTTATATCTATATTAAGGTTATATTTTTAAATAGATTATTCTTTAGGATGGTGATTTTATATGATTTGATAAATTTAATAACTTAAACTTCTTTAATCATACTGAAAAGCTACGTTATCAAGTGAATTCTTTTAAAAATAGTCCATTGTTGATAAAATCATGATTTATCATCATATTATCTATTTTTTATCCACCTTACTTGAATTGACCAACAAAATTCGTTGCTAATAGCTATATAATTAGGGTTCGGGGGGAGAAGGTAGAAATTGACGCAGGAGAGGCTTACCGATATCATTAGAGAGCGGTTGGGTGCTCCTAGGAGAGGTCGGTTGTGCACTCGACGAGGAGGAGGCCTGCAGCAAGTACAGTGGTTGCTCTTGTACCTTATTGAATCTTTATTTTATGTGTTTTCTTAATATTAAAAAACACATAAGATTATTTTAATATTGTACACATTTGTTTTGATGTTATTTATAAATAAAATTATAAAAATCACAAAAAGAAATGAAAATAAGTATTTTTTTCTATTTAAAAATACTTGTAAATATGTGTGTGTGTAAATGGTACATTTTGATTTTGAGTTCTTCACAAAACTTGTAGATCTTGAAGGGATATACAACTTTCATGTTGAGCATGTTTTTCATTCAACACTTGTAAATAATTTATTTTAATTTTCTTTATTTTCTTCCTTTTTTATTTTCTACTGGCCAACGTGACTTCACCTCATTCCTCCATGTGGCATGGCTCTTTTCTTCAACCTGCCTCCATCTTACATCAACGATCAAACGACTACACCCTCTCCATCACACACCTCTTCCATAACCATTTGATCATCTTTGATTAGTCAATCAGAGCAATCCAGCCTGCCTCATTTCCCAAATGTCTGATCAAACGATCTCCGCGTTTTGTCAACCTCTATTCCCTTCGACCTTCAAGCGATGCAACTCTTAACAACCCCATCTTCTCGCCATTTCCCCCACTTCTTCACAACTCCTCTCCTCCAACCGTCCAGCCCATGACCGAGCCCTAACTTCCCTCTTAGCCTTGACCCTAACCCCCATTTTAATCTAACCTCCATCAATTGGTGGGCGGTTGAAACCTTGACGATAACCACCCAGAACCGCACCCTCTTCGAATACTCCATTGCCACCCATTTTAGCGACGACCCACTTTTACGTAGGGTCCCACTTAGGCCTCATCACCCTTCAGTGATAGTTGGGCTGGTTTTGATGATCGACGATAGGGGGGTTCCTCAGTGCTGACCCATGGCTGACCGACCATTTATGGGAGAAATCGTATTATTTAAGCTTCCTCTAATGCCTTAAGGAGTCAAGCGATGACTTGGCGTCCTCAAAAGCCCAGCCCAAGCCACTTTTGCCTGCATATGACTTCTTCAATGATTCAAGTTAGGTTAGTTGTATTTTCTTTCTTTGTTTTCTTCCATTTTATTCTATATATATGCACCATCTCTCCTATTTGGTTGTGTACACAACCTTTCACTAAGGATCTGTGATCCTCGATGAGGGCTCCACTCTACCCCTTCTTCTCAGGTTCACTTAAGAAGAACCCATTGAGCATGTCACTCTCTCACGCACACAGGTCTCCATTCACTCACCTCACATGCACACACTTCACGTATCACTTCGTTTATGCATCCACTAACCATACATGTCCCAATTCCTTCAATGATCGGAGGCTTCCACTTAGCTCTGATCCAAAGCAGCGGCTCCAACGAGACT
Source organism: Ottelia alismoides (assembly GCA_037367405.1). Classification (NCBI taxonomy): domain Eukaryota; kingdom Viridiplantae; phylum Streptophyta; class Magnoliopsida; order Alismatales; family Hydrocharitaceae; genus Ottelia; species Ottelia alismoides. The sequence continues at coordinate 83,985 of JAZKJV010003071.1, read as the reverse complement.
CCATCACTTCACCGATCCAAGCATCGTTGTTGCTTTGTCGATCGTTCGTAACCTTCTCTAGCCCACCACAAAAGTGGTTCGACATTCCATGAAGCAGATGGAAGATGGAGGAGGGGTGGAGAATTCATGGACTAGGTCTGCTTGAAGAGGCAGAGGAGGAGATGTGCATGGCATACATGTGTCATCTAATCATCCTGATTGGAGGATCCTTGGATGTCTATTGAGCCTCTTACAAATCCTACACGCTCGGACGAACCAAGCCGAGTCGAAGCCACTTAGGGCACACACGTGACTCGAGCCACCGGTGCCGAGCCTACATGCCACTCGAGCCTCAATCGCACACGTGAATCACATATGGGAATGTGAAAATTGCATGCCAGAGCTGCAACTCTCTTCAAATTGTATCCAGGTCCAGACCATACGTATCGTATCATGTGACATGGATTTTTTGCATAAGAAACCCCATCAGGTTTACAATATTCTGAATATGTCACATGCATGTGATTTCTTGCAAATAAGGCCCTAGCGTATTTATTAATTTACAAATATGCCCTTTTGAGGACCTTTGCGATATGTTATGTAAATATTGGTTATGTTTTTAATTACGGTTATGTCCCTAGACATTTTATGTTAAAACTTTTGCATGTGAGATCCAATTTCGGTGATCTCAGTTCCATTTTGATGTTCATTTCATTGTATATCTTTTGGATTTAATCATGCTCCGATTTAACACTGAGATAATAATCAATTAATCGTAGATTTCCTTACTATAATATTCATATTATTATTTGATGCCTCAAATTGAATTCCATGACTTGAAGTTAACTTCATTCTAAGCATCAATTTAACTGTGATTTTTATTAGACATCTTGCTTAAGTATTATATTATTTCATGAGCATGATCTATATAGATATACATGTTGTGTATTTACTCTCGTTATGTTGCATCTTGTTCTTATTTCACATGCACCAAAAAAAACCAAAAAATGCATGTTTTTTTCAGAAGTTATGTGTTTCATAGTTTTTGTCTATTGGCATGGTTAATGTAATCATTAGCTTAACATAGATATTATAACTTAATTGATCGCATCGAGAGCTTGTGTCCCTGAGCTCATCCTTGGACTTATCGTTGTTAAAAATATTAAATATAGTCACTCCTTACGAAGATTTATGCTAGACTCTAATCGACTCGCATTAGGTTGTACTGCAACTCCACATTACAAACATAAACGAAATGTGACTCACCGGATGGTGCTATCGCCAGGGACACGACTCCCTCTTTGTAATTAATTGAGCTTTAATATTTAACTAAGTGATTTTTATGCAATTTAGGTCAACATTTCTGTTTTTGTGATTAATTTGCATTGTTTGTGTTATGTGTTGTTTCATTGCTTAATTATTTCCTTTGATGCTATTATCTAATCCATAGTTTTTGTGGCAGGGACCGTGACCGAGGATGCTTGAGAAATGCAGAGGCGAGGAATCAGGAGCTCCCACTATGAGGGGTTGCAGAAGCACTTCTTAAAAGAAATAATTATCATTCATGTTATCATTTTTATGTGTTGTATGTTTTTATATGTTGTAATAAATGCCTTTACAAGGGTTCTCATTTGAGAACTCACTTTTGTACATATGGACTCTAACTTTGGTTTGTTGAGCCTATTTCACCCCCAACTCGGGCGGGGCTCAACTTGAGCATTTGAAACTAGGAATAGGCACGCATCTCTTCGAGAATTATTTAGATCATATATTTAGTGTGTGCTTGATCATAGTTAGGGCACACAAGCAATGCATCTCATGAGATTCATTTTATCTCAGAAGATTCAATTAAATGCGCATAAGATCTCTTCATTTAGACAAAATTAACACAATTCTTTCCCGCTAATTGAAACATGTTTAGACTGTGGTTTTTCAACTTGCATGCATACAATGATAGCTTTTTTATTCAGTCTTGCACTTGCATGGGGATAGCCGGAGTCAATGTGAGTATTCCTTTCTCAGGCATGCTTCATGTTTTCATTTGCATCAGCTTTTCTAGATTGTCAATCTTAATTTATCACTTAGGAGTTTAATGGAATCATGACTAGATGGTAGATGTTAATGACTGTGTACTCACATTTTAACTCATGTGATAACCTAGGCTTAAAATTAGGATTGATAATGCAAGTTGATCTTAATTAAATGGAGTAAAAATCACCTTGTCTTATGGGAGAGAAAATCCCACATTGTTCGAAGGTATTATTATCAGTCATGTTCACATGTTTTATTATCTCGCCCCAATAATATGACAAGGTGAAAGGTTCCGTCATGGCAAAGGGTTCTGTCGCCAGCGATTGTGTGTACGAGACGCATGTCCGAAGTGACAGCTCTTTCATACAAGCGCATCTGGTTCGGGTTCTTTGCTTCTCGAAAGAGTAAGGTCGTATGTGTAGTGACCCCAATATCCCTAGCAACGGAACCCTTCGCCTTGACGGGAGACCATGGATGTCACTTATGTGATCCTCCATATCATGTTCAAATTCTAATTAACTATTAAGAATCATATTCATATAATTAATCCTTCCAAGGGAAATAACATCTCTATTAATAACAGAGATTTTAATTTAAATTGGATTCTAATTAATCTAATCACATTAAATCAATGATCCAATTAATATCCAACAAACATTCTTTACTGCTACTTGAAATATGGTATTACCTCAAATACATATTATTCAAATTTTAATAATTAGAAAAATACATCATGATCCCTCAAGAATTATCCCTTTCCTACCCGCTTCCATGGCCAGTATCGACGGGAGTGGGACAGACCACTCATGGAATAACCTACTACGCCAACACTCCCCGGCTAGACATCATATCCACCTCAGGTCATGATAATGTCGATTGATTACTTTATACTTGAAATGATAATCGACATATAATAATAATCAAAACCATTTCAAATCATATTATAAGGAAATTTGCTAAGTAAATTCTCAATCCTATTCAAGCAACTTAGTTTGTTGGAAAGTCGATTGTGTAACCAATTTGTGATCTAGATCATATATAATCAATTATTCGTCAAGGCAACGTCATTTAAGGAAATAATTACCATAAAATATTTCTTAAATATTTATGCATAATTACTCCAGGAAATTAACCATTAGCTTCATTAATTGATTAAATAACAATCACAAGGTTTTTGATTAAGAATGTAATTTCCATCAGTGACTTACAAAAATCAGCATATCTCAATCAATTTAAATCCAAATCATGCAAAAAAAGTTTCCAAAGTTTGCTAATTTGATTTATAGCATAACCCAATTGATTTGCATGCATTTCTAGGCATTTCAAAATAGTAATTAACTCTTTAATTATGTCAAGATTTGCCATCCCCGAAACAGTGGATACTTGTTCATTAAAATGATCATAACTTGGGCAATTGGATTCCAAATCACGCAAATGCAAATCCCAAGGTTTTCTTATTTAATGTAAACATAATACACGTGATAATTTTGTGTTTAAACCATTTAAACATGCTCGAAAAAAATCACAAAAAGGTTGTATGAATCAAATGCGATAAAATTTCACAAACTCCAATGAGCCCAAGTCATCCTAGGTTTATGGATCGTATCCGAAACCTCAGACTTATGGCATGACTGGATGATAGATGTTAATGATTGTTTGCTCGCATTTTAACTCATGTGATAACCTAGGCTTAAAATGACTGATAATGCAAGTTAATCTTGGCTAAATGGAGTAAAAATCACCTTGTCTTATGGGAGAGAAAACCCCACATTGTTCACAGGTATTATTATTAGTCATGTTCACAGGTTTTATTATCTCACCCCAATAATATGACAAGGCAAAGGGTTCCATTGCTAGGGATTGTATGTACGAGACGCATGTCCGAAGTAACAGCCCCTGCATACAGACGCATCTTGATTGGGTTCTTTGCTTCTCGCAAGAGCAAGGTCATATGTGTAGTGACCCCAATATCCCTGGCGACTGAACCCTTCGCCTTGACGGGAAATCATGGATGTCACTTATGTGATCCTCCATATCATGTTCAAATTCCAATTAATTATTAAGAATTACATTCGCATAATTAATTTTTCCAAGGGAAATAACATCTACATTCATAACAGAGAGTTTAATTTTAATTGGATTCTGATTAATCTAATCACATTAAATCAATGATTCTATTAATATCCAACAAACATTATTGTTACTTGAAATATGGTATTATCTAAAATACATATTATTCAAATTTTAATAATTAGAAAAATACAGCATGATCCCCCAAGAATTATTCCTTTCCTACCCGGGCCATGGCCAGTATCGACAGGAGTGGGACAGACCGCTCACGGAGCAACCTACTACGCCAACACTTCCCAGGTAGACACCATATCCACCTCATGTCAGGATAATGTCGATTGATTACTTTGGACTTGAAATGATAATCGGCATATAATAATAATAATGAAAACCACTTTTATTCACATCATAAGGAAATTTGCTAAACAAATTCCCAATCCTATTCAAATAACTTTGTTTGTTGGAAAGTAGATTGAGTAACCAATTTGTGATCTGGATCATATCTAATCAATTATTGGTCAAAGCAATGTCATTTAAGAAAATAATTATCATAAAATATTTCTCAAATATTTATGCATAATACTCCAGGAAATTAACCATTAATTTCACTAATTTATTAAATGACAATCACAAGGTTCTTGATTATGAATTTAATTTCCATCAGTGACTTACAAAAATTAGCATATCTCAATCAATTTAAATCCAAATCATGTAAAATAAGTTTCCGAAGTTTACTAATTTGATTTATAGCATAACCCAATTGATTTGCATGCATTTCTAGGCATTTCAAATCAGTAATTAACTTTTTAGTTGCGTCAAGATTTGCCATCCCCGAAACAGTGGATACTCATTCATTAAAATGATCATAACTTGAGCAATTGGATTCCAAATCATGCAAACACAAATCCCACAGTTTTCTTATTGAATGGGAAACATAATACGAGTGATAATTTTGTGTTTAAACAATTTAAACATGGCTGAAAAAATTCACAAAAAGGCTGCATGAATCAAATGCAATAAACTCTAATGAGCCCAAGTCATCCTAGGTTTATGGATCGTATCCGAAGCCTCTGACCTATGGCACTGATATCACTTGAAGGATATCAGAAGATCTTTAAGCGCATCATGGAAGCGTGAGGATCGCATCGTACGCAATCATGAGTGACTAGTTGAACTAGTAGCTCGAGGCAACAGAATTTAAAAAAAATCCGATGAGACCACATGATCCAAGAACACTTCTTGGATCGTTTCATCTAAACCACAAACAAGTATTAATGTTATCTTTTGAGGCGTGGTTGCCATCGAGTCTCTAAATGAAGAGACCTCCTGTCTCAAGTCTGATCCGATAAACGAGACACTCGCGAGCGCGTTGATGAGATGCATGCTCCTCATAATCCATGTTGATGATTCAAGTGACGAATCTTCTGATCTCGTCTCACGAAATCCGATGTGTTATTTGCGAGCGATACACACAGAAGGAGATGGAGATCCATGAGCAAATAATCTGGCAGCATAACGACGACACAGCGGCGATGGCAACCCTCTCTAGGGCTCCATGGTGGATGACTACAATGAGAGAGAGAGGGTTGGTGTGTAGAGAGAGCATATGAATGTTTTAAATGTAGTTGTTTTGTCTTGAAGAGCAATGAGTACCTCTTCTTATATAGTATTTTGGGAGTCCATGGATCACAATCCATAGACTACACAAAATCAATGAATGAGATTGATTTGTGCTTCTTTCAATGACCATGATTTCTTGTAAAAATACAACAAAAATTAATTTAATTTAGATTAAATATATATATGAATATAATTAATTCTAAATTAAATTAATCAAGCACGGAGATACATGGAAGGAAGATTGCCTCCTTCCATTAAGAGGGGGAGATGACCACACTTTCCTAATGGGATTTGGTGGTCGTCCACCCTCCCTAGTAGAAAGGTGCAATCTCCATGTAATCTCGTGAGATTACATTATTCCATGGAAGTCTCTAATATTTACAATAACACTTGTTGTAAATTATTCTACAAAATAATTCATAATTATTTTGTGAATATTGAATCATGCTATTGGAAAATTATAAATCACATTCACATCTTAAAATAAAATGTGATTTACACTTTAAATTAATTATCCAATGTGAACCCAATTCACATCAACATTTAATTAACAAACATGAATTACAAATATCACTCTCTTATATATTATAAATCACAATTATAATATATAAGGCTATATATATAATATAGGATGATGTAGATATAAATACTAATAAAAATAATCAAATATAGAAAATAAAACATTTTGGGTTTTAAATATTTTTTACTATTTTTTAAAATTTTAAGTATTTTATCTATTTTTTATGGATTTTTAAATTCAAAAACATCCCAAATCAAGGATAAAATAAATTGATCAAATTAAAATGAAGATTAAAATAGCAAACATTATCCAAAATTCTTCAAATAAAATTTAATATGTAAATAATAATATAAACAAAATAATAAAATGGAAAGAAATATTTTTGGAATTTATGAGATTTTTTTCTAGATTTTTATAAAGTATTTTGGAGCTTTTTATTTTTATTTATTTCCTTTTTATATTTTAGGTTTTCTGGTTTCTAGAGTTGTAAAATAAATAGATAAATAAAATAATCATTTTTTAGAATTTTGCAAGAAGTTTTTATATTTTTTATTTTATAATGCAAACGAGAATATTTGTGCTCTTTTTTATTTTTTATAAAATAGGAAAAAGTCATAACATTCAAAACTAAAAATATGTATAAAACTACAAGTTAATGAGAGCTTAATCCTATTTTGGGGATCTTTTCTGAGCACAAATGATATATTTAATAAATCAAGAACATCAACAAAAATGCATGTTACATATATGCAATTAAAATTAAAGTCCAGAGTTCACATGCGATTTTACAAAAAAAAATATCTGGAATTAGAAGTTTTTGGACCAAAATGAAATATAAATACCTGCGAGGGTATTTCTGCAAAATCGCCACCTCACATGGGATGAAACGTGGGGTGACGTGGACTGGACTTAATTGTAAATAAAATAAATACATGGGCCTTCATGCAACTATTACAAAAATAACTAAATGGCAAATGGAAGTTTATGTATTAAATATTAAACTACAAAAGCTGGGGGCGGAAAGTGTAATATATCCGCAAGAGGCACTAACGAACGACATGATGTGATTCACTTGTCCAGGTATTGACACCTCAATGCACGATGACTAGGGACGTCAATCTGGGTCTACCCATTGGATACCCACCCCCATTTAAGGACCCGAAACCCTTCCTATTTACTTTTGGATGGGTTTGGGTTTTGAATTGACTAAACATGCGGGTATGGGTATGGATTTGGTATTGCCTTGTGGGTACCCAAACCCAAACCCACCCCAAACCCGAATAAAAAATATATTAATATAGATGCGCATAATGCATTTTAGCCAAACTAGCCAAAACCATTTCACATCTAATTGGTATCGATCTACATATATATCATCCGACTCAATTTTCTCGTATTCATCCATTCATTCATATTTGACTAACTTTTTGTATCTTTAATAAATTAGAATTATCAGCCTAAAAGATTTGAACACTTAATGTATATAAATCTTTAATATTTCTTACATATTGCACATTAATATGTATCACCATATTACATGATCTCACACTATTGCGTCTATCTTCGAAAATCTTGTCTACAATTACAAACAGCTTAATCTTTTCCATGTCGAATATATGGGTACCCATTGGGTATACAAGTATCTGATAGGTATATGGGTACACGCTAGAAATTATCTATTTAATAAATAGGTGGGTATGGGTATCAAATTTATAAATAAGTATGGGTTTGGGAATATTGATACCCGCCTCAAACCCGACCCGCTAACGTCCCTAACGATGACGATTAACACATATGGATGGGATTAAATCCCAGATCTTGATCTGAAAGCTGAGGCGAGGTGTACTTAATGATGGAGGGAAAGTATGGGGACGAGGCTCGATCTAATGTTCTTGGACCCCCCTGGAAGAGCATGGAAGAACAAGGCAGAGGATGAGCTTCATTTGGCAATGCTGGCTCGCTCCAACCACCTGTCAATGATCCAAGAGGTGCAAAATGTTTCCCAAGCTCCTTCGTGCTTGCTGGCAGTATCAGAAGGCCTCCTAGAGCTCTGGTGACGACCAATGAGCTTGGGGACGGATAAGGGCTCTAGGTACCACCGACATCTTCAAAATCGCCCCTTATAGGGTTCATAGCCTCCAAGTACTACAATAAAATCACTCACAAGAAAAAATGGGTCATGGGTCTCTTTTTGGTGAAATGGAGGCAGAATGAAGGGGGTGGAATCTGCTCCGACTAAGTGAGGAGTTGGAGCGCCTAAGTTCCAGATCCACAGTGGATCTGGTTGAGTGGAGTGATGTGGGGCTTAGTATAAGCACATGAGAAGAGAGTGAGATGGTCAGGCAGGTCGGAGAACAAGTGGAACACGATGGAGGGTTCGCCAGAGCTAGCCTTTGGCGAACTACTAATCAGCCAATTAGCACTAATGCAAGCAAACCATAATCTAAGGATATGAAAATGAAATCTAATATTAAAATTAACCTAAAAAGAAAATAAAAGTGACCTCAAGCGACCGGGGTTGCAAGTTCGAAACTTCAATGGAGGTGCTATATGGTTGGAATCAAACTAAGACCACGCCTGACTTCGCTGCAAATGGCTAAAGAAGCTCCTATCACCAGCTTCGATCCAAACACACAAGAGAGAGAGGGCCAAAACAGGGGCCAAAGGGATTCAAAAATTCAAAGAATGACGGAGCTCGGCTATTAACAGGTGATGACGGGACGAGGTTCGAGTTGGCATGGAGATCGAAGGAAGATGACATGGTGTAAGATATATACACGATTAGAATCATGGATGAATCGTCTACATCTTCCATGAAGGAATGACACGCACCCGATTAGTGTATTAAGATGGGAAAATCGAGAAGGAGAGGGAGGCGTCAGATTTGATAGGGCTAGGAGGACCATTTCAGCCAGTTGACCGAGGTCAACCAGTGGAGCATTCCGGTTATTCTAAGTGGACCAGCCAGGAAAAACCTTGCTGAAAAGTATTTATAATTTCATTAATTAATAATAAATGATTTTATTAAAATAAAGTTATAGAATAATTTATTTATTATTTCTCTATAGTATTCTATTATGATTTTTATTTTTTTCAGTTTACTTATTGCAAGTTAATTTTTAGGGTTCCACTTATAGGTATATTCATCTATTGTTTTGGATATTTTATTTTTATCTTGTATTTTCTTACTTTATTTTCCTATTTTATATATTCATAACTTATTTTTATATACACAAATATATTTTTATTATTATTTTGATATATTTTATACACTTGATTAAATAAGGGTATTAATTATATAGGTATAAGTATAGGCATTTCATCTATGCATTTTAGTATATTATTTTATTGAAATGTTTTATTTATGGCTTTATTGATATTTACAAGTGTTTAAATAATATTTACAAAATTATAAAGTGTAAAATTATAAAAATAATAAAGAATAAATAAAATGAATATTTTATATAGATAAAATATACAATTGGGTCCAAAACCCAACTTTCACACCTTAACTCCAAAAAATATGAAACCACCTTCATTAAATAGATTATTAAAAGTTATATACAATTTAAGTGATTTTGATACATTTTGGATTTCTTTTAGGAGATATGGGTTTGGGAAGTTGGGATTTTGTCTTTTTATTTAGAGTATAACTTGTACATTGTATATTATTTTCGTATGAAATCAATTTTATATTTTTGTTTATATTTTATCTACAACTTTTTTGTACGAAGTTTCTTCAATTAAGGTATAAAAGATAGAAAATAAATACCCAAAAATCTTTATCAAACTCTAGGGAGAAGAATTTCAGGGCATAGGTGATGACCAAAAAATAAACCAACTACTCAATCCGGGCTAGGTAAAAAATAATCACTCGGGTCATTGCGACCCGGATCGAGCACGATTCGGTCAACAAGAAAATTTTATTCAGAACCACCAAAATCAAAAGAGAACAAGCAATCAAAACACGAGAGCGGTCCTTGCTATTTTTATTAACCTGGTATAGCGACCAGGGTTGAACTCAGGGAGCACTAATTGACCTTGCGGCCTACGAAGTAGTCTAAAAATAAAATAGAACAAACACAAATATTTTTGGTAGATTTTTTAATTGATTTTATATTTTTTGGAATTTAAATAATGAGGGAAAATAGGAACATAGCAAAATCAAGCAACTTCAACAAATTATTTAATAACTCAAAAAAACTCCAAAAATTCAAACAAAGAAGTTTTTAAAATTTTTAGGTTTTAATGTTTTTGGTGAATTTTTCAGATTTTTATAATTTTTATATGATTTTCTAAAAATCAAGAAAGACCAAAACAGTGTGTTACTGTACAACCAGACTTGAAAAATCCATTTAAAATATAAAATGGATTATAAAAGTCTGAAGGTAATTTTTATGAGAAATAAACAACATATAAAATTCAGAAAAAGAGTTTATATTTTTTTGGATTTTCTAGAATTTTTTAGAATTTTTATAAGATGTTTAGGGTTTTTCAATTTTTAGGGTTTTTACATATCCAAAAATCACGAAAATTGCACAGAAAATAAAAGACACTAAAACTAACTTAACTAAGTTTTTGTAATTTTTAGAGGAGTTTTAATATTTTTCTTTGATTTTCTAATTCAAACAGTAAGAAAAATCAAGGTTTTTGAATTATTAAAAATATCAAAAAGCCTAAAAAATGTACCAAATTTTTAGTGAAAATTTTACACAGTGGCAAGAGCCACGTATCCAAATTTCACGAAGTTTGGATTTAATTTGCTATTTTATTTAAATACAATAGAGGCTCATAGTGCATAGGGACCTAAATGCAAGCAAAACATGTTCCAGGACTAAACAATAACACACAAGTAAAGTGTAGGGCCTGGTTTGCAATAATCCCACAATGCACGCGCAACACATGTGATCCAGACACAGAGGGGTATAAAAGTAATTCCGATTTATAAAAATGCAAACAATAACATGCAGGAATCATAGGGTAAAAAGTGCAAATGTTCCAACCCTCACGTGTCGACGCACGTGGGTCACACACACAAGGACTGAAATGCAAATAAAGTAAATCTGAGGTTCTCTATGCAAAATATCTAAAAATAAAAAGAACTGATCTAAATATTTACAGGACTAAATATGAAACACAATAAACAGAGGGGCCTACAAGTAAATTACCCCTTATTGAGATCTTTGGCTGGAGGCGCGCCACGTGTGAGATCGGACGGCTGAGAAGCGATGCGCCTCTTCGAAGCTCTCGGGATCTGATCTGACGGCTGAAGGCCTGCTACGTGGAGGATCGGACGGCTATGTATGTGTGGCTAACCCTCGCTGAATGGACGGTCTGGATCAGTTCCCGGATGGATCGAACGGTGTAGGCTCCTCGTGAATAGACAACTCTGATTAGATCTGGAGCGGGAGGCTCGATCGAACGATGTCTGGACAACCTCCAAGAACAGCTCGTCGGCGAAGTTCGCCGACCTAATGCGCGCGGTGGAGGCGTCCTCCTGGGTTGCTGGGATGTGGAGAAGAAAGCTCTAGTCCTTCCGCAGCTGATAGGGCCCTCCGATGAGGCTGGAAATGTCAGAGACGCTCCTGCAACGCCGGAGAGCTGGAGCTGCTGTGGCTAAGTGCTCGGACCCTCAGATGGGTCTCTTTCGACCTGCAAAGTGCACAGAACAACTCCTGGGTCGAGGGCAAAATGCCTCGACCCGGTTAGGGGTGAAATGGATGCGTATAGGAGTCGGGGTGGAGACCTCCGGCGAAGCGACGGCGGTGGACGTCAAAATACCTGCTCCGGGGCGAGACAGGGGGAGTGAGTGGGTGCAGAATGTGAAGAGGGGTCTCACGGAGATGATGGTCGGGTCGGATGGTCGGATTGATGATCGGAGCGTGCGGAATCGATCGGTGATGGCGGAGGATCGATTTGAGCGTAATGGAAAATAGGCGAAACGAAGGGGACTCGAGGTTACCTAATGAGTGGAATCGACTGGGGATGAGCTCAGAAGCTCTGGATCTTCGCCTCGAAGGGTCGTCGGGTCCCGAGGCTCTGGCACTCCTCGCGGCGGCGCACGGCGACAAGGGTCGCCGGATCAGTGGCTGGTAGCTTCCTCTCCTCTCTTCGACACCTCCCTCGCGAAGTTGTCACTCTAGGGAAGAAGATGGAGATCCTGGGATGAAGGAGCAGCGCCAAAGATGAGTGAGAAAGTACGGCGGAGGTTCAACTAAATAGCGACACAGGTCCGAGAAGAAGGGATCGGGTAGGGTTCTGTGAAGCGCGGATCCCTAGGCGGATGCTCAAGCGAGGGTCTCGGACGTGCCAGGATCAACTGGAGCCCGGGGTTTTAGGAGATGGTGGTCGGTTCAGATGGGGAAAAATCAGAGAAATCGGGTCGGTTGCCCGATTCGAGGGAAAGAGGGTCTGCAGGGGAGAGTTGACCGGGGGTTAACAATCCCCTGTGGGCCAATGAGAAAATTCCTTTGGTTATTCCTTTATTAATTCATTTAAAATTATTAAATGATTTTATTTCGAAAAAATTAAAACATGAAAAATTTTATTTATTTTCAAATTAATTTTTAGTGATTTTTATTTATTTTTTTGAAATATAAATTATGTATTTACAAAATGTTATTATTATATATAGGTATATACATATATGTATTTTTTATTTTTATTTTTAATTGTTTATTTTTGTACATTTATTCCAATTTTATATTTTATTTATTTATAGAATAAATTTTGGAATAAAAGGGGGTTTTTATTTTATTTTTATTGTTTATTTACATAGATTAAATAAATCCTTTTATATACATGTTTACATGGTATATATACAAGGTGGATTTTGGTTTTTATTTTATTTCTTTTTATTTATTTTTATTTTTCTAATTTTTATTTTATTTATTTACATCATGAAATATGGAATGTGAAAATATTTTTATTAGATTTTTATTAATTATTTACAAGGGGAAAATAAATAGATAGGTTATTCTATATACATGGTACATGTACACTGATGAAGGAATTCTATTTCTTTTTGTTTCTCTTGTATTTTTCCATTTTTATTTTGGTTTTATCTTTATAAATATGTACAAGTTAATAAACATACATTTTTATTTTTATTTAGAGGAAAATAGTTTTTGTTTATATACATAGGTATATTTACACACAATTGAGCTTCCCTATCTCTCTCTACTTGAATTCTTTTGCGGTCAGGCCCATGTTGAGCCCTCCCTTGGGATTAGGTCACTCAATATTTATTCTAAATATTTCCCTCTTTTTCTTGTGTTTTTTTATTCCTTTATTTTGGCACAAAATCATGCTAATTATGCATATTTACATGATGCATGTGTTTTAGCAATTTATGATATTTACATATATTTACAAGGTACTTTGCTCAAGTTTCTAGCTAAAATAAAGGAATAAAGAGTAATGAAGTGGGATTCATCAATAGGCTCAATGCAAGTCCTATTTCGGCATGGGAGTCATGTCTGTAACCTTAGAGAGCCTTGTTAAAGGCACCATAGTTTTTGTGAGGGTCTAGAAAAAGACTCCCTTGCCAAGAGCATTCTCAACCTTGTTGAAATGAAGACCGCTCTCTCTCTCTTAAAGAAGATTTCTTTATAAAATAATTGGCTTTATTTTTGTAGTATCTTTTCTTTTTATTCTAGATGAAAGAAGATCTTTCAAGCTTTAAATCGACATCAAGTTTGTAGAAATCTGATAAACAATGCTCAAGATATGCATCTAACAAGTTCCAAGGGTATACATGTAAAGAAAAGAAATAGATAATTGCAATTATACCCTTTCTATCTTTTTGAAATTTATCAAACCCTTCTGGTCTATTGTGCAATTTAACCTTCGACGAGGCACGCACGTGAATATATTGGAAAAGCGAGGGCGACGGTGCCCGCGCACGTACGTGGGAAGCACGTGAGAAGCGGAGGCTCATATTCGTGCCTCCACATGTTTGTGGATGGTGCTTCGGGTCTAGACAAAGTTACTAGCTCGTGTATGTATTGGGGAGGAATCTCGAGCATCCGGAAGGCTTGATCTGATGGCTCAGAATTGGGCATCTTTGGACGATCGTGATGGTTCAAGTTCTTGACCATATGCTTCATATAGCTTGGACCCAAGATCTCTTATTCGTCGACTTGGTATTCAATGGATGGTGAGGGCATCTCCTCCCTTGATCTTCTTCGGTCGACACATGGCCAAGGGTCGGTGGAGCAGTGAGTCCTCACGGTAGTCCGAATTCTTACATGGAGAATGGGATTCGAGAATGATGGACTTGGTTTGAGTTGGATCATAAGAAGGAGGGTAGGAGATAAGCTCCTATGGCATGTGGAGGACGGAGCAGATCTCCATCCATGTCTTCAGACGGAGTTGGAAGGCTGCAATTGGGGAACAGAGTAAGAGAAAGAAAAAGAACACATAAGAAGAATATAGAATACCTATTGTTGTTAATGCCTGAAGTTGGAGGAGGGGTTTCTCACTCCAGTGATTGCTCAAGCTTCGTGGTAGAGGAAACGATCTCAGCTAACTCATTTGGCATTTGTAAGTAATACTATTAAATTGATCAAACTTACTTTTAAATTTCATTTTATAACTAATACTATTTATTAAAAATATCAAAAAATCGTGGAATAATATGCGTGAGTTTTGGCATTTGGGCTCCTTTGTCTATATGTACATTATGTATATAAAACATCTTTATTTTCTATCTGATTATAATTTGTAACTCCATTGACATATTTTTTTGTGACATGTTCATAAAAATTACTAAAAAATACAAAATGTAACTTAAAAATAAACATGAACAAATACCACTAAATCTCGAAATTTAAAAGTTGTAAAGCCTAATTTCGGAACCTCATAAATAGGCCATATGAACTCTGATTTGAGTGCACTCACTTTTAAAGTTCGTTTTGTAAAATTATCTATCAAATAAAAAATGTTTCACTAAAATCAAAGTTAATATGCAAAAAGTAGGTTTTGGGATCCTATTGGTATATTTGTACATATGTATATTATGAGGACTGATCCTGTGAGTGCCAAAAAAATGTATGAGCATGAGAGAAGTGAATTTGGACCACTAGATTATGCTCATCTCTCTTCTCCTTCGATTAATTATGAGAGAGATGATAGAATCTAGTGGTCGAGCTCTCATGCTCTCACAGTTCTTATTGGTTCTCACAGGATTAGCCGTCATGTATATATTGTACATATTTTTATTTATTTATTTTCTGGTATAACAGTGTACATATTATATTTTTAAATATATTGTATATATTTATTTTATTTATATAAAATGAAAATAAAAATAACAAAATCAAATAAATATAAAATAAAATAATGTATTTATTACATATGTATAATATGCCTATCTTGTATGTATTCCTATTTATTTGTACCATTAAATTAACTTTTATAAATAATATAAAATATATTTCAAATTATTAATTTATTTTATAAATCAATAAATTATTAATCTATGTAATTATTTGTAAAAATAACTTATTAAAAATTCTTTATTGTATATATAGGTATTTTATACCGATAAAGAAATGTTTTTATTTATCGTAACTTATTTATTTAATTAATTTAACTTATTAAAAATCATAATAAAACACTTTATTAATTTAAAACATTATTTATTTTAGTTATTTTTCAAATTATTTTCTATTTTAATTTAATTTATTTAAACCCCTGAATTCTAATTGGCCCATCTAGTTTCGTTGACCTTCGGTCAGCTCACCCCTTACAGCCTTGGACTCGGTTATTGCATGAAGAGATTGTTTTCTCCCAATTTTCTAGCTCGCTTCTTTAATCCGATCAACTTGATTTCTTCACCCATTCATAAATCCATATGATTGTGATTTTCACTTGATCATGTCTTGTCCCAAATCGCCTCGATTCACATGCTTTTTTACATTTGAATTTCATCATTTTCCCCCTTTATATGCTCTAGATCTAGGATTTTTTATTATCCACCATTTTTCAATCTTCTTCTTACCGTTGATCATGCGATAAGTTGTGACATAGAATTTCCCATAGGTTAAGGTTGAGAACGAGAGAGATGTTTGATCATTATGTCGGCATGCGTCCATGTTCAACCTCTGTCCTGCCGCATGTTGAGGCCATCACCCATGAGCTTCTCGATGCTCCAAACCCAGGAAGCTTCATCCGCATCTTCATATAATCTTTCACCGTTAAATCCCTTGCAAGTTCATCTGATTTAAGGATCTGTAGATTTGAACCGAACTTATGATCTTCGATCATCACGATCAGAGATAAATCATGTCGACATAAGCACCATTTACCTCCACGACGAATCTATTTTACCTTCATTTTCTCCCCATTTCACTTCCATCCTCCACATCTAACCACTCCGATCACACTCGATGATCAGAGCTTTACTCCTTCCGTTCATAACTGCAAGGAGCATCTTGCTCTCTTTTTTTGTTTGATGAGGATCGAGGTTTCGACTTTGAGTCAGAGCTCATCATATGCAGGTGATCTGAGTTTGCATATGGGGATGATTGACACCACAACATCAAATTTGAGATCGTTTTGTCGATCTGAACAACTACATTCACATTGAAGCAACCTGCACAAATAAATGATTTAGAGAAACACGAATATCTAGAGCTCCTCCCCGAAGTTGTCACCCAGAACTGGAGTCCTGTTTGAGCATCACCATCGATCGATCCGATGCCCAGGAGTGGATCGAATCTCCTTTGGAAGCGACACGTCTAATAGTCAAGGAGATCTGCAATGCATTGAAGCATCACTCACCACCATCGGATCTTCTTCCCTGCTGATACCTTGGACTGAGTCAACATTATACCAATCTGCTTACAAAAATATAGCTGACACATCCTCCTTTTGTCATGATTCTTTCATCCTAAGCCGATCAGATCCGCTAGCCACCGAAGGAAGTCGTCGTCTCGAAGAATCGTCGTCACCTGCAGAAGAAAAGAGGGAAGAATAGTGCCATTTCCATATTGAGCAGAACCCCTTGGATCTTCCTTGATCTGACGATTTTCCTTTAGCCAAGCGGTGTCATCAGAAGCATTGTCGCCCAACCGCTTAAGGACATCACATGCACGTCTCATGGACATTGATATAATTTGGGGTAAATTGCAACTTAACCCTCCTTGTTTGTCATATTTCTACAAAGAACCTGATATGCTTGATATCACGTGAGCTTCAAATGTATTCTTTGAAAATATTGAAATCACCCCCATCTTAGTTTGTTGTTAACGCTTGTTAAAAACTTCTCATAAGTTGTATATATGTCCATGCATTTCCAAAATTAAATTTGTACCTTGCTTTGACCAAATTAAATAACAATTCCGTTTATAATATCCACAAAAAAATCTATTTATCTCTTGCTTAGTTGTTCTAACTGTCATAATTTTTTTTGCAAAATCATTTGATTTTTTTGTTTTTAATAATTCGAAAATCACCAAAAATTGTCATGTTTGCTTTACAAAATTAAAAATATAAAAATGCTCTAAAAATTCAAAAAAATCTTTGTATTCCTTTTGATTTGTTTTAACCTCCTGTACATTTTTTGAAATTCTTTTTAAAAATCTAAACATTTGAAAAACATTAAAAATCTTTAACAAAATCATATAAAATCATTAAAAACTAAAAAATTGTAAATCTGGACTTGATTGGAAGCTTAATAAACATTCTATTTGTTGAAATTAGTTTCCATTATTTTGAATTGATTTTATATTTTAAAAATTCAGAAAAAATCTGCTTGAATTTCCTATTTTGATTGTTTCTTGTTTTTAATTGATTTTAAAATACTAAAAAGTCAAAAAATCCCCGGAGAATCATAAAAACTATAAAAATTTATACAAAATACAAAAACATTTTTATTTGAATTTTTGGATATTTTTATAATATTTTAAAATACAAAAGAGTATGTTTTTATTTCCAGTTTTCTTTATTTTATTTATTTAAAAATTTAAAAATATAAAAATATAAAAAAATCACTAAAAAACAAAATCACAAAATGTTAAAATAATAAAGAATTAAAAACCCATACAAAAATTAAAAAGATAAAAATTCAAAAAATCTAAGAGTAGTTTGCTTTGAGTTTCCTTTTTCCTTTTTTTTGATTTTTCTTTGAATTAAATAACCTTTGCACAATAACAATTGCCTCCTCGTGTTCGACCCTGGGAGATATACCATGTTAAAAATTAAATAGCAAATCCATATTTTTTCCTTTATTTTTGTTAGATAAATTTTTTGATTGATCCAGGTTTCATTTTTGGTCACGACGACTCATTGACCATATTATCTCTCATTATCATTACATAAATTAAAAACCCTTAGTGAAACCTCGATCATCAAAGTGGCATCGACGTCTAAATATGGGAGCTATATGTTGCAATAAAGCTTTAAAAGAGGGATGTTCTGCTGGCATAATTTTTCTAGGACCCAAAACATGTGTGGAAAATAGATTCTATATCTGTAGGGGCATAATATGATCTATGCAGTGAAACAATTCTTCCATGATGTAGAAGCAAATAATGTATTTCAAAAAAAGGAAAAATTTATATATGTATGTTGACCACATTGGTCCTACTTCAGAGCGACTTCAAATCTTAATGGAGACTTGGCTACACTGTACGACTTCACAAGGAGATATGGTTACACTAGCCACACTCCAGTTTTTTTCTTATTCTTCTATCTTCTCCCCCTTTCACTTGTGGACACAACATGTACATGAACATATAAGGGAATACCCTGCTCCCCGAGGAAAGGGCTGCTAGACTGGGGAAGAGTTACCTTGTTACAGGAGGTTGTTTCTTTGCTACTTTTGAGGTGGAAAGCTATATTTCACTTACATAGTACAAGTAAGACGCATAGTAATTAGAGTTTATTTATGTAGAATTGTTCTGACCTGACTATTGAGGCGACTACATAGGAGTCGTATGGAACTTGAGGCAATATAGGTCTTAAATCCATTTCCTAACAAGGTTCCGCCAAACTAATAATCCAACTGACCGAGCTTTATAGTTTGATTTTATGAAGATAAGTTTAAAAATAAAATTTGTTTTAAGTTCTTTCCTTTTTCTTTTCTTATTTTCTTTGTTCACTTCTTTTTTGAATAAGTAATTGCTAAGGGACTAGCAAAAGTTAAGTATTGGGGAATGATGAATCTATGATTCAACATCTTTATTCTTTTATTTTAGCTAAAATACTTAGTAAAACATCTATACTTATTCATTAACTCTTATTATTTATCATTCTGCATTAATTTGTTAATATTATATATTTATCATTCTTTTTAACAAAAATAAAAGAATAAAGAAGGAAAGAAAAAAAGAAATAAAGAATGATGTATTTATGAAATAAATGCATATTGACCCGAACCCTGAGAGAAGGTCAAGATTTGATATGATCAAGAAGGAATAAAGTAGTGGGAGACAGGGGCCATGACTTATAAAAATCAAGAAAACCATATCTCACATATACATATATTCAGTATTTTTCACCTTTTACACATTTTCTTCTATTTTATTCATCAATAAAACAACCTTAAATAAAATTATTTCCTTCTTGAAAGTTGTTTGTAATAATATTTATTAAATTATACAAAGATTAGAAAAATTATTTACCAATAAATAAATAATAACAATGAACCTAAAAAGCCATAAAATCCAAATTCTCAGGTTCATAACTATTTATAGAAAACTCTGAATTGACCAAACTCACTTTTAAATTTCATTTTATAACTAATACTATTTATTAAAAATAACAAAAAATCATGGAATAATATGTGTGAGTTTTGACATTTGGGCCTCTTTTTCTATATGTACATTATGTATATAAAACTTCTTTATTTTCTATTTAGTTATAATTTGTAACTCGAATTAACTTAATTATTTTTTGAAATGTTCATAAAAACACTAAAAAAATACAAAAATGTAACTTAAAAATAAATATGAACAAATACCAAGAAATCTCATAATCTAAACGTCGTAAAGCCTAACTTCCAAACCTCGTAAATAGGCCATATGAACTCTGATTTGAGTGTACTCACTTTTAAAGTTTGTTTTATAAAATTATCTATCAAATAAAAGTTAGATTCACTAAAATTAGAGTAAATATGTAAAAAATAGGTTTTGGGACCCTATTGGTATACTTGTACATATGTATATATGAGGACTGATCTTGTGAGTGCCAAAAAAATGGGCGAGCATGAGAGAAGTGAATTTGGACCACTAGATTCTGCTCATCTCTCTTCTCCTCCAATTAATTAGGAGAGAGATGATAGAATCCAATGGCCTGGAATCATTGCTCTCGTAGTTCTTTTTAGCTCTCACAGGATTAGCCCTCATGTATACATTGTATATATTTTTATTTATTTATTTTCTCGTATATTAGTGCACATATTGTATTTTTAAATGTTTTGTATACATTTTTTATTATATAAAATTAAAATAAAATAATAAAATCAAAATAATCCAAATAAAATAATGTATTTATTACATAGGTATAATATGCCTATCTTGTATATATTCATATTTATTAGTACCATTAAATTAACTTTTATAAATAAAATAAAAATATATTAAAATCCTAATTTATTTTATGAATAAATTATTAAATTATTAAATTATTATAAAAACTAACTTATTAAAAATTCATTTTTTGTATATATAGGTATTTTATACTTATAAAGAAAGATTTTTATTTATGGTACCTTATTTAATTAATTTATTTAACTTATTAGAAATCATAATAAATCACTTTATTAATTTACAAAATTATTTATTTTAATTACTTTTATTTAAATTGTTTTGTAATTTAATTTAATTTATTTAGACCCCCGAATTCTCATTGACCCATCCAATTTCATTGACCTCCGGTTAACTCACCACTTACAACATTAGACCCGATTATTGCACGAAGAGATTGTTTTCTCCCAATTTTCTAACTTCTTTTTTTAATCCGATCAACCCGATTTCTTCACCCATTCAGAGTCCATATGATCGTGATTTTCACTTGATTATGTTTTGCCCCAAGTCACCTCGATTCTCGTGTTTTTTCACATTTGAATTTCGTTTTCCCCCTCTATATGCTCTAGATCTAGGATTTTTTATTATCCACCATTTTTCAATCCTCTTATATCTGTTGATCACAGGATAGTTTGTGGCAGAGAATCTCCCATAGGTTAAGGTTGAGAATGAGAGAGATGTTTGATCATTATGTCAGCGTGCATCCACGTTCAACCTCTGTCCTGCCTCACGTTGAGGCCATCACCTCGGAGCTTCTCGATGCTCTAAATCCCTTGAAATTTCTTCTGATTTAAGGATATGTAGATTTAAACCAAAATTCTGATCTTCGATCATCACGATCGAAGATAAATCACGTCCGACATAAGCACCATCCACCTCTGCGACGAATCTATTTCACCTTCATTTTTCTCCCCATTTCATTTCCATCCTCCACATTTAACCACTCAGATCATGCTCGGTGACCATAGCTTTACTCCTTTACTTCGTCACCATAAGGAGCATCTTGCTCCCCTTATTAATTTTTTTGGGGATAGAGATTTCGACTTCGAGTCAGAGATCATCATGTGTAGGTGATCTGAGTTTGCATCTGGAGATGATTGACACCACAACATCAAATTTGAGATCATTTTGTCGATCAAAAATTGCATTCACATCGAAGCAACCATTGATGCCAAGGCATCTCAGAGTACGCTAGAGGCATTGATGTCAAGGGCTGATCGCTCGGATACACCACCATCTGAATGTCAGATGATGGCGTATGTTGACGTTGCAGGTACACCGAGGGCTGATGCGTTGGCTCCGAATGCACGTGGTAGATGAGCTGTACTGGAGGCCTCATAAGTATGCCTCCATCTCGGCTTCCAGAGTCATCTTGTGATCTCGAAGACCTATTAGAGTATGCTTGAATCTCTTGAAGACACATAATCTGTGTCTTCAGGTCACCAAGGCATCTCTCAAGCTCATCAATCTTATCGAGCTTTTCTAAATTCTGGCATTTTTTCTCAATTATCTCCATACGGTCCAGCTTCTAACAGATGATCCCCATATCAGCTGATGAGGATTCGACAGGAATCAGAATAGCAAAAGACGGATTCCCTTCAATCTGTGCCACTCGGGATTGCTGGTGATAAGTAGGTGGCCTCATCTGATTGTATACCCGGGTCTGGGACAATGTGTTATAGTTCTATGCCATTTTCTCATAAATGGCCCAGACTCAGTTTTCATGCATCGAAAAGTAGGATCCACTACAAGCTGCGTTCACCGGTCCTTGTAACTCTGGTGTCAGCCCACTGAAGAAACTATATACAAGAGTTGACTTAGAAAGTTCGTGATGGGGACACCGATCAATGAGATCTCAAAAACAATCCCATGCCCCGTGGAACTGCTCATTCCCGATCATGGTGAAATTACTGATCATGACTCTGGCAGCATTCGTTCGACCGAGGGGGTAATACTTATTTAGATATGGGGTGCGTAATTTCTCCCACGTCGAAACATATCTCCCTAAGTGTTTCAGCCAGCAGGCTGCTCGATCAACAAGGGAGAAAGGAAACATGATCGACTAGATCGTATCCTCGTTCAATTGCGCATCATGCACTATACTGCAGATCAACTAGAACTCCTGAAGGTGCAGGCGCGACTCCTCAATAGAAAGCTCATGAAACTTGGGCAGCAGCTGGATCGTCTGAAGTTAAAACTCAAAGTTCCCGTGAATGATAGGGAGATGGATCCACCGATGGGTCGTAGTAGCTCCAAGGTTGTAGAGCTGCTGTATTGTGCGATTTGGACCCAGTGGCGGTCTCTCTGCTCCATCAGGTTTCTCTTGATCCTCAGCTCCGGGATTCTCATCTCTTGGGTTCTTAGTATCAGGATGGTCTCGTTGCGCTCTCAGCTGAGTCAGCTCGGCTCTAATGTCATTCATTAGTCTACCTTGATTCCTAATCTGTTTCTGAATTGTCTCAAGGGAAGCAAGTAGACTGTTGTTGATCGACGCCTGATCAATGATGACGGAGGTTGTCTATGGTCCTTTGCCAGCCATGTCTTCTGGAAAGGAGAAAGAATCTAGGTCAGGCTTGGCCATATCAATATGTAACTGCTGATGTTCGTCTGAAACTGGAGGTGATAATGATAGAGAATTAGAGGGGAGAAGAAATCGACAATGATCTTTCAGGGTTAAAGTCACGCATGGAAGTAGCAATTCGAGTGGATTTTGGTTTGGGACTAGAGACATCCCGAACCGATATGGATGATTGGGCAGGTGCGTGAGAGAGAGGATCGGTCATAGTTGACTGAAGCGATCGCCTTCCCATCATCTTGATAGATTTTATTGATCAATATCTCGAAAGATTGGACTCATACCGCAATCAAATGCAAAACAAACCTGAGTTCACCGACACAACCCTAGTGAAGATCGTAAGAGTTCAGTTATTTATCTTGTCAATTTTAAGGTTCCTTGGCAAACAATCTTCTCAGAGATTAGCGAGATCAGATAGATGCCCGAAACTTCTACGGCATATTGTCCCGAGTTCTCACCAGAAATCACCTAGTCTCAGTCAATATGGGAGTAAGTACAGACCGTTTCCGGTTACCTGTGTTACTTGAGGATGGAGCCTTACATAGTGTCCTCTAAACCTCCAACTCTGCTCAGCACACCTGAACTATTTCCGGCTACTCGAGAGTACCCACTGAAGATAATGTGATTAAAAGCATGAACTAATTAGTACTTCGAAAGAAGCCCAGACTCTGACTCTACCTTATGTGTCGCCTCTCACTCACTAAATCTGGAGAGTGTACCTGCGATGTAATTGTGAGGGTTTCTCTCCCCAAAACAAGTGGAATCCTTACATTTCGTTTTAAGGTAACATAAAATTAGCAGTCCCTATTTTAATTTTCGATTATCACTTTTTTGGGTATTTTCAAAGAAATCGTCTAACGTGTTTTTGTCTTTTTGTGTATGGCCCTACGTACAAGCAACCAAGTGTTTCAGCCTAAGAAAGCACTTGGCTACGATTACACGGAGAAGGGAAGAGAATTGAGAAATCCTAATAGGCACATATCCTCGAAAAGCCGCGAAAAATTGTCGAGAAAAACATGAGCGAAAAAGCTGATGTGGGTGTCCTGCTCCTCCAGGAGTACAACCTTGGTGAACCAGACCCTGAGAAGAAGAGAGGGAGAGGTACAAGTCAGGATACCTTGAAGGGGCCCCTTCCTACGAACAATTTTTTATTACTAAAAATTACACTAATCGGC
This sequence comes from Ottelia alismoides, assembly GCA_037367405.1. NCBI lineage: Eukaryota > Viridiplantae > Streptophyta > Magnoliopsida > Alismatales > Hydrocharitaceae > Ottelia > Ottelia alismoides. Next base: position 59,484 of record JAZKJV010003071.1, on the reverse strand, counting down.
TTTGCGGTTCTATCTTGCGTTGCTCAACATGTGATGTACAACTCAGAAACAAAAAGCCATGAGGTTAGAGAAAGAACTAATTAGATGGCTACAAGAAACCCTAAACCTAAGTCTACGGCTACCCTAGTGATGCTTCCTCGTCAACGACGCCATTCGAAAAACCACCTGATCAATAATCTTCTGAACCTGTAAAAGGAGTAGAGAAAATCTATCGGTCGTTATATCGATCAGGTGAGTTTTACAAGAAAATATTGATTTTTAGTCAATCTTCTTTTATTTTATTTATACTCATAAACTTAAGTGTATAACGGTTAAGCACGGGAGTGTAGAACTCAGGGAGGCAAAATGTTAGAAATTAGGGTTCAACTATAGAAAATATAAGGTGAACGATTTCCTAATTTTTATTTGATTTTTAATGAAGTTTATATTATTTTTGGGACTTTTATCCAAAATATAAAAATATTTTATTTGAATTTTCAGGCTATTTTTACCATATTTAAAAAATGAAAAAAGTCTTTATTTCCTTTATTTTCATTTTTCTTTATTTTTCTTTGTTTAAAAAATTCAAAATATAAAAATATGCAAAATTAAAAATCACTAAAATTTCGAAATCAGAACAACAACAACAACAACAACAAAGCCTTTTCCCACAATTAAGTAGGGTCGGCTACATGGATTCTTCGCCTCCATTCAGATCTATCTTGGGTCAATCTCGGACTTATATCCAAAAAACTAAGATCCCTTCGTATAGTCTCTTTCCAATACTTCTTGGGTTGTCCTCGCCCTCTCTTAGCCGGTTCAACCTCCCAACACTCACATCTCCTAACCGGTGCATCAGTGGACCTTCTTTGCAAATGACCAAACCATCTTAAGTGGTTTTCTCGCATCTTATCCTCGATCCGAGGTACACCAACTTTCTTTCTGATTGCATCATTCCGAATCCAATCTTTACGTGTATGTCCACACATCCATCTTAGCATTTTCATTTCTGCTACAGCCATTCTCTGCACATGTCTATGGTAAACAGGATAACATTCAGAACCATAAAGCATAGCAGGTCTCACGGCTGCTTTGTAAAACTTTCCTTTAATTTTTAAAGGAATTTTCTTATCACAGAGAACAGCGGAGGCTCCTCTCCACTTTAGCCAGCCTGCATTTATTCTATTAGTAACATCTCCATCAATTTCCCCATCATGTTGCAAAATAGATCCCAGATATCTAAAAGAATCTCTCTTATGAATGTTATCGTCACCAATCTTCACCTCGATTCCTTCACCATTGCTTCCATCAAAGGTGCATTCCATATATTCTGTCTTAACCCTACTTATACGAAAACCTTTAGACTCCAATGCATGTCTCCAAACCTCAAGCTTCTCATTTACTCCATCTTTAATCTCGTCAATCAACACAATATCATCAGCAAATAACATACACCAAGGTAACTCATCCTGAATGTGACTTGTCAACTCGTTCATAATCAAAGTAAAAAGAAATGGACTCAAAGCTGAACCTTGATGTAAATCAATGTTGATATCAAAATAGTCAGTCTTCCCTGTCGGGGTCCTTACACAAGATAAAGCCCTATCATACATATCCTTTATGAGATTAATGTATAGGACAGGTACTTGTCTCTTCTCCAAAACTCTCCACAGTATCTCTCGTGGGACGGAATCATAAGCCTTCTCCAAATCAATAAAGATCATATGGAGATTCTTCCTTTTAGCTCTATAAATCCCCATTGTTCTCCTTAGCAAATGGATGGCTTCAATAGTTGAGCGACCTGGCATGAATCCGAATTGGTTTTCTTTTACTTGGGAAACTTGCCTCAACCTTCTTTCGATCACACGTTTCCAAATTTTTATAGTGTGACTCATCAGTTTAATACCTCTGTAATTTGAACAATTTTGAATGTCTCCTTTATTCTTATAAAGAGGCACCACAATACTCCTCCTCCAATCTTCAGGTACTTTCTTGCTTCGCCAAATAACATTGAATAGATTCGTATGCCAAGTCAAACCACGCTCATCTAAAACTTTCCATACTTCTACAGGGATGTCATCCGGTCCAACACCTTTCCCATGTCTCATAACCTTCAAAGCCTCCTCTACTTCTTTTCTTTGTATTCGTCTATAGCATGCACGATTCAAGTAACTTTCACTACTAACTAGATCACCCAAAGTGATCTCTCTATTTCTTTCTCCAATGAAAAGTTTATGGAAGTACTGCTCCCATCTAGTCTCTATATCCTTCTGAGTAACAAGCATGTGACCTTCCTCGTCCTTAATGCATCTCACTTGAGAAAGGTCTTTGATCTTTCTTTCTCTTGCTTTGGCCAACCTGAATATATCCTTCTGGCCCTCCTTAGAGTTGAGATTTTTATACAAAACCTCATAAGCTTTTGACTTAGCTTTGCTTACAGCCTTCTTTGCTTCCTTCTTCGCTATTTTATAGTCTGTGACAGTTTCATCTGTTCTATCCTTAGACATAGCTTTATAGCAAACTCTTTTAATTTTTAGCTTCTTTTGCACCCCTTCACTCCACCACCAAGCTTCCTTTTGACCCGGAGCTCCTCCTTTTGGCTCGCCTAGCATCTCTTTGGCTACTTTTCGGATACAAGATGCTACTGCCTGCCACATCTCATTTGCACTACCGCTACAATCCCAAGATAAGTCTTCTAAAACCTTCTCCCTGAAGCTTGATTGCTTCAGCGGAAGATTCCAACATCTAGTTCTAGTGATCTTAGGAACCTTTCTTTTCTTTACCAGCCCTTTTATTTGTAAATCCAAGACTAACAAGCGATGTTGGGTTGTCAAACTCTCTCCAGGGATTACTTTGCAATCTTTGCAACACAACCGATCTCTTCTCCTCAACGCAAAGTAATCTATCTGTGTTCTAGTTGAGCCACTCTTATAAGTAATTAAATGCTCCTCCCTCTTCTTGAAAAGAGTGTTTGCTATGAAAAGATCATATGCAGTTACAAAATCCAGAATGACTTTTCCCTCTTCGTTTCTATCTCCAAAACCATGTCCTCCATGCAAACTTGCATACCCTGAAACATCTTTTCCCACATGTCCATTAAGATCTCCACCTATGCAAACCATCTCTCTTTGTGGGATTCCTTGTAAAATCTTATCCAGATCCTCCCAAACAGCTTGTTTAGTCCTTTCATCTAAACCAATTTCGGTGCATAAACTGAGATGATATTCAGAATTTATTCTTCAAGCACCAACTTTAGCAAAATAATCCGATCCCCAAATCTTTGCACCTCAACCACACAATCCTTCAAATCTTTATGAACAACCACTCCAACACCGTTTCTGCCCTTACCAAAAACATAAAAATATAAAATCCATAAAAAATTAAACGGATAAAAATTCAAAAAATCCAAGAGTAGTTTGCTTCGAGTTTCCTTTTTCCTTTTGATTTTTCTTTGAATTGAATAACCCTTGCTTAATTCAAAGGGCTTTCTTCTTTTTCCTTTTTGTGTGTTTTCCTTTTGATGTTGGCTTATGTATGATGTACAACCTCGTTTCTGAACCCTCCCTCCTATCTTATGAACGATGCTACTACATGTAGCTTGACCATTGGGTGGTCTCTTTTGATGAAATGAATTGGTGATCATATATCTAAAAAATGCTTAATCCTATGGTGTGTGCGTGGTTTGCTTGACAAATTCCGTCTACTTGTTTATCTAACTCTACGATGTTTGGAATTTGTAAGACTAAAGAAACATGAAGAAGCCACATGTTATCAACAATCAGACCGAGAAATAACTTTAAGCAAAAAGTCGTTGTCATCTTTGGGTTGAAACAACAATTAAGGTGGAACAGCAACTGTCTTGTGACTGTGATAAACTAATCTCGTATTTGGATGAGATGTAATTTCCAATAGCTTCCTAATTGGCATTACACGAACGGGAACAGAAAAGAACTTGGAGGTTGCACGCACGAACGCATGCATGCAAAGCGGCCATGAATGGATCAGCGGCTCCAGTAGCCCCTGCCACTGGTAGAGGAGGGAGACCTGCCGTTGTCAAACCAACCCCAACCTTGGGGGTCCTTGTCCACGGGCGACGTCAGCTCCGGCCTCGGCGTGAAGGGCCCCGAGGTCCCCTTCCAGCCCTGCAAGCAGCTGAGCACCACCTCCCCACCCTTGCCCATGTTGAGGGCCTCCCACACCTTCTCCACGCACTCCCCGGGGCTCACCTTCTTCTCCCCCGTCAGCATCTCCGTCCCCGCCCCCTTCCTCACCATCTCGTACACGGCCCTCGTCCTGCACTTCCCGATCCTGCCCCCCACAAGGCACTCACCCTTTGCCAGCCTCTCCCTCGCGGCACCCACCTCCTCCTTGAGCCTCTCCTTGAGGGCCTCCTGGAACGCCGGTATCCTCTTGAACACGGAGTACCCGTCCAGTTCGTCCTTGCCCTTCTCTCCGCCGGAGAAGGACTTCTCCACGAGGACCTCCCTGAGCTGGAGGAGCAACGCGTAGGAAGGGTTGGACGGGTCGTCGATGTAAGAGAAGACCGGCTGGCACTCCACCACCTGCAGGAGCTCCCTCTCGCAGAAGCGGGACTCCAGAAGGGACCCGTCCTCCTCCGAGGTGTAGAGTGTCTTCCTCGCCGCCTGCATCACCGCGTGCTTCACCACCTCCCTGAGGTTCTCCTCCATGTGGCGCAGGTCCACCGCCTGGCACAGCGCCACCATGTAAGTCGCGGCCATCAGCTTGAGTATGTCCACTGCCTCGGCACTCTTCCTGGCGGAGATGAGACCCAGAGAGTTCACGTCCTGGTTGTGTTGCTCCGCGCTCTGCACGTGAGTCGTCACGGGGTTCGCCAGGTACTGCAACTCCGAGCAGTAGGAAGCCATGGCGATCTCGGCGCCCTTGAGGCCGTAGTCCAAGCTCGGATCCTTCCCGCCGCTCAAGTTCGACGGCAGCCCGTTGTTGTAATAGTCGCAGACGAGCTGCGAGAACTGCGCGAACAGGAGCTTCCCGATGGCGGCGAGGGCGATACGGATGTTGTCCATGGAGACCCCGATGGGCGTCCCCTGGAAGTTGCCACCGTGGAGGGCGATGTCGCGATCCACGTCAATGATGGGGTTGTCGTTGACGGAGTTGATCTCGCGCTCGATGGAGTGCGTGGCGGCGCGGATGACCTCCATCTGGGGGCCGAGCCACTGCGGGGAGGTCCGGAGTGCGTACCGGTCTTGCTTGGGCTTCGTCAGGGGCTCCCTCTCGTTTCGGGACTTGGCGGCCTTCATGAAGTCGCTGCCGTCGAGGAGGTACTCCATGATGGCCGCCGCCTCGATCTGTCCCGGGTGGTGCTTGAGCTCGTGAGTGAGGGAATCCGTGAACTCTGGCTTCCCCTGCATGGCCTCGCAGAACATAGCCGATAAGATCACCGCCAGGAGAGCCATCACGTTGGCGTCGTAGCACACGGTGGCGGCCACGGCGGAGCCCACCGCGGTGCCGTTCACGAGCGCGAGGCCCTCCTTGGCCTGGAGCTCGAACGGGCCGCCCTTGATGCCCGCGCGCTTAAGGGCTTCCACGGACGTGATCTCCTCTCCCTCGGACGTGACGGCGCGGGAGTTGTGGCGGCCGGTGAGGAGGCCTGCGATGTAGGAGAGGGGGACGAGGTCGCCCGAAGCGGTGATGGTGCCACGGAGGGGCATCCGGGGGACGAGGTTGTGGTTCATGAGCTTCGCCATGGCGTCGAGGATCTCCCAGCGGATTCCCGAGTAGCCCTGCATGAGGGTGTTGGTGCGAACGAGCATCGCCGCCTTGGCGTGGCTCGTAGGGAGGCAGTCCTTCCCGATCACGCCGGCGTTGAGGAACCGGATCAGCTCCGCTTGGAGGTCCGACGTCTTGCTGGTGCGCCGGTGGGAGGTGGCCCCGAAGCCCGTCGTCACGCCGTAAGTGTCAGTGCCGCGGGCGATGTTGTCGGCCACCCACTGGGCGCTGCGGTTCACGCGGGACTTGGCGGCCGAGGCGTTTAAGCTGACGAGCACGTCGGGGCGCCGGGCCAACGCGGTCACCTGTGCCACGGTCAGGTTGGTTCCCTGGAGGTCGATGGATTGGGAGTGGGTGAATTGGGAGATCATGCGGCGGACCTCGTCTAAGTGGTTGCTGCGGAGGGAGTCCGAGGCTCTGGACCAGTGCTGGGAGGAGGAGTTCTTGTTGATGGTGCCGTTGGGTGAGGGCACTGTGATGGAGGACGGTATGCACTTGATGGAGGAGGCCATTGCTCTGCGACTGCGAGCAATCGCTCACTCGTCAGGAATGGTGAAGGTTGGTGTTGGCGTGGGGCGTGGGTGGAGGAAGCCCCACGAGGAGATTGGGCTCTTTATAGTTAACCGGAGATGTCCCGATGGGTTGGTGCTCGTTGGCGGCCGCGGGTGGGTGTGGTTGGTGGTCACAGGTCAAGTCGCCCAGTCAATGTAGTTGGTATGGTGCGCTGGAGTGCGGTGAGACGCCACTCTGGGTTGGTGAGTGAAATTAGAGTCGAACAGGCATGCAAATGTCCAAGTTATTTCGCATCGGGCCCTTGTCCACCGGAAATTGACGGGGAAATTCATCAGATGCTATTATTTTAACAGATGCTAAATGGTTTCAGAGTTTGATTTATAATGATAACCATTTTGTTCACCGAAATCCCAGTATGTGGATTTAACTCCAGATGGATTCAATTACCCCCATGCAGATATCCGCAATCAAAACTCGCGAGTATACATTTCTTTGTTGGAAGAGGATCATCTGCTGTTATAATACCGTTGGATTGTGATCGAGCGATCCTCCCTTGTCAGCAGAGGATTTGTGCCCTTCTTTCCCTTGAGGGACGACACAGGATCGGAGCCGTTCGATTCCCGGCTGCGTAGATCCTCCCCGCCCAAAGATGTCATGCTTTCTTCCCATCTTTTCGCTTGGACCGCACGTGTTGTCTCTTCTTTGACGAATAGGAGGAGCCACACCATGATGGATTGGCCTCTACTACATACACCAATTTTAGACTTAGCTAAACTTCTTAAAAAGTCGCATCCGGGTCTTCTTTTGCAACCATAACAAATGACCCCACATTTTTTATATTACAATCATGTCCCTATGAACTTATCACATTTATGTACGAGTAATAACGTATCCACCCAAAAAAATACTAAAAAAATACCTAAATCCGATGCGGATTTCACGTGGCTACAAACACTTTACGTACGTGGGATTTCGAGAATTCAAAAAAAATGAAAAATCTCCTTAAAAGGATTGAAATGGCAGCCACATCACCATGATTTCAAGAAAACCAAATCCCATGCTATAAATCACAAGTATAATCCACCAAGGCAACTAACTCCAGAAAACAACTACACGTCGGTAAAAGTCATCGACATTTGACACAACTTAAGTAAAAAAGATCTGGGACTAACGATTCAACATTTGACTACCTTTCGTTTTCTTCGGATACATGGACAAATCAGTAAGTACACCTCCTTCCCTAACCACATCCTCCAACCCCCATCATAGAACCAATACGGTTAAATAGTTCGAGTGATCGACTCTCATTGCCCACTCATGTTAATCCTATGATTGAAAACGAAGACTAGGCTACCTGTCCTGTCACACAACCTTGACTGTCGTCATGCAGAACTGCATCGGGGCACATGCGGACCTAAGTATCGTCCAATCCTCACAAGATAATGGGGTCGAGGTCGTCAAGTCTTCCACTCAAAGACCCAAGGGTGCTGGTGAAGGAAGTAAATAACACTTCATAAACTTCGCATCATGGAAACACGAAAGAATTATCAAACTATTTATTTAAAAACATTGTATGTTCATCGCATAAACAAGAAACATCATTACAACGGTTTGCCCTTTATGAAACTATTAATTTAGGAAAATCATTTTTCTAAACGGTTTCACATATTCTAACGAATATCAAGATTAGATTAGGGTTACCTCTTGAAGCATCTATCTCTAAAGCAAGAGACCTCCCGAATCAATTCGTATTTTTTGAATCACAAAAACTCTTGAAAATCATGATAGAATGCGACAATATGATACGAACTTTTGAGTTTGCATGGGCTATAACGGGTGATATGTATGTTAAATCAACAAGAAAACATCATAAACTGGTCGTATGGACCTACAACAAGGCCGATGGGTGAGATCTGTACCTTTGGGGACCATTCCTCATATTTCTCGCCCACCTTAAAATCACAGATTTTTGGAATTCTTCGTGTGAAATGTACGCGAGCACGATGTGGACCTCAACGACCTCTTCGAAATGATGCCTTCATATCAGCGTTCGGACATCGGTGGCAACGGTGGAGCTTCGACGAGCTCTTTAGTGGCTTTCCAACGATGGGTTGAAATGTCTAAACAAATCATCCATTTAGCCCTTTTATAGGGCTCGATTCACGACTCAAAAACCGTAAATGATCATCTTTGCACGTAACTTTCGCATACGATATTTGTTATCGATGTTCTTGTGCTCGTTGGAAAGATCTCTAAGAGTAATACAATACATAATCCTCATTTTACAATTTTAATACTTTAATTGGTAGGAAATAAATATTTAATGTTTTAGATGATTCGGAGCTTCACACTGAGTGTGATGACGAATTAAGCGGGATGATGCGACGATGAGAGCAATGGGGTAACGTGTCAGTTCAAGCGTGGTATGACGAACGAAAAGTGTAGCATATGTGCCTACTAGGGGAGGGGGCATGTGTGATAGTGGGTGGTGGCAGCATCGTGACCAAAGTAGGAGGTGCACGTGACTAGGTGGTACTAGTGCAGGTGGTGGGGATGGTGGTTGTGATTATTTTAGTGGTGGCGACCATGGTGGCAGCAATGATGGTTGGTCCTATGGCGGTGTTAGTGGTGCAACAATAGGGAGGAAGAAGAATATGATGGCAGTATGTGGAATGAATGAGAAAGTAGCATCGATGGTGGCAGCCCGGCAGGTCGCGGAAGACTTGTTATCAAGATGAATGAAATACATATTGTACTCAAATTTTAAATAAATTCCTAAGCAAATACACACTTCAAAAAATAATAAGATTATATAAAATACCTTACAAATAAAAATGAAATTAATTACACATAAATAATAAATAAAAAGCACCAAGTAAATTCTAGAAAAGAATACAAAAAGGATCAATTGTATTATTATACTTTATTAAAAATAATATTCTATAAGTAGATAATCTTCATGATTTTCTATATATTATATGTTAGCTTTAATTGACTTGTTTCCAATATGATTATAAATATATGAAAAAAATAAAAAATAAATTAAATTTCACAAGATGCACAAATCCTAATGAAAACTCAAATCTTTCCAATTATGACTATGTTAAAAGTTATATATATATATATATATATATATATATATATATATATAGAATACATACTCCAATAAATCCTGCTCACTTTTCCAGTTGGATAATCAAGGTCAAAGTGTTATGGGTTGATGAATATATGATTCATTACTCTAATATCTAAACACATATATTCGTTCTCATGTATTTAGATGCATTTAGGGTTTTATTTAACATAATTATAATTCATGCAAATGTAATAATTAACATACATAAGTCTACATTTTGCATAAAATAAAAGTTTTGAATATAATTTGTAAATAATCCTATGTAATTACCAAATTCCTCTTATTTTAATAAATTTATACTGACTTCCTTTTACTCAATTCTTTTTCTAATATTGACATAAAAACATAAAAAAATAAAAAATAAAAATTATTCTCACATTGAATAAATACTCTTAGATCTTGAGCCAAGAAAAAAATGTAATGTCCAACTTCTCTGTTAAATTCCCAATTTATATGAACTCCAAATCGATCAAACTTGCTTTCAAAGTTTAAGTTCTAAAATTATTTATATAACAAAAATTCTATTTAAATTGAAACTTGTTAGCAAAATGTCATTTTTAGACCTAAGTATACTTTATAATACTCACTAACTTTGCATTATTATTTTATACACATAACTAACCCTATTTTACTTATTTCTTTATCATTTGGTTATTTATTTTATGTAATAAAATCCATTAAAAATCAAATCCAAAAAATATAAAAAAATTAGAGAAAAAAGAGTGTGGTGACCATGTATATATTATATATACTTTTTCTTTCTTGATTTTTATTTTACCTAAAAATAGTTCCATACTTTATTATATTTCTAGTGTTTTCGTATATTTTCTTTTACACATAATCTTTTATCAAAAATCATAGAAAATATAAAACTTCAAAAAATTCAAAATATCTATCTTGTATGAGACTTTGATGAATCTTCATTTCATCGTCTTTATTATTTCACTCTGACCTTAAATCCTTATTTAAAATGCATGTATATAGTATTAATTTATCAAAATAAATGCTTAATCAAGTGTATAAAATACTATATAAAATATTATACTTTATTGTATTTAATTCCAAAATTAAAGAATAAAAGAAGAGAAGAAAATGAATTGAAAGGTGGAGCTGCTTGGCGATGGGTTGTGTCGACCGGTGGCGAAAGGCTGAGGTGGTGTGGTGCAAAGGAAATGGATGCGTATGGAGCTCGTGGTGGCTCTGACGGAAGGTTCTGACTGGAGGCAATTCCTTGGAGCAGCAGCAAGGTTGAGGCGACGGTGAAGGTGGAAGGTTTGAGTGGAACGGGGGAGGAATAAAGACATAGGAACGAAGAGAAAGCAGAAGGAGAAGAAGAAGAGTTCGCTGGAAATGTGGGAGAGATGTAAGCTTGACCCCGATCTTCGCCTCAAGCACCTGGCGAAAGGTGCGAAGCTTAGCAACTGTTGGGTGTGGCTGCAACACAGAAGACAATCATGCGGATCACGCCAACGAATGGGATAAGGTCATCGTCGCTCGACCATCACTGTTCTTCGTTGTCCCGGGAGGAACCAAGAGAGCTGGACTTGCTATGCTCTCGCTCGATGGATGAATCAGAAGAAGGGCTAGTGTGGTATCTTTATAGTTTGTTGGAGGATGGCGAGCGGTGTGGCGAGGAAGACGGGTATGGTTAGGGTTGTGCGTGGAAGAGAGGGAGATGTGGAGCGAGTTGAATGGGTCGTGTGCATGGGGATGATTTGGAGAGTGAGAGAGAGAGAGAGAAAGAGGGAAAGAAAAGAGAGAGTGCGTAGGGGCCGAGTCCTGCATGGGGTGCGGGACGTGTGGGGTAGAAGTGCGTGAGAGAGAACAAATGTGAGAGAGGGAGACAAAGTGTTGGTTACGTTTGCGCATGGATTTTGCATGGTAGCAGAAGAGAGAGAAAAAGAGGAGAGGGAGGTACGTTAGGTGTGAGATAAATATGAGAGGAGAGATAGAGAATAAGGAAGGAGAGAGAATAGAGAAGAGGGATGCCACATGGTGCGCAGGGGTGTGACCACGTGGCAGGTGATAACGTGAATCCGACTTGCGGTTAATAATGAGTTGGTGTAGAAAACCTTAAAGAGAGATTCAGTTTAAATAAAAATCAATAAAATATGAGAGAGAGAGAATGAAGTGAATAGGCTTCTCTCTCCTATTTTATCTACACTATTTTATTTTACCAGGCAAGTGTGCCTGGGTCAAAGTCAAGGAGGCAGAATAACAATACTTTAATTTTTGAGGTAGAGAATATTTTTGTGTTTTTTTGGAAAGTCTGGAGTGGGTCTAAGATTTTGGAACTTTGGCGGGTTTAAGATGCAAAATTTCCACCCCTTTGCGTTCAACGGTCAGAATTAGAAGTTATGGCGCGATCTAGATCGTTCGTGGAGGACACACGGCGCAAGACTGTACACTATGGAGTTCTTAGTTGTTCTTCTTGTTCTCGAGCAGCTGGCGACGAAGACGTCTTCACCGAATTACCACCGTCGAACGGTGGTTATCTTGGACCTCCGGTAGGGCAAGGAGGGAGACTCCTTCTCCCTCCGAGCTCGCCTGTGGTGGATCTCCTCCGAAGGTGGGATGAAGGTGATGATTGAGCACCAAAGAAGATGGTGGTCCGGTTCAGTATTGCAGCTGATGATTGAAATGTGTGTGCGTCTATTAGAGTAATTAGAGTATCCTAACTACATGATTAAGGATGCTAAAAACAACATGAGATTTGAGAAAGAAACACGTGAAAGATGAAGGAATGATCTGGGAAGTTGAGGTATATTACCTCAGGTCATCGATCGACGGCCGATCTTTGCCATAGCTCCACGCGCGCAAAGCGGCGATGCAAGGCCATATCCTCAATAATCCTCAAGTTCCACAAATCCTTGTTTAAGTTCACCTCAACAGCCAATTCAGATCCACTCATTCATATTGAATTCAATATGTACGGTGTGTGAATGTTTTAGCTCTTCCTGCTTAAAGAAGCGAAGAAACTGTCCATCCCAGCTATACACTTCCATTGGTTCCTCGTCCAGCTACTCTTTCATCGGGGAGGGAGGTATTCCCTTCTGAGGTCAGTTCATGCTATGCCCACAATCGAATACAGAGAGAAAGTAGAAGAATGAGAAAAGAACTGGAATGCGATCAGTGTAGACGCATCTTCTTCTGAAGCCCAACTGGTGTAGCTAAGTCTCCACTAAGATATGCATGCCTTTTTGGTGGAAGCTTGGACCATTGTGGTCGTATTTGTATTTGATGGCTTCTTCTTTGAATTGGCTTTGTAATTTGCTTGCACTGCATTCATATTTTTGCGCCTCGACAGATATAGCATCTTTTATTCTGTCCATTGTTTGAGGTCTTGGAAAAATTATGTCAGCAGATCCTTCCCTCATCCGAAGTGATTATCGCAACCCTAATCTCTCCCATCTTTAGACGTCAATGCTGCAAAGACAATGATAGGAACATACTACCAAGATGGATTGCCCTTCGAAGCCCCATGCAAATCGTGCTAAGTGCAAAGTGCATGTGTCCAAAATTGGTTCATTGATGAAGAGTTGTATGGATGACCAAGCGTTCTACTTAGGCACTTTTCGATTTGACTTCCCAAACATAGTCTCATGGAACTCAAAGATTTAAGTTTCCATGAAGAGTCTAAATTCCAGTTCCTAATCAGGTTCCTTACAATGTTCGTTAAAAGATGCAGTCAAGCTCCATCCCTCAGACTTTTCCAAATCTTTAGTTCTGGAAATCAAACTTATTTTGAAAAATGCTAATGCAAATGAAACCATATTTTTGTGAAGAATATTTTCTGAATTTTACTCATTTTTAAGAATTTTAAGAATTTTGCAATTTTTTATTGATTTTAGACTTTACATTTTCTATGGATTTTGTGGTTTTTTATAAACAATTTCATGTACAAGAATTTTACAAGAAAATTTACCCATATTTTATTTGGATTAAATAACTAATGAATTTTACAAATTTTATATAAAAGGTATTTTACAAGAATTAATGTTTTTTACACATATTTTAATAGATAGGATTTTAAATAAGTATTATATGTATTTTAAGTAAATATTTTAAATCAAGGATTTTAAATAAGGATTTTAAACTTATTTTACTTGTTTACAAGGATTTTATAAATAATTTAAATAAATAGGTGGATTTTAAATCACCCTTACCCACTTTTTTATGGATTTTATAGATATAGAAAATACATAAAAGTACGAGTTATGGACAAAAGTATATACAATATATACGTATTCCCCTATACTTAGCTTGTGCTATGTCCTCATAGTGTCAAAAGAGAAAAAGGAGGACATAACTCGTGCTAAGTAAAAGTGGGTGAAAAACAAATAAGTGATGTGAAGTCAAACAACCTCCCTATACTTACGATCAGATTATTGTAAGTATAGTGGAACAAAAATGAGGTGACTGAGGGAAAAGGAATATACAATCGAAATAACAAAAGGAGAAAGAAAAATGAAATCATCGAAATCACTTGGTCCCCCTATACTTAGGATAAGGCATCCTAAGTATAGAAAAGAGTGTAGCCAAAATTAGAGACCGGTGATTAAAGTAAAAGAAAGGCTATACAAAAGAAAAGTAAAAATATCAAAAATTGAAACACGAGCCAACGGTCAATCGGTCCTCCCTATACTTAGGATATGGTATCCTGAGCTTAGAAGACGAACAAAAATTGGGGACGATTGTGATCTACAGAGGATATACGAGTATGTACTCCAGAAAACCAAATGGCTTCACAAGTCTTTGTGTTCTGTGCAAGGTAGACCACTTCAACTCAGGCTAGATGATCAGTGGTCTCCACGAAGTGTTTCAGCATCTACACATTTACTGTAAACGGTTCTACACCAGGGGACATATCTGATATAGCAATATTACCATTGTCGTGCACCGTTCTGACTATATACGATCCTTCCCATTTGCTCTTCAATTTGCCAGGAAAAATTCTCAATCGTGCATTGAATAACCAGACTTTCTGTTCAGGAACAAAGATTTGTGTTGTCATGCCATCGCTTCACTTTGTCCTTGTAAATGAGGGTATTCTCATATGCTAGATTTCGAATCTATACCAGCTCATTCAGATCTAACTTTCTCTTGGTTCTTGCTTTTCGTAACTCTAAGGAAATTTTTCTGATAGCCCATTCAGATTTGTGCATGATCTCTACCAGCAAATGGCATGGCTTCCCGTAAACTAATCTGAACGGTGAAGTACTCAAGGGAGTCTTATATGCAGTACAATAAGCCCAAAGAACTTGGTCTAGAAGCTGTGACTGATTCTTCCTATCCGGTTGTACTATTTTTTTGTAGAATAGATTTCACCTCCCTATTCGAAACTTCAGCCATGCCATTCATCTGTGGGTGATAAGGAGAAGCTACTCTGTGATCAATTGCATAACTCTTTACTAGCTTTCTCACCTCCTTATTGATGAAATGGCTACCCCCATCTGAAATGAGAATACGTGGAATACCAAACCGTGAAATAATGTGTTTCCTTAGGAACCTGCATACTGTCTTGCTGTCAGCGGTTCTTGCGGGTATAGCATCCACCCATCTGCTAAAATAATCTACAACGAGAAGTATGTACTCAAAGCAATTGTTGGAGGGAATCAGTCGCATAAAATCTATACGCCATATATCAAAGATCTTGCAAATGATAACGGGTCGCATAGGCATGTCATATCGAGCACCAATTGTCCCTACGACTCTCTGACATTCTAGACAACTCTTCACAAATGTGCAGGCATCTCTAGTAAGAGTCGGCCACCAAAATCCACTCTGAAGTACATTATGCATTGCCCTCTTCCCCGAATGACGTGCTCTGCCTCTAAAGAATGGCATAAAGTGAGAACACTGGTGTATTCCTCCTGAGGAATACATCGCCTGTAGCTACAATCCGATCCTTCACAAAAAAGAATCGGATCCTCCCAGTGGTAATATCGTGCCTCGGACACTAGCTTCTCAACTCGATCTTCGGCCAACCTTGTGGACTCTTCTGTGTAACCAGAAAGTTCACTATGTCTGCATACCAGGGAAGTTCGGTAACTGCAAAGATGCTCTCGTTCGAAAATCTCTCTGCAATCTCTGGCGTGTAATCGTATGAATGCTGCTTTATCTGTAATCGGGAGAGGTTATTAGCTATCAGGTTCTTTACCCCAGGTTTATCTCTAATATATAAATCAAATTCATGGAGTAAGAGAATCTATCTGAGAATGCATGCCTTAGCTTCCTTCTTTTCTATTAAAAATCAGACAGGTGAGTGATCAGTATAAACAATGATTTTAGAGTCAAGAAGATAAGATCTGAATTTGTCTAAAGCGAACACCACTGCCAGCATCTCTTTCTCTGTTACAATGTAATTTTGTTGTGCATCATCTAGAGTGCAGCTAGCATAGTGGATGGAAACTGGAAGTCTGTTTCTCCAATGTCCTAATACAACCCCGACCGCAAAATCTGAAGCATTTGTCATGATCTCAAAGGGTAGAGACCAATCAGGCAGCTATAGGACAGGAGGACTGATACTCATTTCTTTTAGAGTGAGGAAGGCATGAAGACATTTATCATCTAACAAGAACCCGATGTCTTTGCCCAAAAATTCAGTTAACGATCGGGCAATCTTAGAGAAGTTTTGAATAAACCGTCGGTAAAAGCCGACATACCTGAGAAAAGACCGCAACTGCTTTATGTTGGATGGTGGATCGAGTCGTTTGATGACATCCACCTTGGCGGGGTCAACCTCCATGCCTTGTTTGGAGATGACGTGCCCTAACACGATCCCGTTTGTAACCATAAAATGGCTCTTTTCCCAAGACAAAACGAGATCAACCTCACAACATTTCTGAAGAACTTGGTCTAGGTGTGCTAAACAATCATCAAGTAACTCACCATAGACCTAAAAATCATCCATAAAGACCTCGAGAAAATCACCGACCAAGTCCGCAAAAATGGCAAGCATGCACCTCTGGAATGTAGCGGAGGCATTGCACAATCCAAAGGGCATACATCTAAAAGCATACGTGCCGAAAGGATATGTGAAGGTGGTCTTCTCCTGATCTTCAGGGGCAATAGTAACCTGATTGTATCTGGAATAACCGTCTAAGAAGCAAAATACTCATTCCCTACCAACCGTTCTGTCACTTGGTTTATAAAAGGTAATGGGATGTGGTCCTTCTTTGTCGCGTCATTCAGCTTTCTATAATCCACACATACTCTCCATGACGTGGTTACTCTCTTTGGAATCTCCTCTCCACTCTTGTTCTTAACCATCTGAATGCCAGACTTCTTCGAGACCACATGTAATGGGCTAACCAGTTCAAAGTTTGAGATAGGATAAATAAAGCTGGCGTCACATCATTTCATGATCTCTTTCTTGACACCATCGTGTAAGACGGGATTCTGCCTACGCTTAAACTCTCTGGAAGGTCTGCTGTCATGATCAAGATAGATATGATGAGAACACAAGGCAGGATTTATACCGCGGAGATCGGATATAATCCACCCAATGTCCTTGCGGTTTCTTTCAAGAATCTCCATCAAACGGGATTCTTGTTCTTCAGTCAGATATGCGCTAATAATGACCAGAAACTGTCGATGTGGACATGCAAGGAAAGCATATTTCATGTTTGGTGGAAGAGTCTTCAGTTCAGGTAAAGGCAGATCGGGTTTGATATCATCTTCTGTTTGAATAATGGGATTTGTGCTGCTGATGGATGTTTCTGTCTTAAGGGTTTTCACCATCTCAACATATTCTGGAGTTAGACTACAACAGATATCTAGAACATCATCCGACTCGCTACCATGCTTATCCTCAGAATGATTAGACGAAAATAATTCATCTAAGTAAAAATCAGTCTCTGAATCATCTGAGGTGGAGGGATTCTGTGAATGTTCTGAATCCAAAATATCAGCAATAACGTCCTCAGAATTCTGCTCCATGTAATCTTCACCCTCTATGCTGAAATAAAGAGTTCCGTCAGAATAGCTGCTAGCTGAAGTCTCATACCCATCCTCTTCTAGGATATCTTGGGTTTCTACTTGATACCTCTTGAGGTCGTCAAGGTGAATCTCATCCATGTAATCATAGGTGGTTAAGGAACTCAAAGCATTGGAACTAGTTGTAGACGCGGCACTGGATGATTCTCTCACCATCTCTATATGTACCTTCTCGCCCTCAGCGTGGAAAGATACCTTCCTTGTATCATAATCGAAAAGGGCCTTTACAATTTCCAAGAAAGGCCTTCCAATAATAATCAAGGTAAGGTATAACTGTGTAGGGCAAACTACGTCTAGGACAGTAAAGTCCACTAAAAATTGCAAGCCATGCACTGTTACGATAACATTCCTTAAAACCCCTAGGTCTCTATACGGATCTATCAATAAACTAAAGGATCAATCAGGATTTGTAAAGAGGACCTAACTCGAGCTTGTCGAGTAAACAAGATGGTAGAAGATTAATAGAGGAACCGTTATCTAGGAGAGTGCGATCGAATGCAGCTTCTGAAATCTCGCATCTAACATAGTGTGTACATGAGTCCTTCTTCGGAAGTCTATTCTGAATCACGCAGGAGGTGGCCTTGGTCAAAATATGCTTCTCCGTTTGGGATTTCTTCTTCCTACATGTTGTACATCTTTTTCTTACTGTTGCTTAAGCATAGGGAAGTGATCCAAGGCTTCATGGAGCGAGATTTTCAAAAAGATGTGATCTTTCAGTAATTTCTCAATTTTTGGAGTAACATCAGTCTTTTTGGATTTTTATGACCTTTTCCATATAAAGCCTTGGGAAAAAGGAATAATTTCGGGAACAAAATTCTCTTTTTATTGCTATCGGGATCATCTTGTACATCAAAGGTATTAGAGTTATCTAGAAAACTCTTTAAAATGGGAAAGGACACATCAACTTCGGCATGTCTTCATGGTCTGGCGTGGTGTCGTCGTTTGATTCGCCTATCCATATCGATCGTCTCAGCATCGCTTCCTTCTCCCTGATCATCGAGTGGTTGATCCCTTTATTTGCGGTTATCCTCCTTAGCTTGTGCATCATGATCTGGCTTTTGCTTCTCTCCTTGTGCAATCTCCTCCTCCTGATTAGGTGCTTGTGGCGATCTACCGCTCCGGAGACGAATGAAGTTAGATAAAAATTCAGGAAAATAGATCGTACCTGTTGTATCCTCTACCTGATCTGGGTGCCTTCTTTTGTTATTCATATTCGTCTGAGGCTGTGCAGGAAGAGTGGTCTTAGGCGCGGTTACCTCATCCAGACGATGGTTAACCCGCTCCATCTCAGTCTTGTACGCGATCTGGAGCATGCTCAGCATGTCCATGATCTGGTTTAGTGTCGGGGCTTGCGAAGATGATTCTGGTTTGGTACAGTAACCTTGACTATTGGTTCTCTCCTGCCTCTGCATGTGCTGCTGTGGAGCGTATTGTTGAGGAGATCGTTGTGGCGTGAATGGAGGCAGTTGTTGTTGCTGGTGATAATTGGGTTGTGATTGTGGAGCAGTATGATGAACAAAATGTGGTCTCTGATAGATGTTCTGGTGAGACTGCTGCAGTGTGTAGTATTGTCGGTGCTGATATTGCCGACGTCCGCGCTGCAGATAATGTTATGGTTGCTGCTGATGATGTATGATCGGTTGCTGAATCGGAGCGTACCATATTCCTTGATCTCAAGAGTGGCTTGAGGATCAACATCGATGTCTGTAGGGTAATGATTTGACTGGGATTGGCATGAGACTAGTCCTCCTGCCAATCAATCTATAGAGCCTCTGGCTTGCTCTGAAGGAAATGGATCTATCGGTTGGGTGGAGCGGGTAAAAATCTCTGAATAGGTTGTGAAGTCGAAGAAGCTTGTGCCTACAGGTACTGAAGTTGCAGTTCAGTCACCTTCTTCGTAAGATAACTCAGCTGCTGAGGCAGTGATGAGAGTTTCTCCAACTCTCACAGCGGCTGCAAGTCTTGAACTTGCTTTTGAATCACATCTACCAGCGTTAACTTATCGTTGATATAACCTATGTTGGTATTGGATTCAGAATCTGAAATGTTTGCCACCTTATGTTGCTCTCAATGGTGTGGTGGTTGAGGGGCCTTCTGGAATGTCCGAGTAGAGTCGACGACTCTCGAGTTCTCTGCCATCCCCTCAAAGATGGACCAGACAGACTTGGCATCCCGATTCAGATAGCTGCCGCCACATGCGGCACTTACTAGCCCTTGAATATCCGGTTGGAGTCCTCCAAAGTCATTTTGAACAAGCACCTTCATTGGTATCTCATGATGAGGATATCTCTCGGTAAGATCCTTGAATCAATCCCATGCCTCGTGGAAAGATTTATTTGGTAATTGTGTAAAGATGAAGGTCTGACTCCTCATCATGTTCGTCTGTCCAAGAGGGAAAAATTTACGCAGGAACATGGACTTCATGTCAGTCCACGTAGAAATCTCTCTCCCTAAATGACTGAGCCATTAAAGCACCTTGTCTTCTAAGGCGAATGGGAAAGCTTTGAGATGAACGGCTTCCTACGTAACTCCGAGATAATTAGTTGTACCACATATTATCTCAAATTATTGTAAGAAGGTAAACGTCTCCTCTACGACATTCCCAAAGAATTTGGGAAGCAATGAGATGAATGGCGGGCATAACTCGTATGGCCCCTGCTTCGGTGGCAGCCGAATCCAATAATGTAATGTTTTTGCCCCGAGGTCATACTCATCTCTGAGTGTCACGGGAACCACGACAAGTGGCAGTGGATTCCCGGCTCCTGCTCTAAGCACAATGATCTCAGCTCCCAACTCATTATGTACTTTGAACTGGTCTCGAATCTGAATATTCATTTGCTACAACGTATCGAGAATCCCGATTGTGATATCTGCGGCTGGATACGATCTTCCATTAGCGTGATGTCTCCTCTGCTGGTCCCTTTCCACGAGATATCTACTTCAAATCTTCTGAGAAGGAAAACTTCTTGTAAGAACTCAAGGAAAAATCGGCGATGATAAATTGAGGTGGGGGTCTGCCTCAAAATATAGGTTGGGAGGAGAGGGAGTCTGGGTCTGACTCTCCTCGAGATTAGATGGGACCTACTCGGGAAGAGGTTCATCCCGAGTCTGTGAAGATGTACGACAGACGATGAAAGATCAAGAGCTCACTGATGAATACCCATTCATCACTCTTTATTCTTATATTTTAGCTACAAAAACCTTTGCAAATGCATGTATATTCATGTAAATACAAATAATTATCAAAAGCATGCATTGTATAAAGCTTAATAATTAGCATGTTTTTGTGCAAAAATAAAAGAATAAAGATTAAAAAGAAAAAGAGGGAAATATTTAGAATAAATATTGAGCAACCTAACCCAAGGGAGGGCTCAGCATGGGCCTGACCGCATAAAAGCCAAAGTAGAGGGAGATAGGGGCTCATGTGTGTAAATATTTATGTAAGTAAATAAAAATATTTTTCCTCACAAAAATGGCCCAAAATATGCTTGTAAATATGTGTCTATATTTATAAATATAAAAACAAAAGATAAAAATATGAAAATCAAAAAGAACAAAAATATCACTGTCACATTGTGTATAGACTCACCTACATATTTATTTAGCCCTATAAATAAATAAAATTCATCTTTATAGTTTTTGTAAATATTCTTTAAATAAATAAAATAAAAACAATCAAAACAAAAATCAAATAAAAATAGCAAAAATTAAAAACACAAAACTAGATTGTACATATACCATGTATATAAGTGTATATATGTATTTATTTTACCTATGTATATAAATAATTAAAATAAAATAAAAATACCTTTTTATTCCTTATTTTATAATGAAAATAAATAAAATATAAAATGGGGATAAAATTGTATAAAAATAACAATTAAAAATCAAAAATTAAAAGCCTACACATTGTATATATACCTATATCTAACCCTATTATGTAAATACTTTATTTTTACTTTAAAAAATTAATTAAAAATCACAAAAAATAGAAAAAAATAAAATAAAAATATTTTATGTTTTAAGTTTTTAGTAATTCGACCTTTTTCTGCCCTAAAATAAAGAAATAAAAATGGTATGCTTGGCGGGCTCTGATTGGTCCATGGGGGATTGTTGACCCCCGGTCAACTCTCCCCCCAGGACCACCAGAGCCGGATCCAGCGCGGGTGACCCGATTTCTCCACCTTTTACCCGCTCGACCCGATCGCCATTCCACTTAACCCCGGGTCCTAATCCGAGATTGATCGTCCCTGATCCACGCCCGTGGTGGGTTATGGGGATCCGTGCTCCGACAAGCAAGCCCGGGCCTCTCTTAGCCGGACCCCTAGCCATATATAGCCATTGCTCCGCCACCCTAATGCTCCATCTTTGGCCATTTGTTTCCTCCTCCTGTGAGCTCCAGAGGGTGCGTGAGAGTGACAGCTCGCGTCTGAGCCTGTTGAAGCGAGGAGAGGAGGCGAGTCCATCGATCCGACGAGCTACGCCGCCGTCGCTCCGCCATCAGCTGGAGCTTGAGCCTCGGAGTGAGACGCTCCTCGAGGCGACGACCAGGAGCTTCAGCAGCTCCTCCCCAGTCTCTTCGACCACCCAGGTAACCATGTAGGTCCTTATCTTTCTTCGATTTCCATTTACGCCCAATTCGTATCACCGCCGTCTCTAGCTGATTCCGACCACTCCTTCACTCCGTTCGATCATCGGAATCATCCATCGCATCCGCCTCCCTGCGACGCACCTTCTTCACCCCTTCATCCAACCCAGCTCGCACAGGAGCTGGGAGCCGAGCTCCTCCGTCTACCACCTTCGCCGGAGCTCGCCATTTCGACCCATCAGCCACCGTCACCTCGCCTAACCGGGTCGAGGCAGTTTGCCCTCGACCCGCGAGTCTTCTGGATCGCTTTGCAGGTCAAACGAAGGCCATCTGAGGTCCTTCGACACCCAACCAGGAGGCTCAGCTCCGCCGACCTCGCCTGAGCTCCTCGGAGCTCGGCTGGATCATCGGAGCCTACCGGCAGACGCGGGAGCACTCCACGTTTCTTCTCCGACCTTCAGAGTGCTTCCAGGAGGAGCCTAGCGCACACCCGAGGCCGGCGAGTCTCGTCGGGGACCTGTTCTTCCAGCATCCTTAGTCGTCGTTCGATTCGTCCTCCAGCTCCAGACTTCATCTGAACCGTCCATCTGGGGAGCAGCAGTCACCGCCCGATCATCAGGAGGATCGATTCCAGCCATCCGATGCGCCAGATTTAGCCGCAGAAAGCCACAGTCGCTCGATCAGACACGTGGCTGAACCTCGAGCGTCGGATCACATCGAGGACCCGAGCATTGGAGCCGCAGTTGATCCACACCGTAGATCCCTCCACGTGGCATCCATCTAGCCGGTCCGCATAATAAAGGGTAATTTACCCTTAGGCCCTCTTTCTTATTTTATTTCACTTTAGTCCTATAAATATTGAGTTTAGTTGTTTAGTTTTAGGGTTATTTACATAGAGACCCTGGTACTTACTTTTATTTGCTGATATACCCCTGTACATGATCTGACACGTGCTTCGTCACGTGGTTTGTTGGGATATTTGCATCTTATGCCCTGTTGTTCTGAATGTTAACAGTTGAATGAAAGTTTTTACTTATTTGCATTTATACCCCTGTGCGTGATTTATTTCGACATGTGCGTGATATTCGTGGGTATTTTGCAGATAAGCCCTTGGACTTTTGGTACCTGTTACCAATAAGTCCTCGGGACTTATTTTCATTACATTTGGGTCCCTGAGTGCCCCAGGCAAGCGCGTGGCGCGTGTTTTGCTGGGTTAATTGCACCAGACCCCCCAGACTCTTGGGTATTTGCACTTTGGTCCCTGTGCACAGTGCCCCCTCTTTATTTTTGAATAAAATAGCAAATCACCTCCAAATTTAATGAAAATTGGACACATGGCTCCTACCATGATGTAAAATTTTCTATAAATTTTGGAGACATTTTCGTCACTGTTTGATATTTTAAAAAAATCAAAAACATCTATTTTTGCTACTGTCTAACTTCAAAAATCACAAAAAAATATTAAATAGTGTCCAAAAATTACAAAAAAATTGTCTACTGTCCATTTTGTTGTGTTTGATTTTCTAGCCCATTTTGGCTATTTGTAATGAAAACCACTAAAAATTGAAAAACACCTAAAAACTCATAAAAATTCTAATAATTCAACCAAAAACCCAAAAACAATAAAATCGGTGCCTAAATTTTCCTTATTTTCCTCTCTTCACAGGAAAATTACCTCCCAGCTAATTTGGGGCCTTTAGATATTTTATCTAGGGCCTTTTAGCTCGGCTGGACAGTACCTTTGATTTCAGCTACTGTTTGATTTTTAGAAAATTAAATAAACATCATAAAATTCTCAAAAATTCATCCAAAACACTAAAAAATATAAAAATATTTTTGTTTGAATTTTCGGTTGATTTTTAGTGCTTTAAATAAATTGTTGAAGTGTGTATTTCTTTGTTTTTCTGATTTTCTTAATTAAGCTAAAAAATCCGAAAAATATAAAAAATTCAGAAACCACCAAAAATATTTTCTCCTTTTATTTTATCTCTTCTTTGACTACTTCGTAGGCCGAGAGGCCAACCCGTGCTCCTTGAATTCGACCCTGGTCGCTATAGCAGGTTAATCCAATAGCAGGACCGCTCTCGTGTTTTGATCGATTTTATCTATTATTAGTGGTTCATTTTTCTTGATTGACTTAGCCGAGCGATCGAGGTCGCAACGACCATCTAGATACCTTTACCTTAGTCGCTTGGCGTGGTCGTCACTCACGGAGTCTGAGCAAAATAGGAGTCGTCATCTTCGATGTCAATAGATAATCGCGAGAGAACGATGTCAAATCAATAAAGATGAGAGAAGGTGTATAAGATGCGGTAACTCACGCTTCTCAAGCAAACACAAAGCAAATCCTGTATTCACCAACACAACCCGATGATGACCGTAAGATTTCGGTCATTTATCTTGTTGGTTTTAGGATTATTTTGGCTTACAACATTATTCACAAATTTCACGAGCCGGTGGGAGCCCGAAATTTCCTTGAAGTACCGTCTCGAGAACTTACAGAAAATTGCTTATTCCCATCTAGTATGGAAGTAAGTAAGGACCATTTCCGGCTATCCGTGTTACTTGAGGACGGAGCCTTACGCAGTATCCTCTAAACCCCCCACCCTGCTAAGTAAACCCGGACCATTTCTGGCTACCCGAACGTACCCACTGGAGAACCGTGATT
The DNA here is from genome assembly GCA_037367405.1 of Ottelia alismoides. NCBI lineage: Eukaryota > Viridiplantae > Streptophyta > Magnoliopsida > Alismatales > Hydrocharitaceae > Ottelia > Ottelia alismoides. Next base: position 34,854 of record JAZKJV010003071.1, on the reverse strand, counting down.
AGGTGTATGGACTAAGTAGCATTTCGCAGGAAACATGGACTCTGGTTCTATCCTTAAGTGTCATCCCTCACTCACAATATCTGGAAATGTACCTGCAGTTGAAGAACGGGGATTACTCTCCCAAAGCAAATGATCCTTACATTTCTTTTAGGGTTAGATATTTAAGCAGTCCTGATTTTATTTTTGATTATCTCTTTTTTTAGATTTCAGACAAACGTCTAATGATTTTTTTTATTTATCCTAAAAAGTATGCAACTAGGTCGTGAGTTCTAGAACTAACTACGAAGGCGCAAGCTGATAAAAAAATAGAAAACACCTAAGCATGCTCCTAGCCTCGTGAGAAACTGCGGAAAAATTGACGATGCGAGAAAAATCGTGATGGGTGTCCTGCTCCCCTGAATGAACGACACTCGATGAAGCAGACATCAAGAAAAAGGGAGGGGAGGTACAAGTTGGAATGCCCTTACGGGGCCCCTTCCTATAAAATACAAAAACATGAGCAAGTATCCTTGCTTTTTTTACAAAAAATATTACAAGAAATCAAAAACCCTAGCTTACTCTACCCCCTGCAACCGGCCCAAGAGAGAATGGGTCGGTCTCTGCACTCTCAACTTATTTGGATTCCTAAGAAGCTAAGTGATCGTGCAGGCCCTGCAATACTCGTCAGCAACCAAAAATACTAATCGAGAAAAAAACCCGAGTAAAACCAAGAGGACTCAAGAAAACCATAAAAAACATAAAAAACTCGAGAAAACCCGCCAGAAACAAGAAGAGAGAAAAAAATCACAAAATAAGATCAAAAATCGAAGTATGGCCAATGCCTCCCCGACAACGATGCCATTTTGATAACGTGAATCCGACTTGCAGATAATAATGAATCCGCAAAGAGAGGTTCGGTTTATCAACTAAAAATCAATAAAGTAGGAGAGAGAGAGAGAGAGAAAATGAAGTGAATATGATTCTCTTTCCTATTTTATCTACACTATTTTTTTACCAGGTAAGTGTGTCTGGGTCGAACTCAAGGAGGCAGATTAATAATACTTTAGTTTTTGAGGTAGAGAATATTTTTGTGATATTTTTATTTCTTCTCAAAGAAAGCGAGAAAGCGAGAAATCTTTTTCATCAATTTTTTATTTTGAAATTTTTATTTGATTTTATCTTTTGCAATTTTTATTTAGTTTTCAAAGTGATATTTTTCAAATGATTTATCTACAATATAGTATGTGAAAAATATGTAGTAGATAGGTGATACTATATATTAGATATATCGGTCTAGCAACGGTCTTGAAAAAGCCCTCAAAACAAATCAAGACAGAGTTGAATTGTGAAGAATAAAATCTCGATGAAATCACAATTAAATCCCTCAATAATCAACTCAAAATAAATCTAGGGTAGTAGTTATATAGCTGCCCCAAGAAAATCGTCATAAAATAATGTCAAAAATAGATATAAATGTACCCTACATTTCAGGGGTATAAACGCAAGAAAAGAAAATTAAAAGTTCTGCAGATTGGTCCTCGAACAGGGACTGAATTGCAAGGGAAATAAAATGTATTACATTTGTGGGGACCTAAATGATATTTCTGGAAAGTCTGGAGCGGGTCTGAGATTCTGCAACTTTGGTGGGTTTAAGATGCAAAATTTCCACCCCTTCGCGTTCAACGACCAAGACTATAAGTTATTGTGCATTCTGTACCGTTCATGGAGGAAACATGGCGCAAGACAGTACATTCTGGAGTTCTTGTCTTGTTCTTGAGCAGCTGACAACGAAGACATCTTCACCAAATTACCACCATCGAACGGTGGTGATCTTGGGCCTTCGGTAGGGCCAGGAGGGAGACTTCTTCTCCCTCCGAGCTCGCCTGCGGTGGATTGATGAAGCCACATTTCATCATCTTTATTTTATCATTTTGGCATCAAAAACCCTAGCAAAATGCGTATAAATAGCATTAAATCCATCATCTTAGCATGCATGCATGTACAACAAATAGTGTATAAAATACTGTTATTAAAGCCAAAATTATAGAATAAATAAAAGAAAATAAAAAGAATAAAATATTGTAAATATTTTATGACCCGAAACCCCGAGACCTAGGCATCTTGATGAATAGGTCAACAAAGAATAAAGTAGGGGGAGATAAGGGTCAAGTACAGCAAAAATACTTATTCTATTTAATTCATTCTTTATTCATTTTGGGACCTATTTTTGGTTCTACTTTTTATGCACCAAATAAAGAAACCTTGTACATAAAAGTTGTAGATACTTAAATAATTAAAAATACAAAATTGATTTCACTGAAAAATAATATACAGATAAAAAGTTATGGCCTGAATAAGATTCCAAAACTCCAACTTCCCAGACACGTATCTTGCAAATAAAAACTCGAAATGTTCAAAACTCACCTTTAATTGTATATAGCATAAAATAATCTATTTAATGGAGTGGTTTCGTATTTTTCGGAGTTACAGTTTGAAAGTTGAGTTTTGGACTCCTATTGTATACTTGTACAGATTAAAATATTCATTTTATTTATTCATTATTTTTGTATTTTATATTTTTATAATTTTGTAAATATTACTTATAATAATTATGTACATTAAAACAGGAATAAAAACCCAAATAAAACTCAAAATAAAAATATGTGTATATAAAATACACAGGTATTATACCTATATACATACCTATACAATACCAACTTCTATTTTATTTACTATACAAAATACATCAGAAAAATAAAACAAAAATATATTTGTGTATATAACAATATTTTATAATTTTTATAAAATAATACACAGAATTAAAGAAATTAAAAATACCAAAATAAAAATAAAATACTACAATATATAGGTAATATACCTATAAGGGGCATAATAGGTAACTTATAAAAATATATTCTATAAAAAAAATTAAAAATCAGAATTAAATACTTTATAAAATAATAAACATTTTTCATTTAATATTCAAACTTTAATTCATTCATTTACTATTTTTATTTGAATTTACAAAATAAAAATCAGGGATTTTTCCTGGTTGGTCCACGTGGACCAACCAGGTTTCAGCTCCAGTTGACTTCGGTCAACTGGTCGTTCTTAGCCCTGTAGCCCTTATTAGAACCAGGATTCCACCCGATTCTCGATTTTTTAGAGGCTACGTCTTTCAAATTTTCGTGTCGCACTCTCTTTGAGAGTTTTTCCTCGATCTACGGTGATCCCTGCCCAAGGTTTACCTTGGACTTTGGATCACTCTAGCGAGCGACACGACTCGATCTATGAGCCATGCCCGTCAACTCTACTTAAGCAAGTTTGAATTTCAATTCAAACTTGAACCGCACTCCACACAGATCTTCCCCTCTTTTGTCGTGCTCGAGGTACCTGGAGGTGACAGCTCCAAGTTCCTTGCTTCACGGCGGTGGAACGTCAACTGATCTGGGCATGTTCCACACCTCCGGCGAGCTTTCTCGTTGAGGTATATTCCCTCTGGCTCCGGCCATTGAGGCTGTTCATCGACTCCATTTTCATTTGTTTTTCATTCTCCATAGTCTTAACATCATTTAGGCCTCTTTCTCGTTTCCAAACTCTCATCGATTTGATCACTCGAGCACCCTCGTCGGAACAAGCTCCGACGAGCTTCGAAACCACTGTTCACCCCACTGTGAGAGACCCCTGGAGGTCGAGGCATTTTGCCCTCGCCTCCAGTAACCTTTTTAGCAGTTGCAGGAGCTTAAAAGACCCCCGCAAAAGGGTTGAGGTACCTGGATTGCCGTTCTTTCCGAGCCTCGCCGCGGAGCGCCAACGCCTCTCGAGCCATTTTGGCTCCGCCGGTGGACGCAGGAACCCTCCAAGAACGTCATCGGCCATTTTGGAGCTTCATCGAAGGCCGGAGGGCTGAGATCAAGGTCGGGGAAACTCGCCCCACGAGGAGTTCTTCCCTGTTCTTCGTTTTGACCTCCCCGTCGTCCGATCAAGGGTCGATCGCCCAGGCCAGCAGCCGTCGTTGGATCGCCGAGGGCCTCCACCGTCGGATCAGTCCAGATCCATCTAATCCCGGCCGTCCACGAGCGAACCGTCATCGTGCAAGGAGAAGCTGACACGTGGATAAGTGGCACGGGCCACGCCGTTCGATCTCGTCCACCAGCTGATCGTTGGATCGCAGCCACGTGTCACCAGAAGCCATCAGCCGTCGGATCGCGCCGAAGGGGTATTTTGCAGAGCCACCCCTTCCAGTTTTGTAATTTCTGTTTAATCCATAAACTTTGAATGATAGTTTAAATATTTTGTAAAAATTATATCTAGGCCCTCGGACTTTAGGAATTTGCAGTTAGGTCCTCCGCCACGTCACCTCACGTGACCTGTTCACGTGAGGGGTGGGCATTTTGTAGGGAGGCCCTCGGCCTATTGTCTATTTCATTTTAATACTTTAAGTTTTGTATTTAGCGTTAAACTTTTGAAAAAATTGCATGTCAGCCCTCAGGAGTTTTTGAAATTACTTTTGGGTCCCTGCTAGGCGCGTGCAAGTCACGCGCCCTGGTGGGTATTTTTTGCCGATACCCTTGCGGGTTTGAAAATTTGTATTTGGTCCATAAATTCAAATATTCAGTACAATATTTTGTGGAAAATTGCTTGTATGCCCCTGTACTTTTGTGTATTTGCACTTATACCCCTACTAGGCTGAATCATTTATGCTTGCTTGTTCTATTTATTTAAGGCATCATTGTAACTTGAAATATTCCCCAAAAATTATGCTAAATATTTTTAGATCTCATATTTGTTGCATTTTCATATTTATTAAAAATAAAAAACATGCATTTTTCATACTGTTTGCATTAGAAAACCCATAAAAATTATTAAAACGTTTTGAAAAATTCCAAAAAATCATATTTTGTGTATTTCATCATCTATTAGTGTCAGTCCAAAAACCACTAAAAATTTTCGAAGTCAAAACCTTAAAAATTAGAAAACACTTAAAAACTTCAAAAAATATAGAAAATCATAGAAAAATCACAAAAATATAAACTCAGTTGATGTGTCTTCCTTATTTAATTGTCTATATTTTAAAATTAATTTGGGAAAATTTTGTTACTGTTTGGTATTTTTCATTCCCACTTTGATTTCGGCCAGCAACCTAGTCCACTGTTTTCCTTTATTTTGATATTTAAAAATACCAAAAACATTTTGAAAAACCCCCAAAAATCACAAAAATAGTAGAAGATTATAAAAAGACCAAAAAGATTTTATTCCCTGATTTTTGCCTATTTTTACCTATTTTTATTAATACATTATTCCCTCTTTCATTCTATTGTATATACTTAGCCTATTATCGAAAAGAAAATAAAAAACATATAAAATATAAAAAGAAAACACAAAATCAGTAAAAAGAAAACCAAAATACAAAATTAAAAATTAAAAATAAAAAATATAAAATCAAAACCCACAAAAACATTTGCCTTGCATAGTGTCGTCAACACATTCACATTCACTCACATACACATTTATTTGATCTGCCCGATTTGCTTCCTGTGTTCGAACTCTCTGCATTCTTGCTCTATACATCTTTTGTGCAGAGTTAAAAATAAATTTTAACTTCACATTTATTTCTTATTGCTTGATCTATAGTGTGGGTTAATTGTTGATTAAATCCATATTTTGATTGGTCAACACTTCGACTGTGTTCCCGCCTTGTGAGGAATACAAGACCGATTAACTTTTGGGTTTATCAAATGGTGCCGTTGCCGGGGAGCAACAGTGAGTAGTTCATATTTTTGCTTGATTGTGATTAGTTGTCTACCATTGCTTGTTTAATCTCTCTTATTTTTCTAGATATTGTTGAGCTTTTTTGACCATCTCTTTGTCTTCTTGCGAGGGACCGCGAAGCGAGGCGGATCGCCTAGGGGATCCGGAGCAACCACGTGAAGCGAAGCCGGCTTTTCTTGAGCCAAGCCGGTAGGAGAGAGTAGGAGGAGTGAGAGAGTGATTAGAGTAGTTTGCAACTTTATTTTGTGAGAGAGTGATTATTAATCTATAATAATACAGGACTTGGACACTTGAACTTCCGGGCCCAATTTCCGGGTGTTTGTTCACCCGGGGGCTCACCGCGGATTTTGACGAGTTTTCCACCGCTGTCATTTTCCGGTTTTGATTTCATTTTCCCTTTCTTTTGTGGATTGAGCCCTTAGTTCTAGGCTTTTGCTTGATCGACTAAATTAGGTCCAAACACACTAATAACCTTTGCATGCACCTATAGATCGAATTTGGACTTAGTTTAATTAAACAGTTAACTCATCTTCTTAGATCCGTCGCGCCGCAAGCCCTCCCCATCAAGCGCTACTCCTGAACTCGATGTGTCGAGAAGAGGAGGGGGGGTCTAGACCGGACTCTTAGGATGGAGGATTGGTGATTAACTTGTGGTTCTTAACGCTAGCAATTGCCTGCTTAGGACGATTTCCGCATTGCATACCGGCATGTAGATTAGGTTTATAAATTTCTGCTTTGCATCCCGCATGGAGAGAGCTGGGAGTCACTGTAAGTCTTCTTACTCGGCATTCATCATTTAGGCACTAAGGTGAGATTTCCATCTTAGTGCCGCTTGCATTGGCTTTTACGACTCTATTCTCCCTCTGTTTTTGGATCAAAGTAGGATCAAGAAAATACAAAAACCGTTAGGCGCTTGGTTGAATTCCCTCAAAAGAAGCGATAACACCAAAAAAATTAAAAAAGGGGCTGCTAAGAAAACTTTGACCTAAATAAAATTGGTAATTGGACTCATTGATTGGGAGAGTCACACCCTCACTTGTCTTCAGGTTGCATGGGAAGGTCTCCTTTCAAGTGAGTTGAGTGCTTGCCTTGTGTATCGCCTGGATTTCCGAAGTATTGGCGCTTCTATCATACGTGGACGAGTAGGGCTTGGTCAACATTGGTGACTCTCTATTGTGTAGATTATCGACCTTGTCCGAAGTACTGAACCTAGGCCACGCCTTCACGGGGGTGTCTGTCTCATCGTCTCGCGTCCGAGTAGGTTCTTGCACGCTCACGGGTGATTCCGTTGCGAGCGAGTTCTGAAGTATCGGTTTCGCCTATTGGCTTCCTTTATCTATTTCTTTGGCTGAGTAGGGATCCAGGAAGGGTTACAAGGACCTCAAAAAGAGCAAGCTACAGGTTACACAGGAGGAGGACAAGTACGGGATACTCTTCCGGCAGTACTCTCTCTCCTTTAGGCATAGCACTCTAAGGACTCGTGATAAGATAAATTCCTGAATTCAAGATTAAAACTGACAAGATAAAAGCCGAACCTTCACGGCTTCATGTGTTGAGTTGGTGAACTCACCCTGTTTTGTGTTTGATTGCTAGTTATATTTAGGTCAAGATCAAAAACACAGCACAATTGTGCGCAATTTTGCCCCCCTCTTCCTCACTTCTCAAGCCTTGCTCTTCTCAATAATCAAGATGATGGGACGGAGATCTCTTAGGCTGACTCTGTTGGCACCGCTCTCTAGCACTCCTCCTTATTCGTCTAGGACAACCTCGGAGAGTCCACTCTCCGAGCCTGAGTTTACTTCCACCCTGTTCCCCCTCGACCACCCTTCTCATTCCCCTTCCATCAGTCCAAGAGTCTCAGATTTTAGTGCATCGCAGAGCTCGGAACATTTGACTGCACCTGAGATGGGTTCTTTTGCTTTTTCAGAGAACCCAGACATGGCTGACAGAGGAGAGCACCCGGATGACCATGATCACCCTCCTTTCTTATTTGATCAAGCGGCCATCAACAATTCCTTGCTAGCATCCCTGGAGACAATGTAGAGGCAGATCCGCGATCAGGGAACCTTCATGGGTGATCTCATGCGAGAAATAGCACAGACGAGAGAAAACCGACCTGGGGGCAGTGGCGGTGGTGGAGGAGGAGATGGACCTAATACAGGAGGAGGTGATCCTGACGCTGAGAGGCCGCCGCAGACCATCATGCGAGAATTGCAAATCCAGCAGCTTCCCTCACTCACCGATGGATCCGACTTCCGCCTATCCACGGAGCTTCGAGCTTCGGCCCCATACCATTCATCTTCTACCCAAATTCCATGGGTTGCCGACCGAAGAGCCACACCTCCACCTCCAAGAATTTGAAATGATCTGCAGCACGATCCATGATCGGATGATGACTGAGGACGCGATCAAGATGATCGCCTTCCCTTTCTCTTTGGTTGACAGAGCTGCATATTGGCTCAAACACTTAGGGCGATTCATAGACACTTGGGCAGATCTCCGGACCGCGTATCTGAAGAAGTACTACCCTCTTGGCCGGACTAATGCAGCTAGAGCCATGATCAGCAACTTCGTCATGATCCCGAATGAATAATTCCATGAAGCCTGGGATCGATTCAGAGAGCTCATCGACCGGTGTCCACATCACGATATCTCCAAGCCCAATCTAGTTCAGAGCTTTTTTTGTGGGCTGACACCGGAGCTGCATGGGCTTGTCAACGCCTCTTGCAGAGGGTCCTATTTTTCCAAGGGTAAGGATGACGTTTGGGCCATTTATGAAGGCATGGCAGAAAACTCAACCGTCATGGACCAAGCCCGTGTTTACACACAGCAGAAGCCCCCGCAAGGAGCGGGATCATTCGAGAGGATCGCCCGCATCGATGCCGATCCTAACACTTCATCGGCAGCCGCAACCCAAGCAGAATCAACCGCAGCCGACATGTGCATAATTAGTGAGAAACTGGACCGTCTCGAGATCCTCGAGAAAAAGCAGATGCAAGGCATGGCCCAGATGGACCAGATTGCCAAGACGATGAGTGACCTGAAGACGCAGATCCTTTGCTTTCAGGAGGCACAAATATCTTCCCAGCAGCCTCCCAGGTCACGTGCTGATCCGAGCAGTAGCAACTCATCTCAACCCTTTGTCTCGTACCGCCAGGTCAACCACATCCAGGCAGAGCCGGTCCCGTTGCTACAATACTACCCAGCACAGTCGCCATCTCAGGTCACTCAGATGGTGGTCTACCAGCCGGAGCAGCCATTGGCAGTTCTTCCTCCACCCTCCTTCGAGCAGGAGCCATTGATGGAAGTCAATGGGATATGGTACGACCGGTACCCTCAGCCTGGGATTCGTCGCGATCACCCCGGATTCCGTTGGGGCAATGGTGGATCCTCATCTCAGCAGCAGAATCCAGCTCAAGGACAACAGAGCAGCTAACAATCACAGCAGCAATAGCATCCCCAATATGCCCAGCAGCAACAGTACCAGCAAGGTCCTCGTCCCGCTTATCAGAGACAGCAGTGGAGGCAGCGTCAGCAGCCTCATCAGTCATATCACCATCCTCCCCAGTACCAGCAGCAGCAGCCTCATTTCCCGCAAGGGAACCCATCCGATTCTCAAGCCCCCGCTTTTGAGAACCCAGCTCTCGATGATCTTGCCCGCTTGCTCTCCGAACAACGAGCATCCTTCAGGAAAGAAATGGATGAATTCCGGCAGGAGATGAGGGAAATCAGCAAAGGCAAGGTTGCCATACCCGCTCAGATTAAACCTAACCCGAACAATATGAAAAGGAAGTCTGAGCAGGCAGAGTTTATAAAGGATACCTCTCCTAGTGACTATTTGAGTGACATATCTTCTTTGTATGATGTTGATTTTATGACTACTAGGAGCGGTAGGATGCTAGCCGGCGGCGCCTGATCTGAGCGACAGCCACATGCAGAATCCGGAGTGCCAGATGAGCCAGGTAGCGGTGCTGATGCCGCTAATGACGACATTGATGACGGTGGTGCTGAAGCCACCAAGGATGGAGATCCCGATGAGGATGCTGAAGCCGTCGTGATACCAGATGCAGATGGTGGTGCTGATGCCACCATTTTGGATGCTGAGCCAGCGCGCGATGCTGATGCCGCGAAGACAGATGCCGGTGGTGGTACTGAGGCCACCACATCCACTTTTGTTGAGCCTCCATCTGTGATGTTACCGCCTTTTGTACCTCTGGACTGTGGTGACAACAAAAAGAACAAAAATATGAATAAAGGAAAGGTTTCTGTTCACATTACGGATCCATATGTGTTGAATGATGATGATTGTATGGATTCTAATCCTCCACAGGCACATGGACCTATTCCTTGTCCTCCATCTGAGGAGGCCCCTACCATCCCCTTCCCTGAGGCACTCCGCCGGGCGAAGGGAAATAAAAGAGAAAATCCTAAAAAAGATCAGCAGGTAGAGTTCAGCAATCAGATGATAGACAGATTCCATATTCAGCTGACTCTACAAGAAGCACTTGAGCACATCCCCCTCTTCAAAAAGAACTTGAAGGAGAAAACTACAGTCCACAGGAAGAGGAGGAATCACAGAGATCATATTCATGTGCTCACTCATTCCACTTACTGCACTATTTAGAACAAGCTGCCAGCCAAGCGACCAGATGCAGGAGCTCCCTATGTCAGATGCGAGATTCAAGAGCAGCAGTTTGATCATACTCTGTTAGACAGTGGCTCTTCAATTAACCTTCTTCCGGCAGCCTTACTCGACCAATTCGAGTTTGGTCCTCTTCTTAGGAGCAGGACAGTCCTTCAGTTTGCTGATAGGTCGACTAAGAGGCCGAAGGGGTTATTGAAAGACGTGGTCGTTACCATTCAAGGCCTGAAATTCCCCGTGGACTTCGTTGTGTTGGACATGGAGATCCCTGAGTCGGTGACCGATGCCCCCATCATACTCGGACGTCCATTCTTGGCCACAGCCAAGGCGGTGACCGACCATTGTAGAGATAGTTCGTAGGTTCATTATCTATTCATGTAGTTTATAGTTATTTCTTTATCTTATATAGACCTCTCTGTAATTTACCCTTTAGGTCTCTCCCTATATAAGAGAGCCTAGGTTTTTTTGAATCAATAACGAAGTCTCTTTTCCCAACATGGTATCAGAGGCACCCTAGGGTTCTCCACCCCCCTCCCGCCGCCCCTTCCCCACCCACCTCCCTCTTCTCGGAATCACCGCCGCCTCTCTCTCTAGCACACACTGCCGCCGCCTCTCTCTCTGGAGGACCCAGCCCTCCATCGCCGGCGATCTCAGCCCCCAGCGGCTCCAGCCAGCCCACCGCTAGAGGAGATCCCAGCCCCCAGCCAGCCGCCGGAGGAGATCCCAGCCCTCTGCGGCTCCAGCCACCCGACAGAACCACCATCTACCGCTGTCGACCCTCCGGGTGCGTGAACAACCACCCGCGCAAGGTCTCCAAGCGGCTCCCAGCCGCTAAAAAGGGCTGTCAGCCCCTTGTAAGGGGTGCCCTAGTTCCTTCCTCGTCCGTTCTATGGATTTGAGTGCGTAACGTCTACATACGCACTCAAATCCGATGCAGTTGTTGTAGACATTCAGCATCACGTCTACTTATCCTAGTTCTTCTCCAAGCGGCAATATGTCAGAGTAAAAAGTTGATATGCCCTCCACCGGCGCATTCAAAGGTCCTGCGCCAATAGTCAAAATGGACGGGTCTAACTATGAGCTCTGGGCTATGCAGTTCATGAGCCTCATGAAGTCGAATGGTAAGAAGCACATTCTTACCCAGGATGAGCCCGCAGAGAAGACTGGGATCTATGCCTCATGGGAGGCTGATGATTCCTATGCAAAGGTCTGGTTGTCTGGTACCTTAACGATGGAGATTGCCAACGACGTCCTCCATCAGCCCACTGCTAAGGCAATGTGGGACATTCTTGCCGCCACATATTCGCAGGTGCGAAATGAGACGAAGATGTTGCAGCTTCAGCACGACATATTCACAGTGAAGCAGAGCGGCAGACCTCTCCATTCTCTTTATACATACCTAAGAGGGATGTTTGAGAAGTTATACTGTATCATCCCTTTGACTGCAACTCCTGAGCAATAGAAGGCGTTTCGAAACGCCACCATGGTTGGTGTTCTACTAGCGGCCCTTGACCCTGAGTAGGATGCAGCTCGATCTCAGATTCTCGCTGATGCAGTTATTCCTCCAGTTGAGGATGTTTACAGAAGGCTTAGCCGCATTCCAGTTTCCTCCAGCTCTTCTACTCCACCTCCTTCAACGATGGCAGTCTCGCGTGGGAGAGGTGGACCACCATCTGGCCGTGGTCATGGACGTGGCCGTGGACCCCAGGGGAGGGGTGGTCGCTTCAGTCAGACATGCTCCTATTGTCACCTCACAGGACACTCGGAGGAGACATGCTATTCGAAGCATGGATTTCCAGCATCAGCACGTATTGCAGAGCACTCTCAGTCTCCATTGACTTCTACTGCAGATAGTCGATTTGACGAACTTGTGGCCCGTCTCCGAGATATTATGCCACATGCTTCTGGTGATTCGTCTGGTGGCTCCTCAGATATTGCTGCCACTGCCTCTGCCAGTTCTTCCGCAGCCGCAAGCTCCTCAGGTAGATCTACTACACCTCATGATATATCTGACTGGATTATTGATTCCGGAGCCACACATCATCTCTGCGGAGATAGAGGTAGATTACAGGCCTACAGGGACATTCCTCACGGTCGTTCAGTGCAGATAGCAGATGGTACCCATTCGCCCCTTGTTGGACAGGGGGAGGTTTTCCTGTCCTCCACTTTGCAATTACAGAATGTTCTGCATGCTCCTGAGTTCTCAATGAATTTGCTATCTATTAGTCAGATTACGAAGGATTTGAATTGTCGTGCCATATTTGACCCTCTTCTCTCATTTTTCAGAACATACTCACGGCAAGGTGATTGGTTGTGGCTCTGAGCAGAATGATTTGTATCAACTGGTCCGGGATTCATATGCTGGCGTCTCCTCTCATTCTGCTGGACCAGTTTCTCCGTACATTTGGCACCTCCGACTTGGTCACCTTCCACTTCAGAAAATGCGCCATCTTCTACCTCAGATCTCTCCTAGTTCTTCATTTCGATGTGAAGCGTGTCAGTTGGGAAAGCATCACAGGTCGAGCTTCCCACGTCGTCTGAGTCGAAGCAGTAGCCTCCCCTTTTGAGTTGTTACATATAGATATATGGGGTCCAAGTCGTGTTCCCGATCATCAGGGACACATGTTTTATCTTATGGTAGTGGATGATTTCTCTCGTATGTCATGGGTCTTTCTTTTGAAAAATAAATCTGAAGCAGGAAATGTGATCAAGAACTTGATTAATGAAGTGTTCAATGTCTTTTCTGCAAATGTCAAATATGTTCGGACCGATAATGCCCTTGAATTTTGTACACGCCTACTTTCACAATTCCTTTCATCAAAGGGTATTATTCACCAAACCACTTGTGCATATACCTCACAACAAAATGGTGTCGCGGAAAGAAAGCATCGCCATTTCTTAGATATTACTCGTACATTGTTGATTCAGAGTTGTGACCCTATTTCTTTCTGGGGCGATGCTGTTCTTACTGCTTGTTATCTGGTCACCGAATGCCATCTTCAGTCCTTGGTGAAAAGATACCTATGTCCATTATTTTTCCAGATAAAGAGTTATTTTCACTAACTCCACGTGTCTTTGGTATTGTGGCTTTTGTGCATCGTCTATCTCCCGGACTTGACAAACTCTCTCCTAGAGCAGTCAAGTGCGTCTTTGTTGGTTATTCCAGAACTCAGAAGGGCTACCGGTGTTATGATCCTGCAACTAAGAGGTATTTTGTGAGTGCTGATGTCACCTTCTTTGAGTCTGTCATGTATTTCTCTCCTGCAGGTGACAGAATGGTACCATCCACTACCACTGATGATATCTATGTTCCTCCATCACCTACATTGAGTACACCTGAGTCGTCCCCTGGGTCTGTCTCCACGTCAGCACCACCTCCACCACCCCCCCACCTCCTCCACCTCCACCCATTCCACGACCCATCATATCACCATTACCTATGTTCTATACAAGCCGGTCGGGTCCTGCTCAGACTACGCACCAGCCGATCATCATGCCTCAGTTATGTTCAGATGGCATTACTACTGACGGGTCAGATTTGGTACATGTGCAGGATCCTTCAGTACAGGCAGACACTAGCCCATCCAGCACAACAGATGATGATCTTGATGTTCCGATTGCTGTTCGGAAGCAGAGGAGGCAATGCGCCTCGTATCCTTTAGCTTCACAGGTTTCCTTTCACCGTCTCACTGGGGATTTTCAGAGATTTGCCACAGCCTTGTCTTCCGTGGATATACCACGGACATACCAGGAAGCCTTATAGAATGAATGCTGGAGATTAGCAATGGAGGACGAAATGAGGGCCCTACAGTCTCGTGGCACTTGGTCTTTGGTCCCTGCACCTTCTGATGCATCCATTGTGAGCTGTAAATGGGTCTTCACAGTCAAATATCATGCAAATGGCACGTTGGATAGATACAAAGCACGCTTGGTTGCCCGTGGGTTTACACAAACCTACGGTGTGGATTACATGGATACTTTCTCTCCAGTGGCGAGGCACTCTACGCTTCGTATTCTATTATCTGTTGCTATGGTACGTGATTGGAGCATATTTCAACTGGATGTGAAGAATGCCTTTCTGTACGGTGACCTACAGGAGGAAGTCTACATACAGCAGCCACCTGGGTTTACTGCTGAGGGGGAGAAGCACATGGTTTGTAGACTTCACAAGGCGATATATAGTCTCAAACAGAGTCCCAGAGCATGGTTCCAGAAGTTGTCTAATCTGATTGAGCAACAGGGATTCAAGAGGTCAAATGCCGATCACTCATTGTTTGTCCAGAAGTCATCGGCAGGTACGGTTGTCATTATGGTCTATGTGGATGATATTCTTGTTACAGGAGATGATGTTAAGGGCATAAAGAGGGCGAAGGCATTCCTAGGCAGTCAGTTCGTTACAAAGGACCTTGGAACCCTAAGATATTTTCTGGGGTTGGAATTTGCAAGGAATGCACAAGGCTTGGTCATGACACAACGGAAGTATATTACAGACTTCCTGACTGAGACTGGCATGGATGGGTGCAAACCATCTAGTATTCCCATGGACCCCAGCATGAAGCTGTATGATGGTGATACAGATGAAGTGGATAAGAGGAGATATAGAGAAATGGTGGGAAAACTCCTCTACATTACCATTACTCGTCCAGACATTGCATTTGCTGTTAGCAGGGTGAGTCAATTTGTGGAGCAGCCAAGACAGGTTCACATGGATGCTATACACATGATACTGAGATGTCTGAAGTCTTCTCCAGGGTCAGGGCTACTATTCAGGAAGGACACAGACTTATCTGTCTCAGCGTGTGCAGATGCAGACTATGCAGGATGTCCTAAGGACCGAAAATCAACCTCAGGGTTTGCAGTGTTTATTGGAGGCTCTTTGGTTTCTTGGAAAAGCAAGAAACAAACTGTCGTGGCAAGGTCCAGTGCAGAATCTGAATATAGGGCCATGGCTCAAGCCAGCACAGAGATGATGTGGGTTCGTTCTGTACTAGAAGATCTACATGTAGCTGTGCCCCTACCTATAAAGCTCCAGTGTGACAATCAGGCAGCGTTGTTTATTACCAACAATCCATCTTTCCATGAAAGGACCAAGCATATTGAAGTTGACTGCCATTACACGAGGGACTTGATCCAGAGAGGATTGATATCTACTGCACATGTGAGCTCAGGAGATCAGACAACAGATATATTCACCAAGCCACTGCTCAGAGGACCATTTCAGAAATGTTCATCCAAGCTGAGCATGATAGATATCTATGCTCCACCTTGAGGGGGAGTGTAGAGATAGTTCGTAGTTTCATTATCTCTTCATGTAGTTTATAGTTATTTCTTTATCTTATATAGACCTCTCTGTAATTTACCCTTTAGGTCTCTCCCTATATAAGAGAGCCTAGGGTTTTCTGAATCAATAACGAAGTCTCTTTTCCCAACAATCATGATAGTGGGAAGGTGTGTTTTCACGTAGAGGGCGAAACCATACAAATAGAGACGATCGAAGAAACAAGAGTCAAAGAACTAGAATGCTCAGAGCAGTCCAGCGAAGCCGTGTAGATGACAGAGGAAGAGCTAGACATCCACCGGGAGTGTGATTTTGTGATGACAGATGATGAATCTAACTGGACAGATCCTGTAGCACCGACCCTCGCCTTGCCTACAGATTCACTATATCTAAAGCTTATGGCAGTCGAGAGCCTGGAGAGCACACCCCTGGATGAGGATATACCTGAGGCTGACAGTGTTGGGACGAGTGGTGCTGATGATTTCCAATCTTGTTCATCTTCTTCTGATCCCTCAGATTCAGACATTGATTGGGATGATTTCGATGACTATTTGACTTGTCTGATCCCTCTGAGCCAACAACCATGACAGAGAGCGAGCCAGTGCACTTCATTGATAATTCGGCAGGCCGCCGTTCGTCAGAGACTCATGCAGAGCGAGAGTTCTCCCATGCAGACCTGGTCACTTCACACAGACATATCAGAAGCCAGATCTGCCACCTCCCAGTTGTCCTGAGATGAAACCTCTGCCGCAGTCGTTGAAGTATAGATTCCTTGTGGGTGAGCCAGATATGCACCCAGTCATTATCTCAACAGATCTGACTGGAGAACAAGAATCTCGTCTGATGGAGGTTCTTGAAAGAAACCGCAAGGCAATAGGATGGAGTATAGCTGATCTCCAGGGGATTAGTCCGGCTCTGTGCTCCCACCACATTTATCTTGAGGAGGACGCTAGGCCGTCGCGTGAGTTCCAGCGACGGTTGAACCCGAATCTTCGAGATGTGGTCATGAAGGAAATATCGAGGTGGTGGAGCGCCGATTTTATCTACCCCATCTCCGACTCCAAGTGGGTTAGTCCATTACATGTGGTGCCCAAGAAGACGAGCATCACTACAGTTGTGAATGAGTCTGGAGAGGAGATAGCTACCCGGGTACCAACTTCTTGGAGGGTCTGTGTGGACTACAGACGATTGAATCAGGCCACCAAAAAGGATCATTTCCCGCTGCCATTCATTGATCAGATTATCAAACGGGTAGCTGAAAAGAGTCATTACTGCTTCCTTGACGGGTACTCCGGATACAATCAAGTGGCCATTGCGCCCGAAGACCAGGAGAAAACAACATTCACCTATCCGTTTGGGACTTATGCTTTCAGACGGACACCCTTTGGTCTATGCAACGCTTCGGCGACATTCCAAAGGTGCATGTTGTCCATATTCTCGGACATGGTGGGTGACTGTTTAGAGGTCTTCATGGATGACTTCTCAGTCTATGGCGACGGGTTCGATGCTTGTCTTGACTGCCTAGACCGCGTGCTTCAACACTGCATAGAGGTCAATCTTGTATTGTCTTGGGAAAAGAGTCACTTCATGGTGACTCAAGGGACAGTCCTTGGTCACATCGTCTCCAACAGGGGCATGGAGGTCGATCTGGACAAGGTGGATATCATTAGAAAACTCAATCCACCGTCCAATTTACGTCAGTTGCGGTCTTTTCTGGGGCATGTCGGTTTCTACCGACGGTTCATTCAGGACTTCAGTCGTATTGCCCGACCGCTCACTGATTTGCTGACAAAAGACACCGAGTTCATTGTCAATAATAAGTGTCTTGCATCTTTTGAGACTCTCAAAGATATGGTTGTTTCAGCTCCTGTCCTTCAGCCACCTGATTGGTCTCTCCCATTCGAGATCATGACGGACGCTTCAGATTTTGTCGTTGGGGCTGTGCTTAGACAGGGGAGGGATGGTTTTCCGTTTGCCATTCACTACGCCAGCCGGACTTTGGATGCCGCTCAGCGAAATTACACTATAACTGAGAAAGAGATGCTAGCCGTAGTCTTTGCTTTGGATAAGTATCGATCTTATATTCTCAGATCTAGAGTGACAATCTACACAGATCACACCGCTATCCGGTACTTAATGGCTAAGAAGGATGCCAAAGCACATCTTACCAGATGGATCCTTCTGCTCCAGGAATTTGATATTGAGATTAAGGATAAACCTGGAGTCAAGAATGTGGTGGCGGATCATCTCTCCAGATTGGAGAATCTTGAGGAATCTGAGCCCAGCACACCTATCACAGAGACATTTCCAGACGAGGTGATCTTGGCTGTCGCCTCACTCCCATGGTATGCCGACTTTGTAAACTATCTTGTTGCCAATACGGTCCCACAAGGTTGGCCTAGACAGAAACTCGAGACCTTCCTAGTGAAGGCCAAGTTTTACCATTGGGAGGATCCCGTCCTTTATCATGAAGGAGGGGACAACATCTGGAGGAGGTGCATTCCGCAAGAAGAGCAGCATAACATCCTCACATACTGCCACAAGCTTGAGGCAGGAGGACATCATTCTGGAAAAAGGACAACACAGAAGGTGCTTCAATCCAGCCTATGGTGGCCTACTCTCTTCAAGGATTTTGATGAGTTCGTGAAGAGATGTACTGACTGTCAGAAAATGGGAACCTGCGGACAGAGAGACATGATGCCCATGCAACCCATTCACTTTTGTGAGGTTTTTGATGCATGGGAGATTGATTTCATGGGCCCATTTCCTAAGAGTCAGGGATTCGAGCATATTTTGCTCGCTGTAGATTATGTCAGCCGATGGGTTGAGGCCATCCTCGCCCGAGCTGCAGATGCTAAAATCGTGTGCAAATTTTTGAGGAAAAATATCATTTCACGGTTCGGGATACCGAGAGTCTTGATTTCAGATGGGGGGTCTCATTTCATCAACGACAAGGTTAGGGCCCTTGCAGATGAGTTCGGCATTGACCATCGGGTTGCCACACCATATCACCCTTAGACTAATGGTCTTACCGAAGTCTCGAACCGGGAGATAAAAACTATCTTGCAGAAAGTTGTCCGCCCAAACCGAAAGGATTGGTCACAGCTTTTGGACTCGGTCTTGTGGGCTTATCGGACTTCTTTCAAGAATCCATTGGGGACATCTCCCTTTCGACTCGTTTATGGCAAGCCATGCCATTTGCCAGTGGAAATCAAGCACAAATCCTTTTGGGCAGTCACTGAGTTACTGTTAAATCCCGAGAGTATAGGAGAGTAGAGAAGAGCAGAGTTGGCAGCCCTGGAAGAATTGAGAGATACAACCTTTTCTAGGAGCCTACTGTTGAAGGAGAAAGTGAAAACATGGCACGATTCCCATATCGGCCATCAACAGTTTGAGCCAGATCAGAGAGTATGGTTGTTTAATTCCAGGCTAAAATTATTCCAGAGCAAGTGGAAAGATCCATATGTGGTCAGGAAGGTACATGACAATGGCAGTATTGACATATCTGAACCGTCATCTTCCTCTACCTTCCGCATCAAGTCAACGCCCGAAGCTATATCTAGATCATGATCCGCCGACCATTGACGTTGCCCCCATTCTTCTCGTATGAGCTGTGTTCTTTGACTCATATCATCTGCATCTCATACATGATGATCAATTCCATCTTCCGCTGTACAGATCCATCTGTTCATATCACTCTTTCATCTGTTGATTTATTTTCTTCTTTTCTTCTTTTCTTCTTTTCCTTTTCTATTTTCTTTATCTATCAAAAAGGTATCGCCCCTTGGAGACAATTTTCCATACTTAGGACGTACTTTGTCCTAAGTATAGGGGGAGTGTGCACCCCGAGTTTCTTCTATTCTTTAATCCTCTCCATTGTCTCCTCTTCTTGTCTATACTTAGGGATATCTTACCCTAAGTATAGGGGGAGACAATCTGAGTACGATATGTTCATTCCCACCCTCGACCCTCCCTGCTTTGTGTACAGTCTGCTATACTTAAGATTATTTGATCCTAAGTATAGGGGGGACGGTCAACTTCTCATTCGTTCATTCATTCGTTCCTTATTCTTTAGACTTTTCTATACTCAGTACGAGTTATGTCTTCTCTTTTCTCTCTGATCTATGAGGACATAGCTCAAGCTAAGTATAGGGGGGTCGTATATACTGTGTATATACTTTAGCCATAACTCGTACTTTCGTATTTTCCTAATAATTATGTCTAATTAATACAATTAAATTCATTAAAAACCCTAATAAAAAGATGTGATTATTCCTCATATTCTTTTTATATACTTACTGATTAATAAATCAGGTGAAAATGTTTTTGCAAACTGTTTGAAAAATAGTTTGAAAATCTTTTTGAAAAATCTCTTGAAAACTATTTGAAAACGTTTTGTTACATGTTTTCAACCTTTGTAAAATATTTTGGTTGTAAAATTATTTTCTTTGTGTGAAATAAAAAGTTTGAAAAATGATTTGCAAATGGTTTGAAAAACGGTTGCAAAAATATTTGAAAAATCTATATATACTGTTTGGAAAATCTTTGCAAAATGATTTTCAAATGTGTGCACATGTTTGAAAAAATTGTTTGTAAAAATTATTTTGGACTATAGTTTTCAAAATTATTGAAAAACCTGTGTCAAATAAGTTTGAGGAATATACACGTCACGCAAAAAAATACACTATGTATATATCAATAAAATTGATCACTTACCCTTGTAAATTCTTAAAATCCACTTCTTGTATATATAAGAAGCACTCCCGTGTACATATTTTCACCTAGCTTTGAGCCAAAAACTTTTTGTTTTCAAAAATCCCAAAAACATTTGCAAAACTAAAATCCAAAAACATTTGAAAAAAATGCATATGCATCATCATCATCTTTTCAAAAATCCATAAAAAGTTCAAAATCTTTGAAAATTGCATCACAAAAATATTTTCTGCATAGCATTGCATAGCATGAGCATTTTTCAGATTGAGTTTGATAGTTGAACGAGTCTAAATAAAATCCGGAGATTGGAGCTTGATTAGACTTTAAAATCTACCTAATCAACAGGAACCTTATAGGAACTAGGATTGAGGTACTTCGACTTAATTCTTAGAGGATCACGAGATTTGGTTCAATGGATTCTTGACTGCCTAAGTAGAGTATTTCGAAGCACACGCTTGACTCTTGTTGATAATGACCTAACTTGGACACTTGCACCTTTCACATGGCTCAACTCAGTTGGAGTGGTGAGGAGGTTGGATTTGCCGGTATGAGACGCACACAGGTGGAAACACTTGTCCTCCTCTAGGGAGGGAAGTGCGCCCCAACCCGTCCAGTAATGATGAGTTTCGAGGATAGGAGATCATGGGTTGCAATAAAGCTTCAAAAGAGGGATAGTCTACGGGCTCAAGAGGAAAAACTCCCTATGTAAATGCTGCTGTATATAGTATTCAAAAAAATGCAAAAGCAAAAACTCCAAAAAAGTGGACAGGTCTGTACAAAAAAATAAAAATGCCTGCCGGAGTGTACGTATGTTGTAAAGTCAATAAGCAAGCTTGAGCTTCAAAGTCAAATCACGTGAGCCTGTAGCTGGATGACTTGACTACACTGGTCTTGCACCCTAAGATAGGTAGCTACACTGGCTACCATCCATTCTTCTCTTCACCCCCTCCTCTTGGGCTGGTTGCCACTTGAACTTAGAAGGGAAGACCCTGCTCCTCGAGGGATGAGTTGTTGGATTGGGGAATCATTGGGTTGTCATATCGGAGATGTCAGTCTCTTTGTCATTTCAGTTGAGGAGAGACACCATCACTTACACTGTACGAGTCAGATTCATAGTCATAAGGGTTTGCGTATGAGTTGAAATATTTCTGACCTGGCTATTGAGGAGACTTGAGCAGAGTTTTGGGATTCTTGAAGGCTGTTGGATTTCAAGTTCGGTTCTCATTAAGGTTCCGCCCGCACTAAAATTTCAAAGGTCCGACTTAAGCTCCAAACTTTGATTTTGTGAAAGACAAGTTTGATAATTAAACTAAATCCAAGTTCTTCTTTTTCTTTTCTTTCTTTTTCTTTTTTGCACTTATTGCATAAGTGTTTGCTAGGGACTAGCAAAGGTAAAGTATAGGGGATGATGAAGCCACATTTCATCATCTTTATTCTATCATTTTGGCATCAAAAACCCTAGCAAAATGCGTATAAATAACATTAAATCCATCATCTTAGCATGCATGCATGTACATCCAAATAGTGTATAAAATACTGTAATTAAAGTCAAAAATATAGAATAAATAAAAGAAAAGAAAAAGAATAAAATATTGTAAATATTTTATGACCCGAAACCATGAGACCTACGCATCTTGATGAATAGTCGACAAGGAATAAAGTAGGGGGAGATAAGGGTCAAGTACAGCAAAAATACCTATTCTATTTAATTCATTCTTTATTCATTTTGGGACCTATTTTTGGTTTCACTTTTTATGCATCAAATAAAGAAACTTTGTACATAAAAGTTGTAGATACTTAAATAATTAAAAATACAAAATTGATTTCACTAAAAAATAATGTACAGATAAAAATTTATGGTATGAATAAGATTCCAAAACTCCAACTTCCCAGACACGTATCTTGCAAATAAAAACTTGAAATGTACGAAACTCACCTTTAATTGTATATAGCGTAAAATAATCTATTTAATGGAGGTGGTTTCGTATTTTTCGGAGTTACAGTTTGAAAGTTGAGTTTTGGACTCCTATTGTATACTTGTACAGATTAAAATATTCATTTTATTATTTATTCAATATTTTTGTATTTTTATATTTTTATAATTTTGTAAATATTACTTATAATAATTATGTACATTAAAATAGGAATAAAAACCCAAATAAAACTCAAAATAAAAATATGTGTATATAAAATACACATGTATTATACCTATATACATACCTATACAATACCTACTTCTATTTTATTTACTATACAAAATACATCAGAAAAATAAAAAAAATATATTTATGTATATAACAGTATTTTATAATTTTATAAAATAATATACATAATTAAAGAAATTAAAAATACCAAAATAAAAATAAAATACTACAATATAAAGGTAATATACCTATAAGGGGCATAATAGGTAACTTATAAAAATATATCCCATAAAAAAATAAAAAATCAGAATTAAATACTTTATAAAATAATAAACATTTTTTTCATTCATTTACTATTTTTATTTGAATTTACAAAGTAAAAATCAGGGATTTTTCCTGGTTGGTCCACGTAGACCAACCGGGTTTCAGCTCTAGTTGACCTCGGTCAACTGGCCGTTCTTAGCCCTGTAGCCCTTGTCAGAACCATGATTCCACCCGATTCTTGATTTTTTGGAGGCTACGTCTTTCACATTTTCATGTCGCACTCTCTTTGAGAGTTTTTCCTCGATCTACGGTGATCCCCGCCCAAGGTTTACCTTGGACTTTGGATCACTGTAGCGAGCGACACGACTCGATCTATGAGCCATGCTCGTCAACCCTACTTAAGCAAGTTTGAATTTCGATTCAAACTTGAACCGCACTCCACACAGATCTTCCCCCCCTTTTGTCGTGCTCGAGGTACCTGGAGGTGACAACTCCAAGTTCCTTGCTTCACGGCGGTGGAACGTCAACTGATCTGGGCATGTTCCACACCTCCGGCGAGCTTTCCTGTTGAGGTATATTCCCTCTGGATCCGGCCATTGAGGTTGTTCATCGACTCCATTTTCACTCATTTTTCATTCTCCATAGTCTTAGCATCATTTAGGCCCCTTTCTCGTTTCCAAACTCTCATCGATTCGATCACTCAAGCACCCTCGTCGGAGCAAGCTCCGGCGAGCTTCGAAACCACTGTTCGCCCCACTGTGAGAGACCCCTGGAGGTCGAGGCATTTTTCCCTCGCCTCCAGTAACCTTTTTAGCAGTTGCAAGAGCTTAAAAGACCCCCGCAAAAGGGTCGATTTTGGGCAAGCCCAAGGTACCTGGACTGCCGTTCTTTCCGAGCCTCGCCGCGGAGCGCCAGCGCCTCTCGAGTCATTTTGGCTCCGCCGGTGGATGCAGGAACCCTCCAGGAACGTCATCGGCCATTTTGGAGCTTCATCGAAGGCCGAAGGGCTGAGATCAAGGTCGGGGAAACTCGCCCCACGGGGAGTTCTTCCCTGTTCTTTGTCCAAAACCCAAGTCTCACATCCGAGCTCCTATTTTGGATAGGTATTTTAGTTAATATGTACAATATACAATAGGGGCCCAAAACCCAAGTCTCACATCCGAGCTCCTATTTTTATGAAATTGGTCTTATTTTAAAGGTATATGAATATATATTACTTTAAAAGTGAGTAGATTAAATTGGACACTGTATGAGAGAGATATTCACTTTTTTAGGTTCTTGTTCTCAAACTTGGATTTGGGTTTTATTTGTCGATTATACAAGTTAGTATTTTTTTATTTTTCTTTTATTCTTGGTAGTAATATGTACACAATGGAGTTGGTTTATTGGATTTGTAGATGGTATAAAATAGATACAAATAGGCGATTTTAGATAATATACAGGTGAATATTTACGTGTGAATTTGGCTCCTTATTTAATGCAAATATGAATGCTAAAATACAGATATCATTTACACATGCATGAATGCCAATCATGCAATACAAGTGATGAAATGTTGTTAATTACTCGGGAACAAAGATCTATTTTCAAGTTTTAGAGTGACGAATCACAAATTCATCAAGCTTCAAGTCAATTTCATTATGGTTTCCCCCACATCGACCCTTCATTTCATGCCCAATTCAATCCTGATCATGTTCTCCATCTAATACCCCCACCCCGGTCGATGTGATTCAAAGCTCCTCTCCTTCCCCTCGTCAGAGCATCACTCGCTTCGCCATCCACGAGGTTTAAAACCTCCCTTTTTGGGTCGAGGCACCCGCCTCGATCCACCTAATATTTTTATGCAGGATACAAGCTTTGCGGAGCTGCTTGGAACGAGTGTTATCACCTGGGACACCTCCAGGTCGCCTTTGAGGAAGATACCCTCCCTATATTGCACCTCCAGCTCATTGGAGCCTACCAGCACACACCGAGTGGAACCAACTATCTATTGGACCCCTGTGCGAGATGAATTGGTGACGGATCTGTGAGGAATCGAAGATTCAAAGTTGGCATAGCTCATTTCTTCCCCAATTCATCCTGCGAGCCATCCGATCATTCCCATCTCCAGATCTAACCTTGGGCGTTAGATCTGAAGTAAAACGATGCATCCTTGAGCCATACGATCAACTTAAGTGGCACATACGTGGTGCCACACCTACCGTCTCATCCCTGCGCTTTTAGGGGTAAATTTCAAGGACCTCCTCTTGCATTTTTGTAATTGCTAAATACCCTTATAAATATTATATGTCGTTTAAAAAGTAGCGTGATATTTGTATGTGCACCCTCATTCATATTTAATATTGCAAACCAGATCCTACATGTATGTGCGCCCTCATTCATATTTAATATTGCAAACGAGTCCCTACATGTCATGTGCACCCACACATTTTATTTTGTAAGATTTGCATGTAAACCCTTACAAGTTTTTTTAATTGTGTTTTGATATAAACTTTTTAATATTAGTTGTAATATTTTCGGTATTTTACACTATAGCCCCTTCCTTTATTTTAAAATGCAAATATACCCCTATTAGTTCAAGTATTTTTGTGTATATTTGTATATTTTTATTAAATATGATCCATGCTCCAAAAATAGAGAAAAATAGAATGCGGTATCGGATGCATGCTCTTTCATGCCATGTAATTAGTTCTGCATTTTATACCATTTTTCTATTTATTACAAATCAAATAGTGCACATATATTCCATGTTTGCTTTAAAAAATCAAAAACATTATAAAATCATGTTTACAAATGCCAAAAATAATCACATGTGTTTATTATAGTATCTAGTACCCTAGAACAAAAATCTCTAAAAATAGAAAAATAAAATCATTAAAAATTAAAAGCTCTGAAATCCTATTAAAAATATAAAAATCAACAAAAACCTCCAAAAATATTTCTTCATGTTATGTATTTTTATTTATATATTAATATATATTAAAATTTATTTGGAAAGTTTTTAAGGCCTGTTTATCAAGTATTATTTATATTTATTTATTAATATAATATTTCCATTTCATAAATTAATTATTAGTTATGAAAACTACATATACCACAATTTAGATAATTTAATTACTTCCATTTTTTATACCTAATTAAAATAAAGTTATTTACTATTTATTTTGTATTTATTAAAGCATTTCTTGAACCTGGCCAGCCAGATTCTGACATGTGTCAGCACCTGGGACTTCTTCTTCTAGAAGGTCGGCCAGATTCTGTTCTAACCACCTTACTTCGCCTTTTTCTCCACGCAACCTCCACTCTTCTTTCTCCAATCTCCACCTTCGATCTCTTTCTCCTAACTACCCTCTCTCACACTAGCCCTTGATTCCTACCTACCACTCTTCGATTCTTCTATAAAAAGTCATCAAGTTGCCTCATCGCAACTTACTCGTTCCTAACTAACTCCAGTCACAGTATACCTGGCCGATCACCCAACTTCCTCGCCTTGCTCCACCTTGATATGGTAGTGACAACACCTGTGGGAAGCTTAGCGTGAAGGAGAGGCCATCAGAGGCGAGTTCCAAAGCCTAGCTTAGCCTTGCATTGCCGCTTCGCGCGCGTGGAGCTATGGCAAAGATCGACCGTCGAGCGATGACCTGAGGTAATATACCTCAACTTACTCTCATTTTATCTTTCATTTTCATTATTTTACATTTCCTGGAAGCAATTTATAACTTGCAAATTCATAACTTCATGGCCGATTTCAATTGTGAATCGAGCATACAATTGTAATTGCAGGTAACCATCATCGTTGGAGCATAACAAAATTCATCTGGAGCTTCAAAGATTAAAGAGGTTTCAATTTGCTTGAAGTTTTCATCAACAACAATACTGGACCGGACCACCATCTTCTTTGGCGCTCAACCGTCACCTTCAGCCCACCTTCGGAGGACATCCACCGCAGGTGAGCTCGGAGGGAGAAGGAGTCTCCCTCCTTGCCCTGCCGGAGGCCCAAGATAACCACCGTTCGACGGTGGTAATTCGGTGAAGACGTCTTCGTCGCCAACTGCTCAACAACAAGAAGAACAACTAAGAACTCCATAGTGTACAGTCTTGCGCCATGTGTCCTCCACGAACGGTCCAGATCGCGCCATAGCTTCTAATTCTGACCGTTGAACGCGAAGGGGTGGAAATTATGCATTTTAAACCTGCCAAAGTTCTAGAATCTCAGACCCACTTCAGACTTTCCAAAAAAATCAAAAAATATTCTCTACCTCAAAAACCAAAGTATTGATATTATGCCTCCTTGACTTTGACCCAGGCACACTTGCAAGTCGGATTCACGTTATCACCTGCCACGTGGTCACACCCCTACGCACCATGTGGCATCCCTCTTCTCTATTCTCTCTCCTCCCTTATTCTCTATCTCTCCTCTCATATTTATCTCACACCTAACGCACCTCCCTCTCCTCTTTTTCTCTCTCTTCTGCTACCATGCAAAATCCATGCGCACACGTAACCAACACTTTCTCTCCCTCTCTCCCATTTGTTCTCTCTCACACACTTCTACCCCACACGTCCCGCACTCCATGCAGGACTCGGCCCATGCGCACTCTCTCTTTTCTTTCCCTCTTTCTCTCTCTCTCTCTCTCCAAATCATCCCCATGCACGCGACCCATTCAACTCGCTCCACATCTCCCTCTCTTCCACGCACAACCCTAACCATAACCGTCTTCCTCGCCACACCGCTCGCCATCCTCCAACAAACTATAAAGATACCACACCAGCCCTTCTTCTGATTCATCCATCGAGCGAGAGCATAGCAAGTCCATCCCTCTTGATTCCTCCCGGGACAACGGAGAATAGTAATGGTCGAGCGATGATGACCTTATCCCATTCGTTGGCGTGATCCGCATGATTGTCTTCCGTGTTTTCGCCACACGCAACAGTTGCTAAGCTTCACACCTTTCGCCAGGTGCTTGAGGAGAAGATCGGGGTCGAGGTTACATCTCCCCCACATTTCCAGCGAACTCTTCTTCTTCTCCTTCTACTTTCTCTTCGTTCCTATGTCTTTCTTCCTCCCCGTTCCACTCAAACCTTCCACCTTCACTGTCGCCTCAACCTTGCTGCTGCTCCAAGGCATTGCATCCAGTCAGATCCTTCCGTCAGAGCCACCACGAGCTCCATAAGCATCCATTTCCTTTGTACCACACCACCTCAGCCTTTCGCCACCGGTCGACACAACCCATCGCCAAGCAGCTCCACCTTTCAATTCATTTTTCTTCTTCTTTTATTCTTTAATTTTGGAATTAAATACAATAAAAGTATAATATTTTATACAGTATTTTGTACAATTGATTAAGCATTTATTTTGACAAATTAATACTATATACATGCATTTTAGATAAGGATTTAAGTTCAGAGTGAAACAATAAATGCGATGAAATGTAGATTCATCAAAGTCTCATACAAGATAGATATTTTTGAATTTTTTGAAGTTTTATATTTTCTATGATTTTTGATAAAAGAGTATGTGTAAAAGAAAATATACTAAAACACTAGAAATATAATAAAGTATAGAACTATTTTTAGGTAAAATAAAAATTAAGAAAGAAAAGTATATATAATATATACATGGTTACCACACACTTTTTCTCTAATTTTTATATTTTTTGGATTTGATTTTTAATGGATTATATTACATAAAATAAATAAACCAAATGATAAAGAAATAAGTAAAACAGGGTTAGTTATGTGTATAAAATAATAATGCAAAGTTAGTGAGTATTTATAAAGTCTACTTAGGTCTAAAATGACATTTTGCTAACGAGTTCCAATTTAAATAGAATTTTCGTTGAATAAATAATTTTAGAACTTAAACTTTGAAAGCGAGTTTGATCGATTTGGAGTTCATATATTTAGCAGAGAAGTTGGACATTACATTTTTTTTCTCGGCTCAAGATCTAAGAGTATTTATTCAATGTGAGAATTATTCAATGTTAGAAAAAGAATTGAGTAAAAAGAAGTCAGTATAAATTTATTAAAATCAGAGGAATTTGGTAATTACATAGGATTATTTGTAAATTATATTCAAAATTTTTATTTTATGCAAATGTAGACTTATGTATGTTAATTATTACATTTGCATGAATTATAATTATGTAAAATAAAACCCTAAATGCATCTAAATACATGAGAACGAATATATTTGTTTAGATATTAGAGTAATGAATCATATATTCATCAACCCTTAACACTTTGAGCTTGATTATCCAACTGAAAAGATTTATTGGAGTATGTATTCTCTATATATAGAACTTTTAACATAGTCATAATTGGAAAGATTTGAGTTTTCATTAGGATTCATGCATCTTGTGAAATTTGATTTATTTTTTATTTTTTTCATATATTTATAATCCTATTGGAAACAAGTCAATTGAAGCTAACATATAATATATAGAAAATCATGAAGATTATCTACTTATAGAATATTATTTTTAATAAAGTATAATAATACAATTGATCCTTTTTGTATTCTTTTCTAGAATTTACTTGGTGTTCTTTGTTTATTATTTATGTGCAATTATTTCATTTTTATTTGTAAGGTATTTTGTATAATCTTATTATTTTTTGAAGTGTGTATTTGCTTAGGAATTTATTTAAAATTTGAGTACAGTATGTATTTCATTCATCTTGACAACAAGTCTTCCTCGACCTGCCGGGCTTCCACATTGATGCTACTTTCTCCTTCATTCCACATACTGCCATCATATTCTCCTTTCTCCCCATTGTTGCACCACTAACACCGCCATAGGACCACCATCATTGCCGCCACCATGGTCGCCACCACTAAAATAATCACAACCACCATCCCCACCACCTGCACTAGTACCACCTAGTCACGTGCACCTCCTACTTTGGTCACGATGCTGCCACCACCCACTATCACACATGCCCCCTCCCCCTAGTAGGCACATATGCTACACTTTTCGTTCGTCATACCACGCTTGAACTGACACGTTGCCCCATTGCACTCATCGTCGCGTCATCCCGCTCAACTCGTCATCACAGTCAGTGTGAAGCTCCGAATCATAAAAAACATTAAATATTTATTTCCTACCAATTAAAGTATTGAAATTGTAAAATGAGGATTCTATATTGTATTACTCTTAGAGACCTTTCCAACGAGCACAAGAACATCGACAACAACAGACATCGCATGCGAAAGTTACATGCAAAGATGATCATTTACGGTTTTGAGTCGTGAATCGAGCCCTATAAAAGGGCTAAATGGATGAGCTGTTTAGACATTTCGACCCATCCCATCGTTGGAAAGCCACTAAAGAGCTCGTCGAAGCTCCACCGTTGCCACCGATGTCCGAACGCTGATATGAAGGCATCGTTTCGAAGAGGTCGTTGAGGTCCATGTCGTGCTCGCGTACATTTCACACGAAGATTTCCAAAAATATGTGATTTTATGGTGGGCGAGAAATATGAGGAATGGTCCCCAAAGGTACAGATCTCACCCATCGGCCTTGTTGTAGGTCCATACGACCAGTTTATGATGTTTTCTTGTTGATTTAACATACATATCACCCGTTATAGCCCATGCAAACTCAAAAGTTCGTATCATATTGTCGCATTCTATCATGATTCTCAAGAGTTTTTGTGATTCAAAAAAATACGAATTGATTCGGGAGGTCTCTTGCTTTAGAGATAGATGCTTCAAGAGGTAACCCTAATCTAATCTTGATATTCGTTAGAATATGTGAAACCGTTTAGAAAAATGATTTTCCTAAATTAATAGTTTCATAAAGGGCAAACCGTTGTAATGATGTTTCTTGTTTATGCGATGAACATACAATGTTTTTAAATAAATAGTTTGATAATTCTTTCGTGTTTCCATGATGCGAAGTTTATGAAGTGTTATTTACTTCCTTCACCAGCACCCTTGGGTCTTTGAGTGGAAGACTTGACGACCTCGACCCCATTATCTTGTGAGGATTGGACGATACTTAGGTCCGCATGTGCCCCGATGCAGTTCTGCATGACGACAGTCAAGGTTGTGTGACAGGACAGGTAGCCTAGTCTTCGTTTTCAATCATAGGATTAACATGAGTGGGCAATGAGAGTCGATCACTCGAACTATTTAACCGTATTGGTTCTATGATGGGGGTTGGAGGATGTGGTTAGGGAAGGAGGTGTACTTACTGATTTGTCCATGTATCCGAAGAAAACGAAAGGTAGTCAAATGTTGAATCGTTAGTCCCAGATCTTTTTTACTTAAGTTGTGTCAAATGTCGATGACTTTTACCGACGTGTAGTTGTTTTCTGGAGTTAGTTGCCTTGGTGGATTATACTTGTGATTTATAGCATGGGATTTGGTTTTCTTGAAATCATGGTGATGTGGCTGCCATTTCAATCCTTTTAAGGAGATTTTTCATTTTTTTTGAATTCTCGAAATCCCACGTACGTAAAGTGTTTGTAGCCACGTGAAATCCGCATCGGATTTAGGTATTTTTTTAGTATTTTTTTGGGTGGATACGTTATTACTCGTACATAAATGTGATAAGTTCATAGGGACATGATTGTAATATAAAAAATGTGGGGTCATTTGTTATGGTTGCAAAAGAAGACCCGGATGCGACTTTTTAAGAAGTTTAGCTAAGTCTAAAATTGGTGTATGTAGTAGAGGCCAATCCATCATGGTGTGGCTCCTCCTATTCGTCAAAGAAGAGACAACACGTGCGGTCCAAGCGAAAAGATGGGAAGAAAGCATGACATCTTTGGGCGGGGAGGATCTACGCAGCCGGGAATCGAACGGCTCCGATCCTGTGTCGTCCCTCAAGGGAAAGAAGGGCACAAATCCTCTGCTGACAAGGGAGGATCGCTCGATCACAATCCAACGGTATTATAACAGCAGATGATCCTCTTCCAACAAAGAAATGTATACTCGCGAGTTTTGATTGCGGATATCTGCATGGGGGTAATTGAATCCATCTGGAGTTAAATCCACATACTGGGATTTCGGTGAACAAAATGGTTATCATTATAAATCAAACTCTGAAACCATTTAGCATCTGTTAAAATAATAGCATCTGATGAATTTCCCCGTCAATTTCCGGTGGACAAGGGCCCGATGCGAAATAACTTGGACATTTGCATGCCTGTTCGACTCTAATTTCACTCACCAACCCAGAGTGGCGTCTCACCGCACTCCAGCGCACCATACCAACTACATTGACTGGGCGACTTGACCTGTGACCACCAACCACACCCACCCGCGGCCGCCAACGAGCACCAACCCATCGGGACATCTCCGGTTAACTATAAAGAGCCCAATCTCCTCGTGGGGCTTCCTCCACCCACGCCCCACGCCAACACCAACCTTCACCATTCCTGACGAGTGAGCGATTGCTCGCAGTCGCAGAGCAATGGCCTCCTCCATCAAGTGCATACCGTCCTCCATCACAGTGCCCTCACCCAACGGCACCATCAACAAGAACTCCTCCTCCCAGCACTGGTCCAGAGCCTCGGACTCCCTCCGCAGCAACCACTTAGACGAGGTCCGCCGCATGATCTCCCAATTCACCCACTCCCAATCCATCGACCTCCAGGGAACCAACCTGACCGTGGCACAGGTGACCGCGTTGGCCCGGCGCCCCGACGTGCTCGTCAGCTTAAACGCCTCGGCCGCCAAGTCCCGCGTGAACCGCAGCGCCCAGTGGGTGGCCGACAACATCGCCCGCGGCACTGACACTTACGGCGTGACGACGGGCTTCGGGGCCACCTCCCACCGGCGCACCAGCAAGACGTCGGACCTCCAAGCGGAGCTGATCCGGTTCCTCAACGCCGGCGTGATCGGGAAGGACTGCCTCCCTACGAGCCACGCCAAGGCGGCGATGCTCGTTCGCACCAACACCCTCATGCAGGGCTACTCGGGAATCCGCTGGGAGATCCTCGACGCCATGGCGAAGCTCATGAACCACAACCTCGTCCCCCGGATGCCCCTCCGTGGCACCATCACCGCTTCGGGCGACCTCGTCCCCCTCTCCTACATCGCAGGCCTCCTCACCGGCCGCCACAACTCCCGCGCCGTCACGTCCGAGGGAGAGGAGATCACGTCCGTGGAAGCCCTTAAGCGCGCGGGCATCAAGGGCGGCCCGTTCGAGCTCCAGGCCAAGGAGGGCCTCGCGCTCGTGAACGGCACCGCGGTGGGCTCCGCCGTGGCCGCCACCGTGTGCTACGACGCCAACGTGATGGCTCTCCTGGCGGTGATCTTATCGGCTATGTTCTGCGAGGCCATGCAGGGGAAGCCAGAGTTCACGGATTCCCTCACTCACGAGCTCAAGCACCACCCGGGACAGATCGAGGCGGCGGCCATCATGGAGTACCTCCTCGACGGCAGCGACTTCATGAAGGCCGCCAAGTCCCGAAACGAGAGGGAGCCCCTGACGAAGCCCAAGCAAGACCGGTACGCACTCCGGACCTCCCCGCAGTGGCTCGGCCCCCAGATGGAGGTCATCCGCGCCGCCACGCACTCCATCGAGCGCGAGATCAACTCCGTCAACGACAACCCCATCATTGACGTGGATCGCGACATCGCCCTCCACGGTGGCAACTTCCAGGGGACGCCCATCGGGGTCTCCATGGACAACATCCGTATCGCCCTCGCCGCCATCGGGAAGCTCCTGTTCGCGCAGTTCTCGCAGCTCGTCTGCGACTATTACAACAACGGGCTGCCGTCGAACTTGAGCGGCGGGAAGGATCCGAGCTTGGACTACGGCCTCAAGGGCGCCGAGATCGCCATGGCTTCCTACTGCTCGGAGTTGCAGTACCTGGCGAACCCCGTGACGACTCACGTGCAGAGCGCGGAGCAACACAACCAGGACGTGAACTCTCTGGGTCTCATCTCCGCCAGGAAGAGTGCCGAGGCAGTGGACATACTCAAGCTGATGGCCGCGACTTACATGGTGGCGCTGTGCCAGGCGGTGGACCTGCGCCACATGGAGGAGAACCTCAGGGAGGTGGTGAAGCACGCGGTGATGCAGGCGGCGAGGAAGACACTCTACACCTCGGAGGAGGACGGGTCCCTTCTGGAGTCCCGCTTCTGCGAGAGGGAGCTCCTGCAGGTGGTGGAGTGCCAGCCGGTCTTCTCTTACATCGACGACCCGTCCAACCCTTCCTACGCGTTGCTCCTCCAGCTCAGGGAGGTCCTCGTGGAGAAGTCCTTCTCCGGCGGAGAGAAGGGCAAGGACGAACTGGACGGGTACTCCGTGTTCAAGAGGATACCGGCGTTCCAGGAGGCCCTCAAGGAGAGGCTCAAGGAGGAGGTGGGTGCCGCGAGGGAGAGGCTGGCAAAGGGTGAGTGCCTTGTGGGGGGCAGGATCGGGAAGTGCAGGACGAGGGCCGTGTACGAGATGGTGAGGAAGGGGGCGGGGACGGAGATGCTGACGGGGGAGAAGAAGGTGAGCCCCGGGGAGTGCGTGGAGAAGGTGTGGGAGGCCCTCAACATGGGCAAGGGTGGGGAGGTGGTGCTCAGCTGCTTGCAGGGCTGGAAGGGGACCTCGGGGCCCTTCACGCCGAGGCCGGAGCTGACGTCGCCCGTGGACAAGGACCCCCAAGGTTGGGGTTGGTTTGACAACGGCAGGTCTCCCTCCTCTACCAGTGGCAGGGGCTACTGGAGCCGCTGATCCATTCATGGCCGCTTTGCATGCATGCGTTCGTGCGTGCAACCTCCAAGTTCTTTTCTGTTCCCGTTCGTGTAATGCCAATTAGGAAGCTATTGGAAATTACATCTCATCCAAATACGAGATTAGTTTATCACAGTCACAAGACAGTTGCTGTTCCACCTTAATTGTTGTTTCAACCCAAAGATGACAACGACTTTTTGCTTAAAGTTATTTCTCGGTCTGATTGTTGATAACATGTGGCTTCTTCATGTTTCTTTAGTCTTACAAATTCCAAACATCGTAGAGTTAGATAAACAAGTAGACGGAATTTGTCAAGCAAACCATCTAATCGACGGAAATGGATGTTTGCTGTAATGGGAAGCCCAACAGACTCAGCAGGACCTA